>VZQC01003817.1:807904-937626 GCA_009823505.1 Rhizomys pruinosus | reverse complement strand
TTTATTTATTTATTTATTTATTTATTTATTATTTTTATTGGTGCACACCTTTAATCCTAGCACTCCCGAGGCAGAGGCAGGCAGATCTCTGTGAGTTCAAGGCCAGCCTGGTCTACAGAGTGAGTTCCAGGCCAGCTGGGGCTACAGGGAGACCCTGTCTCAAAAAAAAAAAAAAAAAGAACCTCATAGCTGATGTCACCACATGACAGGGAGTGATCGCATGAGCTAGAGAATGACAAAGAAACAGGGTCCCAAGAGAACTGTGAGAACTAAATCTCTTCCAAGGGAGCACACTCAGTGATCAAAGGACCTCTCACCAGGCCCCACCAGTCAAAGACTCAACTCGCATCACTGCACAGTGAGGACTGAGCTCCCAAGATATGAGAGGGGAACAAACTCAAGTGAAATACGAACCAGGGCAGTGTTTTTGGCAGTGTGTTGCTGTCTCACATGGCTCTTGGTATGTGCTCTACTGTGTAACTGAGCCATGTTCTTTTTTTACTTTGTCTTCCAAACAAAACAATTAGTTTAAATGTTTTTTTTCTTTTCTTTATTACTGTTATTTTATATGTAAGAGTGTATTGCCTGCATGTATGTAAGTGTACCTATGTCATGCAATGCCCAAGGAGGTCAGAAGAGGGTATCAGATCCCCTGGAACTGGAGTTACCCATGGTTGTTAGCCATCACATGAATGCTGGGAATTGAACCTGGGTCCTCTACAACAGCAGACAATGCTCTTAACTGCTGAACCATCTCTCCAACCCTGAAGTGTTTATTTTCTAAATTAAAAAAAAAAAATTGAGATAGGATCTTATGCAGCCTAGACTTGATTGCCCCAAATGTGCTATAGAGGCAAAGTGGATGATCTTCCTGCCTCAACCTCCCAAGTGCTGGGGTCATAGTTGTGTGTCACTATGCCCAACTCTTTAAAATTTTATTATTAAAAATATGGGGCTGGAGAGATAGCCTAGCGGTTAAGAGTGCCGACCGCTCTTACAGAGGACCCGGGTTCAATCCCCAGCACCCACATGGCAGCTAAGAACCATCTATAACTCCAATTCCAAGACCCTCTTTTGGCCTCCGCAGCATTTCACGACACAGGTGCACAAACCTACATGCAGACAGTACACTCATACACATACAAAAATAATAAAAATTAAAAAAAAAAACCATATTTTGGGGTTGAGGATTTAGCTTGTGGCAGAGTGCTTGCCTAGCAAGCACAAGGCCCTGGGTTTGGTCCTTAGCTCCAAAAGAAAAAAAAAAGTTATTCCTCTTTTACCAGGACTGGGCCATGTTCGTACTCAAACTTTGAAAGTGGCCCAGGTCATCATCGAGTTCAGTACATACCTGGTTAATGCCTTCCATATAAACAAGCATGCACGACAGGAGAGCACAATTATCCCTAGCAAGAAGCTGAACAAAGACGGTAGGCTTTGCCATGCATCTGAGGAAGTAGATCCAAGGACGTTCTGGAGAGGGATTGCTGTCAAGTTGCAGGAGGAATAGAGAGAGGAGCGATAACTACGTCCTGAGGTTTCAGTCCTGGATCAGATCACTGAGGTAGATTCTGAATCGAAGGAAATGCTGAAGCTTCTAGATTTGGTAGTCTGTCCATCTGTATCTCACTCAGGCCAGCTGGGAAGAAATTCAAAACACCACGTAGAACTGTTGGCATCTTTTCTGATGTTTTTATAACATTTACAATAAACTTAGGGACAACAACCCCCCCCAAGTTATTCTATAATTTTTAAAATATTATTTGTATTTTATGTGTGTGAATGTTTTGCCTGCATGTATGTAAGTGTACCACATGCATACCAATGCCTATGGAGGTCAGAAGAGGACATTGGATCCCTTAGAACTGGAGTTACAAATGTTTGTGAGCTGTCATGTGGGTGTTGGGGACTGAACCCTGGTTCTCTGCCGGAGCAGTAAGTGATCTTAACTACTGAGCCATCTCTCCAGCTCCTCTAAGTCTTTTTATATTTATTTTTTATTTTTATGTGTGTGTGTGTGTGTGTGTGTGTGTGTGTGTGTGTCTGCTACGTGTGTTCAGGGGGCCACAGAGGCCAGAAGATGCCCTGGAGCTGGAGTTACAGGGTTTTGAACTTCCTAATGTCTAAGAACCTAGTGTGCTCTTAAACACTGAGCTTTATCTCCAGCCTATTATTATTACTATTTTATTATTTTTACATACTTTTGTATTGCCCATATGATTGTGCTGTCCAGGGTGTCCTGGGTTTAATCATTCTCTTGACTCTGCTTGTGAGTGGCTGGAACCACAAATGGGTACCACTGTGCCTAGCAACGCTGAATGTCTTTTATGCTTCACTGGACTTTTCAACGTCTCTGTGGATTTCCTGTACTGTTTTTGCCCATTAACATTTTTTTTCTCCACACTGTGTTAAGTTTCATAATTAAAAACGATAATGATGTAAACATGTTTTACCTATTTCCCTTGTTTGCTCTTGCTTCTGAATGCTCTTAGCCATACGTATATTGTCTGTTTTAGTAAAAGACGGAGACTAGAGACAAAATGCTCTTGTGTGCAGGCGGACATGAACGATCTTCAAGGGAGCCTGTGGTGAGTGGCTTGGAACTGGGCCTGTGTGGAGTAGGAGGCAGCGTGGAGCTGTTTCCGTGGCAGCCTCCAGCATATCTTGCCTGCTCTATTTGTCTTTTTTTTTTTTTTCCCCCCCTCTTGTTATCAGAGGTTTTTTTCTTCTTTTAATGCCGGAGATGGAAAGCAGAGCTTCATGTATAGTAGGCAAATGGTTTGCCACTAAGCTACATCCCTAGCCAATAATCTTGTCTTTTTTAATTCAAAATTTGCACTTATTTATTTTTATTTATGAATTTGTGTGGGTTTTGCAAGTCACCATATGTAAGTGGAGGTCTGAGTACAACTTGTAGGAGTCCATTCTCTCCTCCCATGATGTGGGTCCTGGGGATTGAACTCAGGTCATTAGGCTTGGCTGCAAGTACGTTTACCCACTGAGCCACCTCATTGGTCAATCATACAGGTAAATTTTAACATGTGAATTATCTTGTTTCTTAGCCTAGCATATGGTAGATATTCAGTAAACATTTATTGAATGAATGATACATATATAAATCTGTAGGAAGCATATTTTTTTGATTTGCCTTTGAAACAGTCAGGACAAATCCCCAAAGTATGCTGAAGAGTGAGGGGTACCATGGTGTTAATTCCATTCAAACTGCACAGGCAGAGCCCCACCCTACCCTGTGCACAGCACTCAGCCCACATGGACCAGTATCACTTGAGCACATTTCTCACAGAGAAGATAAACCCAGTTATTTTAAAACACAAGGCCAACATCATGAAACTCACTATTGCCTCTGAAAATCATGTTCCCTTCGGAGCCCACGCAATTGTCCTGGCTGCTGATTTTCTGTCAAGAGCAGGGCTTCTGGGCACAGCCACCCTGGGAAGAAGCAACTGGAGGCCACAGTCTGTGGGAAGGCTGGCTGGTGTGGGGCCTTACCCTGTCACAGTGAGTTCATCCCTCATCCCTCCAGCAATAGGAAGCCAAGGGGAGGTGTGCATCTCCCTGGCAGGTTGACTTTGTCCTCATTTGTTCAGGGATGGAGCCAATCCTAGTTTCACTTTTTAAAAATTCTTTTAAAAAACACACATACAGGAAAGAAAAGAAAACTGCAGATAGCTCCCCAACCCAAGAGGGAAATAATTTCACCAAACCAAAGTTACATTACAGCCCAGCTGGGAACCTTTGCGCTTATGAAACTGAATTGCTTTGGAAATGGTTATGTAACTCTAATCAGAGTGTAGATTTCCTAACTGTATTCACATTGGGTGCTTTTCAATTGCTGTGATTTATTTTTCAATAACTCTTCATTTAAAAAAAATAGCATCAAAACTCTGTGATTCTCCTCTCTATATAATTTCAGAGGACAGTTCAACTAGAACTAAGTAAACACAAGTAATTTCATGTTTTAAGATTTGATATTTTGAATTACAGTTGAATCTTATTGTGGAATGATTTATTTGACATATCGAGNGATTCCCCTGGAACTGGAGTTCTCCTGGAATTGGAGTTACAGACGGTTCTCAGCCTCCATGTGGGTGCTGGGGATTGAACCCGGGTCCTCTGCAAGAGCAGTCGGCGCTCTTAACCGCTAGGCCATCTCTCTAGCCCCAGAGGTGCATGCTTTTAATCCCAGCACTTGGGAGACAGAGACAGGTTGATCTCTGTGAGTTCAAGGTCAGCTTACTTTATATATCGAGTTCTGGGCCAGCTGATACTACAGGAAGACCCTGTCTCAAAAAAAAAAAAAAGACTTAAACAAATGGGACTGGAGAGATGATTCAGAGTGCTTGCCGTTCCTCCTCTTCTGGCTTCTGTGAGTATGTACACACACACACACACACACACACACAGATACACACTTTACAGGAAAAAATTTAAAAGTCTTCTTGCTTGCACAGCAAGTGCCCTTACCCAGCCATCTCCCCAGCTCCTGGTCCTCTTTTAGAAGGGCACTAATTACCCCCCAAAGACCTCACATCCAAATACCATCATCTTCAGGGTTAAGAATTCAACAAATGGGGCTGGAGAGATGGCTCAGAGATTAAGAGTACCGGCTGCTCTTGCTGAGGACCCTGGTTTGGTTCCCAGTACCCACATGGCAGCTAACAACTGTGCATAACTCCAGTTTCAGGGGATCTGATGCCTTCTTCTGACCTCTGTGGGTACTGCATGACACAGGTGCATTTACACATGTGTAGGTAATATAGTCATGCACATGAACTAAAATACTTAAATTTTAAATATTTTATTAGCTTTGACTTCTTTAAGAAGTAACATGATTACATCGAAAGGCTTTGTATAGATTGGAGAATCTGGAAAGGCAGTGAATGGCAAACTCACATTACAGAAACAGTGAGAAATTTCACATTATTGCTGAAACTTGGTAGTAGAGTTTTGTCAGCAAACATTATTCAAAAATTCTAGTAAATGCCGGGCGTGGTGGTGCATGCCTTTAATCCTAGCACTTGGGAGGCAGAGGCAGGTGGATCTTTGTGAGTTCAAGGCCAGCCTGGTCTACAGAGTGAGTTCCAGGACAGCTGGGGCTACAGGGAGACCCTGTCTTGAAAAGGCTGAAAAAAAAATTCTAGTAAACATATAGAATTTTGAATTTATATTTTAAGATATAATTAAATATTTTTAGTTTGAGAATTATATTAGTTTAGTTGTTACAGTACTTTCTTTCTTTCTTTCTCTCTCTTTCTTTCTTTCTTTCTTTCTTTCTTTCTTTCTTTCTTTCTTCCTTTCTTTCTTTCTTTCTTCTCAGACTGTGATTTTTATCTTTAGAAGTTCAGTTAGGGCACAGGCAAAGGCATACTGGGGCTGTAGATTTTAAATCTTTAAAAAGAGAATTCAATAAATGAATTCAGAGGTAATATAAACAATTAGCCCACTGTACCATCCAACTCATGAAAGCAGTGTCATTTATTTTCTACCCAGTGCACTAGCACAAAAAGAACTCCACAGAGGTTTGTAACACCTATGATGAGAAATGACAACAGACCCATATGGAGCCAACTCTAGAAAAGCGTAACATAGTGTGCCATTGCTTGATAAATCTGAACTTGCTCATCTCTTTAGATATACAATGAACCTTGTAGGTAGATATATGCTAGGAAAACTCTTGTCCATGGGCCATTAGAAGATGAGAAGATTAAAAATGTTCATGGAAGATTGTTTATAATAGCTCCTGGCTGAATAATACAAATTACCACACACGAGAGAATAAATAAACCTACCACAGTATTATACTCAACCAATAGAATACTATATAGCAGTGTAAATGAATGAATTACAGCTCACACATCAATATGCATGAATCTCAAAAAACATAGTGCCAAGTGAAAAATCAAATCAGAGAGTAACTCATTTAGTGTGGGCAGGTCCATTTGCACAAGATTTGAAGCCAAGAAAAATGAAAGATATTGTTGAATGCATAGATCATGTTCCTTAAAGAAAGATAAAAAAATGTTGACACATTGCAGCTGGAGAGATGGCTCAGGGATTAACAGCACCAACTGCTCTTGCAGAGGACCCAGGTTTGATTCTCAGCACCCATATGGTGGCTAAGAACTGTCTTTAAGTTGGTATGGTGGCACACACCTTTAATCCCAGCACTTGGGAGGCAGAGGGAGGTGGATCTCTGTGAGTTCAAGGCCAGCCTGGTCTATAGGGCTAGTTCCAGGCAGCTGAGGCTACAGGGAGACCCTGTCTCATTCCAATTCTAATATATGTGCTGCCGAAGCTAGCACAAGGGAGACTCTGTCTCAAAAAGACAAAAAAAAAAAAAACAAAAAAAACTCAAGATAGGTGCTTGACACTGCCCAGCATAAACCATGTGGGTTCTCTTCCACCACATGTTAAATCCTGCTTTGTAATAATAATCTGCTCATATATGTGGCTTTTCTGTCTGTTTTAGACTGTTCAGGTCAGGCTGCTATAACAAAATACCATAGATCAGGTGGCTTATAAACAACAGCAGTTGTTTTTTCACAGTCTAGTCTGGAAGCTGGGATGACCAAGACCAAGGGGCTGGCAGAGGTGGTATCTGGAGAGGGTCCGGTTCCTCACAATGGCTATTTTCTTATTGTAACTTCACATTATGTGTGCATGTATTTATGTGTTGTACTTATATGTGTGTATGTGTATATGGTATGTGCACACATGTATGAAGAGGGCAGAAGAGGACATCAAGTGTCCTGCTCTATTACTTACCACCTTGTTCCTTTGAGAATAGGTCTTGCTGAACCTGGAGCTGGGCTGTCAGCCAACAAGCCCAGCAATCCTCCTGTCTCTGTCTTCTGACTTACACACCAAGTATCCTTACTCACTGAGCCATCTCCCCAGCTCTTGGGGCCTCTTTTAGAAGGGCACTAATCATCTCCCAAAGGCCTCATTTTCAGGGTTAAGAATTCAACAAATGGTGCTCACTTTGGCAGCACATATACTAAAATTGGAATGATACAGAGAAGATTAGCATGGCTCCTGCACAAGGATGACATGCAAATTCGTGAAGTGTTCCATATTTAAACTTTTTTTTTTTTNGAGATGGCTCAGCGATTTAAGAGACGGCTGCTCTTGCTGAGGACCCTGGTTTGGTTCCCAGTTACCACATGGCAGCTAACAACTGTGCATACTCCAGTTTCAGGGGATCTGATGGCCTTTTTTTTTTTTTTTTTTTTTCTTCCTCTCTGATTATCAACAGCTTTATTTTAGATATAAAGAATCCATATAAATTTTAAATATTTTATTAGCTTTGACTTCTTTAAGAAGTAACATGATTACATCGAAAGGCTTTGTATAGTTTGGAGAATTGGAAATCAGTGACATGCAAGACTCACATTACAGAAACAGTGAGAAATTTCACATTACTGCTGAAACTTGGTAGTAGAGTTTTGTCAGCAAACATTATTCAAAAATTCTAGTAAATGCCGGGCGCGTGGTGGTTGAGCCTTAATCCTGCCACTTGGGAGGCAGAGGCAGGTGGATCTTTGTGAGTTCAAGGCCAGCCTGGTCTACAGAGTGAGTTCCAGGACAGCTGGGGCTACAGGGAGCCGTTCTTGAAAGCCTGTGAAACAAAAAATTCCAGGTAAAACAATAGAATGTTTGAAGGAGAAGTGTGTAAGAGATAAGTAAATATTTTTAGGGTGAGAACGTACTTGTCTATTGTTTGTACAGTAATTTTCGGCTTCTGCTTTCTATTTCTTTCTTTCTTTTTCTTTCTTTCTTTCTTTCTTTCTTTCTTCCTTCCTTTTTTCTTTCTTTCTTCTCAGAACTGTATTTTTATCTTTAGAAGTGTCAGTTAGGGCATAGGGAAAGGCATACTGGGGCTGTAGATTTTAAATCTTTAAAAAGAGAATTCAATAAATGAATTCAGAGGTAATATAAACAATTAGCCCACTGTACCATCCAACTCATGAAAGCAGTGTCATTTATTTTCTACCCAGTGCACTAGCACAAAAAGAACTCCACAGAGGTTTGTAACACCTATGATGAGAAATGACAACAGACCCATATGGAGCCAACTCTAGAAAAGCGTAACATAGTGTGCCATTGCTTGATAAATCTGAACTTGCTCATCTCTTTAGATATACAATGAACCTTGTAGGTAGATATATGCTAGGAAAACTCTTGTCCATGGGCCATTAGAAGATGAGAAGATTAAAAAATGTTATGGAAGATGTTATAATAGCTCCTGGCTGAAGAAACCAACATCCACAACACGAGAAGAAATAATAAACCTACCACATATATAGCTCAACAAATAGAATACTATTATAGCAGTGTAAATGAATGAATTACAGCTCACACATCAATATGCATGAATCTCAAAAAACATAGTGCCAAGTGAAAAATCAAATCAGAGAGTAACTCATTTAGTGTGGGCAGGTCCATTTGCACAAGATTTGAAGCCAAGAAAAATGAAAGATATTGTTGAATGCATAGATCATGTTCCTTAAAGAAAGATAAAAAAATGTTGCACATTTCGCAGCTGGAGAGATGGCTCAGGTTGGTTATACACCATGCACCAAACTGCTTGCCAGAGGACCCAGGTTTGTTGATTCTACGCACCCATATGGTGGCTAAGAATCGTCTTTAAGTTGGATTGGTTGCACACACCTTAATACCCAGGCACTTGGGAGGCAGAGGGAGGGTTGGATCTCCTGTGAGTCAGAGCCAGCCTGGTTGTCGTATAGGGCTAGTTCCAGGACAGCTGAGGGCTACAGCGGAGACCCTGATTCATTCTTGAGATGTATATGTGCATATTATATAGATATCTATATATATACCATTATATATATATACACACACACAAACATAGCTATATATCTTGCTCTATACTCAACATATTTCAGAGTAAAAAAGTTTCAAAAATCAAACAAGAACTGACCTCAGACAACCTGATTGTCCCTGTGGCATCGCCAGGAGACCTTATCCTCTGCACAGTGCCTGCCTGCTGAGTGTTGCCTGATTGAAGAAGTTTGCCTGAAGGGGACCAGACAAGAACAGAATTAGTCTCCTCATAAGATTCCAGTCATTAAATCGGGCTGTTGTGGCGCCACCACTTAATCCCGCACTTGGAGGCGAGAGGGCAGTGATTTTTATGAGTCAAGGCCAGCTGGGCCCTCTAATAGTGAGTTCCAGGCGCTAGATTGGGCTACAGGGAGACCCTGTTTAAAAAACACGAAACCAAAAACAAAACAAAAAAACAAAAACAAAAGATATCAGTCATAAATCACCAGGTTGTGAAACAAGTTCCCAGGAAGCTACCTGGTTTTGAACTTGGACTTGTCTCTTGCAGAACTTGTGCTGTGATCGAGGTGCTTAGCTTCCCTAGATCCAACTGCTCAAGTGCAGGATACAAGTAATAGTAATGACACCTATGAGGATCAGTGTGAAAACTAAGATTAGATGATTAATTCAAAGACCCCTGGAAAGAGACATAGGTATTTATTGAATGATTGATACCATCACAGGTTTTCAGTTTTCAAAGAGGCCAGGCTCTGAACACACATTTTTGGCTCTGATTCCTGGTGGTGACAATGTTGGTTCCACAGGGGGAGAGCAGCTGGGGCTGCTGGAAAGTACATGCCAGGGGGTCCATCTTTATGGGCTTGCTGTATTCTAGGGTCTGGTCCTCAGCTTTCCTCATCTCATAGCTCAGTTTTCTCCACACACTGGGAAGGAATCAGTTGGGAACTGGTTGGGAGATTGATATGTAATTCAGGACACCAAGTTTTGAATTTGCCATGGGGAGTAGGAATGCTTGTAGGCTTGGCTTTGCAGTCTGTCGGCCAGTTGTCTCTTTAGGAAAGGCAATGGGAGTCAGTTGAGAATCTGAAGTGCAGCACAGGGTCTATCGTTTTGACCTGGAATGACTTTCTATTACTTTCTATTGCGTGCTAAAGACCATATCGCCAAGCTGGTGTGGTGGCCCACAATCTTTAATCCAAATGGATGTCTATGAGTTCAGGGCCAGCATGGCCTACATAGCAAGTTCAAGGCCAAGCCTGGTCTACAGGAGTTCAAGGCCGGCTGGAGCTGCAGGGAGCCCTTGTTCAAAAAAAAAAAAAAAAAAAAAAAGAAAAGTAAAGAAAAGAAAAGAAAAAGCACAGGCCAAAACCATCTTGGGAGGAAACAGTGTGTTTGGCTTGGAGATCACAGTCTGTCATCAAGGGAAGGAACTCATGGCAGGGGCCCAGAGGCAGGAACTGAAGCACAGAGCACAGAGGTATGCTGGGTTACTCCCCTGGCCTGTGTTCAACCTGCTTTCTTATGTAACACAGGACAGTACCACCCACAGTGGGGCCCTCCTGCATCACTCAACAATCAAGAAAATGCCCCACAGACGTAGCTACAGGGCAATCCAATGGAGACAGTTCCTCAGTTGAGGTTACTTCTCTCCAGGTGTGTCAAGTTGACAACTAAAGCTATCCAGCACAACCCCAACAGCTCATGAGTTAAAAAGGCTGGACCTCAGATTGGTGCTCTTGGGAGTCAGTGAGGCCTTAAAGAATGGGTGCTTAGTGAGAGGTCAGGGGTCATCGTGGGCATGTTTTTGCACGGACGCCAGGTCCCCAGCCCCTTCTTCCTCTCTTTTACTTTCTGGCCATGAGAAGAATGGTTCTGCTCCGCCATATGCTCTCTGCCATGAAGTGCTGCCTTACCACAGGTCTGAAAGTGGCCGGGCCACCTAGCAAAGGACAGAAACCATCAAAACCATGAGCCAAACAAACCTTTTTTTCTTTCTTTATAAGTTGATTATCTCAGGCATTTGTTATAGTGACAGAAAGCTGACTAACAGCCTGGAACAAGCATCTGAGGCACAGCAAAATTATCTCAAAGGCCAGGCATCCCTTGGTATCACACGACCTGCCCTTCCCTTCTACCTAGAGGCTTCTGAAGCAGGCTGTACATTACCTTTGACACACTTAACTTGTAATGGATTTAAGTAAAAATGCTCTTAAAATCTGAGCTTTTAATAAAACTTTGAAATTAAGAAGATTGACTTGGGCCTTTGGAAATCATTTAATAGCCTGGAAATAAAATTGCCATATTGTCCACTAGGTGGTGTTCAATATGCACCCACAGCCCTGCTCAAGCCACTCTGGAAAGGTTTAACCTACCCTTATTGTGAAACTGATGAAGGAAGGTAAAAGCACCTGGTTTGATTGCAGGGCTTTGTTGTCTGGCAGCTTCCAGGAGAAGAGGAACCACCTTCCAGACTGTGCAGAAGAAAGGAGAGGTACAGGGCTGCGGGCAGAGATACGTAGGGGCCATTGGAGGTGTCCTGGGGAAAGATATGGGTCTGGGCTGGTAATGTGACTGAGAAAAGAGGGTGGACTTAGGGGTCAGAGAGACAGGTCCTGAGGGGTAGACTGAGCGAAGCACTCTTTGAATTTGGTTGTTTTATTCTTTCTCCTACCCTTTTTTCTTTATAGGTTGTAAGCTGCAGGAATGCAGAAATATTTTTTATCCACGTGGATGATTTTCAAGAGTACTTAGAGCAGATAGGCAATTTATTCATGATAATAATGAAGAAAATAGCTGTGTGATGGCTAATCTTCATCTTCGGTAACTTGAGTGGATGTGGAGTCACCTAGAGAACAGAGCTCTGGGCATGTCTGCAAGGGTGTTTCCAAAGAGGTTTAACTGAGAAGGTAAGACTGACTCTGAATGTGGGCAGTGCCATCCCATGGGCTGGGTTCCTACACTGAATAGAAAGGAGACAGTGAGCTGAGGCCCAGCATCCGTCTCTCCCCTTCCCCACTGTGGATGCGACGTGACCGGCCGCCCCATGCTCCCATCGCCATGCTTTCCCTGTCATGACAGACTGCATCCCCTCAACCCATGAGCCAAAAACAAACCCTTCCTTCCTTAAGTGGCTTTTGTCAAATATTTTGTCATAGCAATGGGAGAAGTAACCAATACCAGCTCCTATATATTAAGTGCTTCTAGGAGGCCTTCTAAATATTTATATGTGCTTATAGTAATTTCTTTGATTTCCCCAAATATTTGTCTTGGGCTCCTGCCTGAGTCAGTATCTCTGGGATAGATGAGTTCTAGCCAGGGTACTTTGAAAACTCTTCTCAGGCAATCCTGATGCAGTGTTGAGATTAGGCTTTGTGTTGTCCTTCAGTTACTCTGTATAGTGTAAAACAGTGGCTTTATGGAGACCCTGTCTCGAAAACACCCAAAACAAAACAAAACAAAGCAAAGCAAAACAAAACAAAACCAAAACAAAAAACCAGTGGCTTTACAGCCTGGGCCCAGCCCTGGGAGGCTCCATTTTACCAAGAGTATCTGACTCCGTTTTGAGGATGAAAGATGTCTGTGCACCTGGGTGGGCACATGAAAAATGGTATCATTTTTCTGGCAGCAGACTGATGACTTATTTCTAAAAACAGGAAGAAAAGTGGCACCGTAGGAGCACAGTCTTATTAAAATTGTACCGGGGGGCTGGAGAGATGGCCTAGCGGTTAAGAGCGCCAACCGCTCTTGCAGAGGACCCGGGTTTGATCCCCAGCACCCACATGGCGGCGGAAAATAGTCTGAAACTCCAATTCCAGGAGAACTCCAGTTCCAGGGGAATCTGACGCCCTCTTCTGACCTCCGCGGCATTGCACAACACGGGTGCACAGACTTGCATGCAGACAGTACATTCATACACATACAGAAATAAATAAAAATTAAAAAAAATCGTACCAGGAAACAAGGCTTGAAAACTTATTGGAGATTGAAAGAAAGGGCGCTACTCCCTCTCCTGGACCCTGTGAAGAGGAAGAGAGTGGGGTGGTGACAGCCACTACTGACCTGTCATCTGAGCACCCTTGTGTGTGTCAGGGGACTAACAGGCAGAGAAGATGCAACTGTCTCAGGAACTTCAGCTTAGCTCAGTCCCCACTGTTGATGCAGCCTGCTTGAACTGCCATCCATCCACCCATCCTTCTGCCGGTTCATCCCATCTGTTTGCTGTTTGTTTGTTTGCCTAGATCTGGTCCTGCCCTTCATCTCCACAGCCTCTCCAGTTCAGACAGGCCTCCTGAAAGCCCCCTGCTGTATCCTCTTTAATTCTGTGTAGCCATTTTTTCATTTTTTTTTTTTTTTTTTTTAACAGGATCTCCCTGTAGCCCCAGTTGTCCTGGAACTCACTATGTAGACCAGCCTGGCCTTGAACTCACAGAGATCTTCCTGCCTCTGCCTCCTGAGTGCTAGGATTAAAAGCATGCACCACCACGCCCAGCTACCATTTTTTTTTTTTTAAATAGACAATACAGGTGTTTTAAGAGTGGCCGGTTGTCTCATGGGCCAAATGGTGGCTAACCAGGACCCAGAAGCCATGTTTAGTGCAGCCTCTGAGCCTCTCTTTCTGACTCTAAAAGGGTGAGCACACCCCCCTTGAACATAGGGCCTTTCACGTTGTTGATGATGGAGCGGCTGGTATGGTCTCTAAATTCTACTGGTACCTGCATGTACTATCCCTGTGAACCGGTCCTGCCTAGCATTTTTGGTCACCCTGGCCAGCTTGATGAGCTGCACGTCTTGTGTCCATGATGGCTGTGATCTGGCAGACTGTAGCTATTTTTTTTTTTGAGACAGGGTCTCCCTGTAGCTCCGGAACTCACTATGTAGACCAGGCTGGCCTTGAAGACTGTAGCTATTTTTTAACCTACCTACCTTCCTACCCACACACACATACACACACACACACTCACACACTCACTCACACACTTACTCTTCATCTGGCTATCCAGGGAATTGCGGCTTCTTCGTAAATTATTGCCAATAAAACTGTTGTAACTTGCTAATTGTTATTTAACAAATTCTGACATTGTAGAGAGACACAGACATCGATGTCCCTGACATAGCACAGTCATGACATATGGCTTCAGGACTGAAGCATGTTCCTCGTCCCTTCTTCCTTGCAGAGTATCTCTAGTCCTGCTTATTATTTCTCTGTATCCCTCAACTCTTCTGGGGATTGTGCCCATCTGTATGCACATTTGTGGTTCTGCCCCCCATGCATAGATTGGTCCGTGCATAGGACACTTGCCCCCGTGCACAGTATCCTGGCCACTAGCTTGCTCCAGGGTGCTGTCCTAGGCATCCCAGCTCCTGCAAGGATGGCACCGAGACTTTGACTAAAGTCCTGAGCCAATGGCTATACCTTGTGGTCATCTTCAACCCTGTCAACAGCCCATCCCTTTATCAGGGTGCATAGCAGCCTGCTCCAGTCCCTTCTGTGTGGCATCTCAGCTGTGTCCACCAGTGCCCGGAGCAGATGCAGAAGCAGATGTGGGGATCAGAGAGTGTGGGGCCCAGGCCACAGTGACAAGGCTGCTTCTTCCCCCACAGAAGCAGAAAGCACAACTGTATTTTGCTCAGTTCCACAGCCATCCACGGAACCTGTGTTGTACAGGCCATTGTGTTAGACTCTCAGTTTGCCATGGGGGTAAGATGCCCCCCCCCACCCAACACACATGCACCTCCCAGCTGTTTGCACTGCTGCGCAGATCCCTGGGGAGAGAGGCTGAGACACATCAGGGACATAGAAGAGTTGAAGGGAGGCCCGGAGAGTCTGAGAGCCCTGTGGAGCTTCAACTCAGATGCTCCCTTCTCTCACACAACCTCAGAGCCCCTTTAGGTAGACCTAGGCTGGTTAAGAGCATAGTCATTGGGGTTCTATGCACCCCTGTGGCAATTATCAAAGATTGTAAAGGGAAAAACTCCAGGGTCACTTGTATTCTGTGAGCCATGAGGGGCTTGCACCCAGCAGGTCTGCCATTCTCAGAGCACACAGTAGGCGCTCTGCCTTCGCCTATATGGTGATTAGGCGGTATAACGCAAGGTGTTTGTTAAAAGGGAGGATTTAGAGAGTCAGGATCATGGGGTGCCACCAGGAGAGCAGGAGGCAAAGACACCAGCTGGGCTGCGGAGGTGTCCTTCTCTCCTGGTACTCTGTGGGGGCATCGATCGGAGCAGCACGGCCTCCCTCTAACTCCAGAATCCCAACTTTGCATGCACGCTCTTCTCTTCTAGAGCTAAGTCCCACCCTGTCCCATCCCGTCCTGTTCCTGTGTCCCCATTCTGTGCTCCCACCCCTCGGTTCACACCACTGTCCTGTTCCTTAGCTGTTCTCTGGCATCGGGGATTTGCATAGCTTTGCAGGTCCTTCCGGTCCTTTCTGTCCCCACAGCCTCTGCAGCTGAGCCTGTTGATCATACCCCAGAGTGGGCTCTAGAATCATCAGGGGGAGCTGTTTAGAAATACCAGGCTTTGTGTAATTGGCCAGAGTGCAGGGGGCAGCCTCATTTCTCCAGCTGCTTTGGTGATAGCAGCCGCTCCGGCTGGGGCAGGGCTTCCGGCTCCCACAGCCAGCATCCAGCTTGCTTTGATCTGCTCCAAGCTGTAGCTCCAGCCCTTTTCTCTGTAGCAGGAGCCCTGGCTCTGTGCTGTCCCTCTGCTCCTTGGTGTGTCACACATCTCCGAGCCCTCTCAGCGCTGAGTTATACATGTCCCAGCAGACTGCTGGTGTATGAATTACAGAGGGCAGAGCTGTAAAGACAGCTCCTGGGAAATAAATTAAAACACTCAATCATTCAGCGGAGAAAGCGAACAGAGGCGGAGAGACTTACAGCCCCCAGAAGAGGGGGCAGGGAGGGAGATGAGTGGGAGAGAGAGAGCTGGATTGCAAGCCCGTGATTATGAAAAAAGGCATGGAGGCAAAGCAGGAAGGAAGGAAGGAAGCAGGCACCTGCCAAGAGGGTCCCTGTAAAGGTTCAAACAGATTGTGACTGACAGGATCTTGAATCACCTTGAGAAACGAATTTCTAGGCATGTTTGTGAGGGGTTTTCGATATTAGGTTGATTATATTAACTACCAGACCGATTAAAAGAGAAAAGGCCAGCTAACTTAACAGCACTGACTCCTCCACCTCTGACTGTAGACACAACGGACCAGCTGCTCCCGAATCTCCCTACATTCCTTCCCTGCCACGATGGACTTCATTCCTTGGAACTGAGCCCAAATACCACTTCCACCTTTTGAGATAGGGTCTCACTGTGTAACCCTGGTTGGTCTAGAACTAATTGAGACTGGGCTAGCCTCAAACTAATTCAGATCTGCCTGGCTCTGCTTCCTGAATACTGGGATCAAAGGCATGGGCTACCACTCCTCGTAAGCCCTTCTTTTCTTTAGTTGCTTTTGTCAGGTATTTTGTTGCAGCAGTGAGGCGAATAGCTAACACAGGCCCCCTTTCAGAAGACCACCCCTGAGGAAGGGGAGGACAGAAGACATATGTCACAGAGGGTCTAGTATGCCTGCTATTTGGAGGTTGTGCTAACTGGGCATGGTCACCTGTTAAGGTGGATAAAAGTGAGGTGTCATGGGGCTGGGAAAACGGCCCAGTAGTTAAAGTGCTTGTCGTGCAAGTGTGAGGACTAGAGTTCAGATCCCCAGAACCCATGTGAAATTCTGGGAGGGCTTCCCTGTAATTCCAGTCTCAGAGAGTGGAGGCGGGGCTCCTCAAAGCAAGCCGGCTAGTGAGACTAGCCATATCAATGAGTTCTGGCTTCCCTTCAGTGAATAAGGTGAAAGAGCATAGAAGATGACTCCTGACATCAGCTTTGGGACTCCACGTGCGTATGTATACACATGCACGGACACCCATACACGTATGTCCACACACATGTGCCCATACACCTGAAAAACAAATGGGGTCTCAGGAATGCTACCTCCCTGGCTGCGTCCCTTTGGAGACTGAGCCCAGTGTCCCTGCTCTGAGGAACGAGGCTCTTGCCTCTGTACTCCAGGACACTTCTATAGGCAGAGGCTCCTTTAGGCTCACCAATCACTTTTGCTTTTATACAGTGTTGAGTGGTACCCCAAAGCAGCCCTGGCTTTGGGCAGAAGACTAAGACCTGAGCAGAAGGACTCAACTTCTCAACTGGTGAGCTAAGGGCACCTGATAGTGGCTCAGTGCACATGCTTAATCTGGTAGAATTGCAGACTCATGACAGGTATGAGGTCCCCATGGGGCTCAGAGAGAGCAGGGAATGTGTGGTAGCACAGTTTCTATCACTGGGGCACATCTTTAGAGTGAGCACCTGGGTGTCACCATTGGAAAAGTTGGCTACAGGCCATGATCCGAGCTCTGTCCGTGGAGTCTCTAAGGTCACGTATGGGAGCAAGCTGGTTAGGCAAGGAGACTGAGCAAGGCTTTGGGGCGGTGCTGCAAGTGGAACTTGGCCTGTTCCTTAACTGAGGGTAGTAGTTTGGCCAGCAGGTCATCTTCACACCCTCAGCATTTTCCATTGACCAGACAGTTAGATGCCCAGACACATGGTTTCAGGCTGGGACCACTATAAGGTCATAAACCCACCTAAGTCAGGGATTTTCCAGGAAGCCAACTGAGGTAGAAGTTCTGAGAAAGCTGCTTAAGTCAGGCTCCTACTGATACCAATTACAAGCCTCAGTTTATCTCAAAATGCTCCTACTGATAGCAGCCACAGATCCCACCTATGATACCAGCCACAGATCCACCTACGCCCTAATCCCTCATCTCCTCACCCCCACCTCCTTGTATCCTTGTAAACTCACTTCCTTGTGTGCCTGGGGATAAAACTGCCATTCTGGGGACATTCTAATGCTGGTCATCCTAATCCTGACACAGTCATGCCCAAAATAAATCCGACTTCCTTTTCATCAGAGTCCTGACATTTTCTCCTCTCTGTGCCAAGTCTCCCCTCAAAATGAACTTAACAACCATCATTACCACCACGTCCCAAGACTAGCTTGGTTTAGGGTCACTAGGGTCACCCTGGATGACCCTATGCAGGCTGTGACACACACACACACACACACAGGCTGTGACACACACACACACACACACACACACAGAACATCTGGTAGAGGGATTTCTGTAACATTCTTTTTTTGTCTGTAACATTCTTAATAAAACTGTGGCTTGCTTAGATAGCATATTAGTTATTTTCCTCATTGCTGTGACAAAAGCAACTTAAGGAAAGGAGGATTTATTTTGGTTTATGGTTTGAGGACACATTCCTTCATGGTAGGGAAGAATGGAGGTAGACACAGGGCTGCTCCCTAGGCAGCAGGGGGGTCTCATAGGCCGGTTGGCATGCCCAGGCCACCACCCAGATCACATTGCAACTGCACTCATGAGGCAGAGAGTGATAAATGGTGGTGCTCACTCATGTCCTCCTTTGTGTTCATTGGGATCCCAGGGCATGGGATGGTGCTCCCACATTCAGGGTGGATCTGAGTGGGATCCAAGGCCCCCTAGACTGTGGACAGAGCCAGTCTTCCCTAAGGCAGAGGCTGTCAATTTCCAATTAGCTGGAGGCTTGGCAGGCAGTTGCTGGCTCCAGACGCCACATATTAATGAAGGCACAGTCTCAACTGGAGACAGCACTGAATGAAGAGAAAAGTCAAATTAGGTTCCCCTGTAAGGGGACATAAGTCTCTGGTTTGGAGTCACTGGCTTATGTCTGGCAGGGATGGACATATATCTTTGGGTTCATAGTGTAAACTATGACCAACATCTTGCTCCTGAATGTGCTGTTGGAATGAGGATTTTTACCCCTGGAGTTGAGCTTTAAGACTTCGGAGTTTCCTTCTGGAGAAGCAGGAGCTAAGGGCAGAGCTGGGGGCTTTGCTCTTACCTTGGACTTGAAGCAGGAACCAGGGTTCCAGAGTGTCCCAGGTAGGGTGGTAATGGGGCTGCATCATCTGTCCCCAAGAAAATGAAGCAAGAGGAACTGTGCATGGCTTGTCTTTTGGAGTGATGTGTTGTGCAGATCTCATGACAGGGAGCTGGCCAAACTTCAAACAGAACTGAGCCCATTTGCAGTAACAGGAAGAAGGGGCAGGCAGAGACATCCATTTCACCACTTAGGGAGATGGTGGCGACACGATCCAGGGCAGTTGTCAGGGAGTCCCCAGGGAACATCCCTTAAACATCCTTCAGAGGCGAAGCCCCCAGGAGTAACAGCTTCTCTTGGTGTGCCCTGGTCTGTCAGATGCAGACAGGTTTTCATAAAATTCAAAGGAAACATCTGCTGAGAAAAATTAAAGTATCAGCGAAGGGCCTCTCTGGGGAGCCCCACGGCTCCTGGAGCTGCCTAGAGCATGAAGCATGAATGCAGCCCAGGCTGAGAGCCCTTCAGGGAACTGCCCTGAAAGAAACCATTTTGGAGGGAACCTCAGATGGACTAGAGGTGGACCACCCTTGACCTTGTTGCTGTGTATCCTTGGAAAGGTGGATGTAATCAGGCCCTCAGCAGGCTGGGCCCTGGCACAGAAGTGTGGGTGTGCCACTTCCGGCTTCCTCTGACCCCACCCTTAGTACCGGCTCTAGTTCGACTTTCCATTGAGACTCCCTCAACCCAGGTGTGTCAAGTTGACACTAAAGTTATCCAGCACTGTACCTAAGCTATTACCATGTTCCCATGAATCCTACAATTATGGAGCCTGCCTAGCACAAGACAAGGAGAATGTGTTGTGAATGTGTGTTGGGGGTGTTGAAATAACACATCTTGGCCTGGGGTTATAGGTCAGTGGTGTAGGCTTTCCCTAGTATGGGTACAACTCTAGGTTCAATTCCTAGTATTGTCAAAAGAAAAAAAAATCTCTTCATGAAACCTTGGGGCTAAAGAGCCAAGGACTTGAACCTCTGTAGGTGATAGGAGCGGGTGAGTCCACAAACATGGAGAGCTGGGTTTTACATATAAGTCCTCAAAAGAGAAGAATGCTTTCCAGGAGCTCTGCTCACTAAGCTGCTCAGGGACCAAACCCATTCCTAAGCTAAGGGAAGTCCTAGGAGACAGAGGAGGCTGTCCTCATCCTACCCCACGTGTTCTCAGTGATTCCCAGTCTTCTAGAAGGGTCTTGAAAATGAGGGGTAAGGGGCTGGAGAGATGGCTCAGTGGTTAAGAGCACCAACTGCTCTTGCAGAGGACCCGGGTTCGATTCCCAGCACCCACATGGCGGCTAAGAACCGTCTTTAACTCCAGTTCCAGGGGAATCCGATGCCCTCTCCTGACCTCTGCGGCATTGCACAACACGGGTGCACCAACCTACATGCAGATAGTACACTCATACACATAAAAAATAATAAATAAATTTAAAAAAATAAAAAAAAGAAAATGAGGAGTAAACATGAAATTCCCATGTCTCTTGCTGCCACAAACTCTGATGAAGAAAGCTTAGAGAGCTGCATTTTCATAGAAAAGGAAACAAATGGAGGGACCCAAGTTTCCCTGGGGGACTGCGGCAAGGTTTAGGCACTAGTAAACATTGTTAGATGCTATTGGAAAGGTTTTTCTTTTTTCTTTTTGAGAGAGGATCTCCCTGTAGCCCCAATCCTGGAATTCACTATGCAGACCAGGCTGGCCTTGAACTCACAGAGATCTGCCTGCCTCTGCCTCTGGAGTGCTGGAACTAAAGGCGTGCGCCACCACACCCGGCTTTACATATGTATTTTAAGTACTCTGTGCTGCTTTTCTGTGAATGAATGAAATAAAACCTTGGGGACTAGATTGGGCCTTTGAATGGCAGCGGATAGACCCTTCCTATACCTGGCAGCCTGGAGTGGGGAACTGTCAGCTGACAGCCCTTTCTCTGGCCACCATCGCAGGCACCCAGCTGCAATAGACACTCTATAATCCCCCTGAGCACACTCCAGTTGGAAGGAACATGGCAAGCTGAAGCCATCTGCAACAGGAGGTATTGGTCCAGTCATAACCATTCCAGACAGCCTGCGTCAGCCTCACAAAGCAGCATCCCAGGGAAGACAACAGATGACCCTGCATCTATTCTCACTCAAGATGAGAAGGTGGAGCAAGTTCTGCGACTGGTGCAGGTACAATTCTTCATTTGCATTCTATATCCACACCAGACTTTCCCACCTGGTTATTATAATCAGTCTGTTCATTTTACTTTGTGAGTCAGCCAGGAGACATTTCCTGTGTTAACTCTTGGTGCTGAAACCTGAAAAAGCCTTTTCCCATGGGGTCTTTTCTTTACCCATTTATGATTTTTGTCATAGGTAGAGCACACTCATGAAACTAAGAGGCAACAGAAGCAGTAAAGATGAGAAGACAGCTGCAGAGTTCCACGGAACAGCTAGGAGCAAATTGCCAGGAAGCAGAGGCGATAGAGATGGTGGAAATGTCCAGAGCTCACACAGTGGAAGGCAAAGGACAGGAGACCACTGGTTGTTGGGAGCTGCGATGCCTCGAAGGCTATGGGGTCCTAACACCTGAGTCTCAGGAGATGTAACGCAGGTTGGCCCCAACTGCTGCCAACTGCCACTGTTGCCAGCTATTACTTAGAGCCAAGTAGCAGTGCAGAGCCATTGGCAGTTAGAACCCAGAACAATCAGCCTCTAACCTAAGTTCCAAGAACATAAATCTCTGGCTTCTAAGACCCGGTTATAAAAGCCTCTAGTTCTCAGAGGTTGGAACTACAAGCTTCTGACTATAAGGCCAGCTCATAGGCCTTTGGGACTCAAGGGACTAGGCCAACCGAAGTATTACTCTTTGCCTACTTGAGATTCTGAGTAGAACAAAAGGATGCCAGACAGATTGTTAGGGACCAAGGATCAGATATGCCCACTCTTGAGAAGTGCTACCTCTGCCAGCAAGCCTTATGAACATCCACAAAGATCTCCATTGCTTTGGCTTTAGCAGAAGTCTCAAAATTAATTAATAAGTATTATTCTGAGACCCTATAATTATAGTCTTAAATCAGGGCTGGCTTCATGTGTGAACTGCAGATACAGTCCCGTAAGGCCATATGCTGGTTTAATGTTCTATGCTGTGCATCCTAGAGACGCCTAACAATTTTATCTTTGTTTTGATTAAACATTTATTTATTTTTAATTAATTAATTTATTACTTTATGTGTGTGAGTGTTTTACCTACATGTGAGTGCACCTGTGCATGCAATGCCTGTGGAGGCCAGAAGAGAGCATTAGATCTCTGGAACTGGAGCTACTAATGGATATTGGCCTCCATGTGAGTGCTGGGAACTAAAGGCAGGTCCTCTGCAAGAGCAACCAGTGCTTTTAACCACTGAGCCATTTCTTCAAGCCGCAATTTAATCTTTTTTCTTTTCTTTTTTTTTTTTTTTTTGTATTTTTGAGGCCAGGTCTCCCTTTAGTCCCAGCTGTCTAGAGCTCAATATTGTTGACCAGGCTTGGCCTTGAACTAACAGAGGATCTGCCCTGACTCAGTGATCTCTGCCTCTCCCCAGTGCTGGGGACTAAAATGTTGCGCCACCATACCCAACCACAATTTAATCTTTGAATTTGTGCTTTGTAAGTAAAGTCTATTGGGACAATGGCACATGGACAGGGTCTTGGAACCTGGTACCCCAAAGCAATGCGCCCTGGCAAGCTGGATTCTCAGTCTATGTTCCAGCCCAGGACCTCAGCTGCTTTTGCAGTGGGAGCCTGAGGAGCTGTGAGAAAGCTCCCAGTGCTGGCAGCGCCCCCTTGTGTCTGGAGCTTGCATGTTAGTACACATCATTTTCTTCTCGCTTTACCTTGTGGGCAGGTGTATATTCTGGCACTTTTCCTTTTGCTATGGCCATGGGGCCTGGCTGGACTTTCTTGGATCTGATTTCTTAACCTTGAGGAGTCTGTAATTCCAGGACAAGTGCGAAGGAAGGAAGCCAGCATTTGCTAACATATGTTCCTTCCACTTCTCAACTCTCATTTTATTTTTATGGCTACCTCCTGGTGCCTAGGACATCAGCACCTGGGTGGAACTCACAAGATATTCAGAGAGTGACTGAGTGGATAAACTCTGTGAAGGGGATAGATTTCTTCATTCTACTGATTATAAACAGGTTTGGGGCTATGGAGATGGTTTATTGGGTAAGAGTACTTGATCTGCAAGGACGGACACCAGAGGACCTGAATTTGAATCCCCAGCATCCACATAAAAAGATGACATGGCTGGGGCTAGAGACAAGGCCCAGTGGTTAAGAGCATTGACTGCTCTTGCAGAGGACCTGAATTCAATTCCTGGCACCCACATGGCAGCTAACAACCATCCATAACTCCAGTTCCAGGGGATCCAACATCTTCTTCTGACCTCTATGGGCATTGCATGACACAGATACACTCACACGCATGCAGGCAATATACTTACACACATTAAAAATAAAAATAGGGCTGGAGTGATGGCCTAGCGGTTAAGAGCGCTGACCGCTCTTGCAGAGGACCCGGGTTCGATCCTCAGCACCCACATGGTGGCCGAGAGCCGTCTGAGACTCCAATTCCAGGAGAGCTCCAGTTCCAGGGGAGTCCGACGCCCTCTTCTGGCCTCCGCGGCATTGCACGTCACGGGTGCACAGACTTGCATGCAGACAATACATTCATACACATACGGAAATAAATAAAATTAAAAAAATAAAAAAAAATAAAAAAATACATTTTTTTTGTCTTTTTGAGATAGGGTCTCCCTGTAGCCCCAGCTGTCTTGGAATTCACTATGTAGACCAGGCTGACCTTGAACTCACAGAGATCCACCTGTCTTTGCCTCCTGAGTGCTGGGATTAAAGGCATAAACCACCATGCCCGGCTTAAAGCTAGTTTTTAGCCGCCATGTGGTGCTAGAAATCAAATCTGGGTCCTCTGCAAGAGCAGTCAGTGCTCTTAACTGCTGATCCATTTCTCCAGCCCCTACATTTTTTAGGGGGCTGGAGAAATGGCCTAGTGGTTAAGAGTGCCAACTGCTCTTGCAGAGGACCCAGGTTCAATCCCCAGCACCCACATGGTGGCTAACCGTCTTTAACTCCAGTTCCAGGGGAATCCGATGCCCTCTTCTGACCTCGGCATTGCATGACACGGATGCACCAACCTACATGCAGACAGTACATTCATACACATAAAAATAAATAAATAAAAAATATTTTTTAAAAGCTAACATGGTTGCATGTACCTGGGGGAGGAATGGAGACAGGCAGGCCTCCAGAGCTTGCTGGCCAGCCAGTCTAGCCAAGAAGGAGCAGACCGTGTCCATGTCTCAATGCAGTAAGGTAAGCAATAGAGGAAGACACCCTTGCTCTAGCCTCCAAAAGCACACTCACAAGAACACATACTCTATAACACATGCGAGGAAACTGGGGTTTAAGGGATTTAAGGACGTATTTCAGACAGTGGCAGACCACATGCTGAGCCCTGGATTTGCTTCTCAGCATGAAAGGAAGGAAGGAAGGAAGGAAGGAAGGAAGGAAGGAAGGAAGGAAGGAAGGAAGGAAAGAAGGAAGGAGGGAAGGAAGGAAGGAAGGAAAAGAAAGAAAGCGTTGCTGGGATTATAGCTCAGTGAAAGGGCCTTTAGTGAGCATGAGACCCTGGATTCAGTTCCAGAGAGACATTGAGAGAATTGAGGTTTTAGAGTGTACGGAATAGCTTCTGCTGTCAACTCGACACACCTGGGAAGAGGGAACCTTATTTGGGGAATTTCCTCTATGAGGCTGGCCTGTGAACATGTCTGTGAGTCATTTTCTTGACTGTTAAGTAATATGGGAGGGCCCAGCACACTGGGGGCAGTGCCATCCCTGGGCAGGTGGTCCTGAGTTGTATAAGAAAGGAGACTGAGCACAAGCCAAGAGAGCAAGTCAATAATCCGTGCTCCTCCATGGTGTCTGGTTCAGCTTCTGCCTCCAGGTTCCTGCTTTTGGCTTCCTGCCTTAACTTCCCTGAAAGATGGACTGCAACTGGGACATGTAAGCCAAATAAACCCTTTCCTCCTTGAGTTGGTTTTGATTAGTGTTTTATCACAGCAATAGACAGCAAACTGGAACACAGAGGCTTAAATTACTTGTTAGAGATCTAAAACTAGTAAATGACAGAAATAGGGTTTGAATACAGATCTGACCTACAAAGCCGTTGCTTGTACACACCTCACAGGTCCCAAGCCATGCTTAAGGTCCCTGACTTACAGGGCCAGTGTGTGGCTAAGAATTGTTGAGGATTGCAGTAGCAAGCTACCGAGTGTCCATTTGCCCATGAGTGGGAATTATTTCTGGAAATGGTCCTTGGTTGTCCCTGCTTGTTTAAGGATGAGGATTCCAAGCCTAGTGTGAGGCTGGCCATGTGGATCTAGCTAGTTCCTTTCTCCATAGAGCATGTCCAAGGGGTGGAGGGAGCCAAATTACAATCCATGCTGTAGCTCTCTGAATCACTGAGGATATTTTTCTATTGCTCAAAACAGAAACCTAAATTCAACATGACCTAAATAATATTTAATACTATTTTACACAACAAAAAGTCCAATGTAGTTGGATGTAGCTGGATTCTTACCTATAATCCTAGCAACTGGGAGCAGAGGCAGGAAGATCATGAGTTGTAGGTCAGTTTGGGATAGAAACATCCTGTCAAAACCAAACAGCCCAGAGCTAGTCAGGCTCCCTTGCCTCTGGTGGGTCCAGATGTCACATATGGATAGTTGTTAGGACCAGCTGCTGCTGCTGCTTTAAAATTTTTACTTTACGCTGGGTGTGGTGATGCACGCCTTTAATCCTAGCACTTGGGAGGCAGAGGCAGGTGGATCTTTGTGAGTTCAAGGCCAGCCTGGTCTACAGAGTGAGTTCTAGGACAGCTGGGGCTACAGGGAGACCGTCTCGAAAAGACCAAAAAATAAAAATAAAAATAAAATAAAATTTTTACTTTATTATTATTATTATTGTGGTGGTTTGAATGTGTGTCCCCCATAGGCTCTAGGTATTCAGACGTTTGTCTCCAGTTGGTGGCGCTGTTTTTGGAGGTCTTGGGGTGTGTGGCCATGCTGCAGGAAGTGTGTCACTGGGGGCAGGCTTAGTGAGCTTAACAAGCCTCGTGGTCTACAGTTGCTTCTCTCTGTTTCCTGTGCTCTTTGTGAGATGTGACCCTTGGTTTGCTGCTCCAGATCCAGCTGCCACGCCTCCCGCCACAATGGACTCTAATTCCCTGGAACCGCCAATCGTAAGCTCAAATAAACTCTTCCTTTTATAAGTTCCTTGGTCATGGTGCTTTATCACAGCAACAGAAAACTGACTAATACAATTACTATTATTTGTGTGTGTGTGTTTGTGTATGACTGTGTGTGTATGTGTGTGATGTATATATGTGTGTGTGGATGCTCTCGGAGGTCAGAAGAAGGTGTCCCATACCCTGGAGCTGGAATTACTAGCAGTTGTGAGCTAGGGGACATGGGTGCTAGGAATCAAATTCAAATCATCTGGAAGAACAGCAAGTGTTCTTAACCAGGTGCCCATCTCTCCAGCCCTGGGACAAATTTCTTAAACTATTGTTAGTATTATATGTGGTTGTGTAACCAAATATGAAGGTTTGGAAAATTTTGGAAATAATAAAAGATTTCTGAACACTCAATGACTAAAAAGTAATTCAAAATCAAACACATAATGAGTCCAAGGTGCTTCTGGCAGCGCTCGGCAGCACTGCTGAGCGCTGCCCTGGGCATCTTCGCTTCGGCCTTGGTTTTGAACTTGCAGCACATGCCATGCAAGGCAGCTGCAAACCCCTTGGCTCAGTGACTGTTGTATGTTATGAATTGCAGTGTTTTCACTACACATAGAAAGTTTTCTGCACTTCCAGAACTATAATGGTCTAATTATGGAAAACAAAGACTTTAATATTTTCCATTGTTTTCTCTCAGCAGGTAAGTATCAAGTTAGTATATTTTTGGACTGTGCTTTCTTAGAATGTTTGATTTCAAAAATTACTAGTTGAGTTGCTGACTTGAGTTTCATTTAAAAGTGGTGGCGCACACCTTTAATCCTAGCACTTGGGAGGCAGAGGCAGGCAGATCTCTGAGTTCAAGGCTAGCCTGGTCTATAGAGCAAGTTCCAGGTCCGCTGGGGCTACAGGGAGACCCTGTCTCATAAAGACCCCCAAAAATTGTTAAATGAATTTAGGATTAGAACAGAATTTCCAATAATCTCTGAAATGGCCTTGAATATACTTCTGCTGTTTTGTGCTATTTATTTATGCAAAGCAGCTTCTCAGTGCTGGTAATTATAAACTCAAAATATTGATCAACTTTGGGATGTTAAAAATGGTCTGGGCCCTGTGGTATCAAATATTCAGACAAGATTTAATTCTTTACTTAAAAACAAGCACATCCATCTCATTAGTATGCAATTTTATTTTACTATTAAATAAACAGTAAATTTATATACCTAGCAAAGAATTATTTTTTTTTAATTTTTTTTTTTTAATTTATTTCCGTATGTGTATGAATGTACTGTCTGCATGCAAGTCTGTGCACCCGTGTCGTGCAATGCCGCGGAGGTCAGAAGAGGGTCTCGGATTCCCCTGGAACTGGAGTTCTCCTGGAATTGGAGTTTCAGACGGTTCTCGGCCGCCATGTGGGTGCTGGGGATCGAACCCGGGTCCTCTGTAAGAGCGGTCGGCGCTCTTGACCGCTAGGCCATCTCTCCAGCCCCTGTTGATCTCTTTTATGATAGTGTTTCCTTGGAGAATTTCACACATGTGTCTAATGTCTTATTAAACCTACTCCTGCTCCCTCTACAGTTCTCCCCACCTCTCTGTGCCACCACTTTTCCCTTCTGGTTTCATGTTCTCTTTTTTAAACACACTTTGTCCACTTAGTGCTACCTGTAAGCGCCCAAGTGCAGGCCAATCTCTTGGAGCAAGGAGGGCCTCCTCTCGGCATCCCTGAAGAAAACAGATTCTCTTTCCCCAGCAGTCTTCCTTGTGTTCCATAGATTTTGGTACATTGTATTTTTCATTTTCATTCAATTCTAGGAACTTTTAAGTTTCCTTCTTGATTTCTTGCTTGACCCAATTAGCATTCCGTACTGTGTTTAGTCTCTGAATCTGTGAACTTTCTGCAGTTTCCGTTGCTGTCTATATCTAGCTTTATTCCATCATGGTCAGATAAAATGGAGGACGTTGTTTCCATTTTCCTATAAGTGTTGAGATTTGCTTTGTATCCTAATGGGTGGTCAATTTTGCAGAAAGTTCCATGGCTGCTAAGAAGAATGTGTATTGTTTAGTATTTGTGTAGAATGTTCTGTAAATGTCTGTTAGATCCATTTGACTTATGATATCATTTAACTCAAATGTTTCTGTTTCATTTTGTCTGTGAGTGAGAGTGGAATATTCAAGTCACTGACTAGCCATGTGTTGGAGTTAATCTATGGTTTTAGATCTAGTAGTATCTCTTTTATGGAATTGGGTTCACTTGTCTTTGGAACATTTATATTAGAACTGTAATATCCTCTTGGTGTATTACTATTTTAATGAGTATGAAGTAACCACCTTTATGTATTCTGACTGGNGACCCTTGGTTTGCTGCTCCAGATCCAGCTGCCACGCCCTCCCGCCACAATGGACTCTAATTCCCTGGAACCGCCAATCGTAGCTCAAATAAACTCTTCCTTTTATAAGTTCCTTGGTCATGGTGCTTTATCGCCAACAGAAAAACTGACTAATACAATTACTATTATTTGTGTGTGTGTGTTTGTGTATGACTGTGTGTGTTTGTGTGTGATGTATATATGTGTGTGTGGTGCTCTCGGAGGTCAGAAGAAGTTGTCCCATACCCTGGAGCTGGAATTACTAGCAGTTGTGAGCTAGGGGACATGGGTGCTAGGAATCAAATTCAAATCATCTGGAAGAACAGCAAGTGTTCTTAACCAGGTGCCCATCTCTCCAGCCGGGGACAAATTTCTTAAAATATTGTTGTATTATATGTGGTTGTGTAACCAAATATGAAGGTTTGGAAAATTTTGGAAATAATAAAAGATTTCTGAACACTCAATGACTAAAAAGTAATTCAAAATCAAACCATAATGAGTCCAAGGTGCTTCTGGCAGCGCTCGGCAGCACTGCTGAGCGCTGCCCTGGGCATCTTCGCTTCGGCCTTGGTTTTGAACTTGCAGCACATGCCATGCAAGGCAGCTGCAAACCCCTTGGTCAGTGACTGTGTGTTATGAATTGCAGTGTTTTCACTACACATAGAAAGTTTTCTGCACTTCCAGAACTATAATGGTCTAATTATGGAAAACAAAGACTTTAATATTTTCCATTGTTTTCTCTCAGCGTAAGTATCAGTTAGTATATTTTTGGACTGTGCTTTCTTAGAATGTTTGATTTAAAAATTACTAGTTGAGTTGCTGACTTGAGTTTCATTTAAAAGTGGTGGCGCACACCTTTATCCTAGCACTTGGGAGGCAGAGGCAGGCAGATCTCTGAGTTCAAGGCTAGCCTGGTCTATAGAGCAAGTTCCAGGTCGCTGGGGCTACAGGGAGACCCTGTCTCATAAAGACCCCCAAAAATGTTAAATGAATTTAGGATTAGAACAGAATTTCCAATAATCTCTGAAATGGCCTTGAATATACTTCTGCTGTTTTGTGCTATTTATTTATGCAAAGCAGCTTCTCAGTGCTGGTAATTATAAACTCAAAATATTGATCAACTTTGGGATAAAAATGGTCTGGCCCTGTGGTATCAAATATTCAGACAAGATTTAATTCTTTACTTAAAAACAAGCACATCCATCTCATTAGTATTGCAATTTTATTTTACTATTAAATAAACAGTAAATTTATTACCTAGCAAAGAATTATTTTTTTTAATTTTTTTTTTTAATTTATTTCCGTATGTGTATGAATGTACTGTCTGCATGCAAGTCTGTGCACCCGTGTCGTGAATGCCGCGGAGGTCAGAAGAGGGTCTCGGATCCCTGGAACTGGAGTTCTCCTGGAATTGGAGTTCAACGGTTCTCGGCCGCCATGTGGGTGCTGGGGATCGAACCGGGTCCTCTGCAAGAGCGGTCAGCGCTCTTAACCGCTAGGCCATCTCTCCAGCCCACAAAGAATTATTTTAAAGTAAATTTATTTATGAATTATGATCAGTAAGTTTTTTTTGTCTTTTTTGAGACAGAGTCTCCCTGTAGCCCCAGCTGTCCTGGAACTCACTCTGTAGACCAGGCTGGCCTTGAACTCACAAAGATCCACCTGCCTCTGCCTCTGCCTCCCGAGTGCTAGGATTAAAGGTGTGTGCCACCACACCCGGCTAAGACTTATTTTTATTTAAGTGTATGTGTGTGAATATATGCCCTGTGTGTGGGTGCCTATGGAGGCTGGAAGAGAGCATTGGATCTCCTGGAGCTAGAGGTGCAAGTGCTTGTGAGTCACTGGATATGGATGTTGGGAACTGAATTCAGGTCCTCTGGAAGAGCAGGAAGCACTAACTGCTGAGCCGTGTCTCTAGTCCCCATGTTAGATACTAGATGGGTTGACCAGGCTCCAATGGATGGACTCATGCCAAGGGACATTTCGGGACACAAACTTAGCTTGATAGGCCTAACATATATGACAGAATGCATGAAATCTATTGGGGGGGGGCTTTGGAGAGGATACAGATAGGGATGGGGCCCAAATATGATCAATATATCATTACAGTGAAACTACAGCGATGTAGTCTGGACACTCATTTGATCAACTTGATTGAACAAACAACATGTCACCCCCACGTGGATGGTGGGGCTGTGGGGGTTTGGACAAACAGCCTGTAGATTGGTTTTGCACGAAGGATGTTGTACTCATGGATTATCACTTATAGCTAAAAAAAAGGAAAAAAAAAAAACAAAAAAACAGAGAAAGATGAAAAAAAATTAAAATACATGATCTGGGATGGGGGTGGTGGGTGGGGGGGAAGGGAAAGGGAAAAACCTGATCTGAATTGGAAAATGATTGTACAAAAGCCACAAAGCATCAAAACAAAAAAAAATGTAATAAAACAAAACAAAAAACTAAAAAATTATTAACCTTTAAAAAAAGGAAAAAAAGTCCAAGAAAACTTAAAAATCAAACCCAAACCAACTTTGCACTTCTGCAACATACTGCATTCTGGTGACCTTGGAATGTGGATGAGACTATTGGTGGATCTGTCCCAGGGTCAGGCCAGCTCCTTGAGAGCTGGGTATGTGGCAGGGACAGGGTCCTTGGCTGCTGTCAGCTGCTTTGGGAGTCCACACTAGCCTGAGGCTATTTCCACCTGCAGTGTTTAACTGTGGCAAAGGCTTCTACTCAGAAAAGGGAGAATGGGACGGCATCTCTCCCATTCTTGAAGACCCTCCTCTTTGCCCAGCAAAACCTGTTTCCTTTGTGGGGAGGTATTGGACAGGGGCCTGCGTCAGGCTTTGCTCTGGAATATACTCTCTACGTTTATGGAATGTACTTTCTATGTGTCCTTATGGTTTAGGTGTGAAATGGAAGACTTGGGTCACTGAGTCTTAAGAGTTATAGCCTGGCCCCGTTTCCAGTTCCAGCTTTCTGCCGCCTGACTACCAGGGGTGTAACTAGTCCCCTTATGCTTCTCATGCCACAGAAAATGAGCTGCTTTGGTGCCATGTCTTCTCAGCTATGATGGACTATGTTCCCTGAACTAGAATAAATCCTTACTCCCTTAAGATTCAGGCATTTTGTTACAGCAATGAGAAAAGTAGCCAATACAGAATCCCTATGTGGACCAATAACTTTGCCAGCTGAGTATCAATTACTGACCAACTGGTCTTCTAGCAGGAGTGTTAGGTGATGATGTGAAGGAGTTGCCAGAGAGTAGAGAGAAGACAAGTTTGTAGGAATTTCAGCCTAGGGGCTTGCTCTGTCCTCTGGGGTTCTCATGTCTTTGAAGGATGGCAAAACAGTGGCAACCAGAGGGTAGCTGCACTTGCCAGTAAGACAGGCAAAACAACTGTGCTCTTTTTGTTTATTTGTTTTATACCTGAAGTCTAATTTCTCAGGCCTTACTATTTATTTATTTCTGGTTATACTTTCCTTTTGGATGCTTAAAGCCACACAGTTAGCCCGGATTAACCAAGGTTTTTGTTTTCTGAAGGTCAGTTGAGGATCTGGTCCTCAAGGGTCACCCAAGTTTTTTTTTTGGAGGGGGAGGGAGCCCCTGGATCCTTTTGGCTTTTCATTTACCAGTTCTATCCTTTCGAGGACAAAGTCAGGTCTTGTTAGATCAGGCTTCCCTTTTTGAAGCATGAGCAGACTTTCCTCTTTATAGACTGGACACTGGCTGAAGTCCCATTAGTGGATCTCCAAGACCTCCCTGCACAGGAAGACTGGTGACTCACATTTGCAGGACATTTCAAGAGATGCCCCCATGCATAGTCTCCTGGGACTTAGTTGACCTCTGAGGGCAAGGAACAAAGTTATCCTTTAACACCCTTGGCCAAATTGGTATGGGCATTAAGTATGGTTGTTAAGCATCCAGAAAGGCTAAGTTACATCAGTCTGATACTTTTAACTACTGTGTGATATTTTAGAAAAGGCTTGAACAAAAGCTCAAGCAGCCTAAAACTAAAATCTTAAAAAGAATGTTATGTAAAGTCTTTCATTTAATGTGTCTAAGAGATGAAATCAAAATTTCTTTCCAAAGTTGGCTTCTTTGAATTGTTGAGTCAGCCTGTTTTACCCTATCTGTTCCCTGTTTCATTTCTGTTTTAGTTATTCAAGTATTTTAAAGATTTTTTGGCAAGTACTCATATCATTCTGTGCTTCACAGAAAGGTTGTAGCAGTTTTAATTGGAAATATTAAGGGAGGGAAGGAGGGAGGGAAGGAGAGAGAGACATGCACACACAGAATATTCAGGGTGTCCTTGGGGCTGGATTTTAGAATAATGCCATTCTATTTTTAAAAATTGCATTCATTTATTTTAATTTTTTATTTTGTGTGTGTATGTGGAAAATTTGTGGGTCCTGGGAATCAAACGCAGGTCATTAGCCTTGGCAGCAAGTGCCTTAAGCCACTAAGGTATTTTGCCAGCCCTTTTCATTCTCTCTCTAGGAACTTAACATTGGCCCCTGCCATCCACTGGAAAGCGCTGTCTTATGTAAAACTCTTAACCAGTCCCTCCTCCACTCTTACCAGCTCACCTTTCCTCCTTGGCCTTTCTCCTGATTTGGAGTTTGCAGAGTCTTCATGAATGGGAAGAAATAAGCTTACAACTCATCAGTGGTTTTATTATGAGGGGCTTTGTTCCCTCCCTTCATTGGTTTAGAGTCTGGTTAAATAACTGTTAAAGGATATGAGCATCCTAGAGCTCTGCTCTAGGACAATAAACAAACGTGCCCGTCTTCTTCAAATGTCCTCAGATGGAGGTTGGTCAGCCAGGCAGCCTGCAGCTACAAGTAACAAAAAACACAGTCTAAGTCACTTAAGCAGTAAAGACAGCTCCTGGCCTATGCCTTGACGCTCTAAGATGGGCAGAGGACAGGGGACCTTGTGCAGAATCTGTGGCTTTTTCTTGATTGGTTTTTCACCTGGGTGCTGGTTTCATCTTTAGGCTTAAGCATAACGGCTATCCAACTCCAGCCACATGTGATATATCATAGTAGACAGTTCACAATGAGGATGCTATCCTCACTGGATTTGTTGACTGTGATACCTAAACTTAATTAGAGTTCTGTCAAGAGGGAAGGAGGGGAAATGGGTATCAGGTATGTAACCAACAATATCCACTAGAGACGAGTTTGTTGGTGTAAAGATTTGCTTTAGGGGAAAAAGTAGTTTATTCAAGGTCAAATATGAAAGACCATGGCCTGGAAAGAAGGATTCAATTTACCCCATTACCCCAAACTGCAGAAGAGTTAAGTTAAGTGAATTTTCATAGTCACAGAACAAAGTCATAAATTAATGCATTTACCAATGACATTGGTAGGAGCGCCAAGCAGGCAGGCTATATATAGCAAGGCAGGATGAAATCTCTAGACTTAATGTCTTAATTGAAGTCTTGACTTTAGGATTGGCAGAGCGTGGAGGTCTGTGAAACCTCATGATTCATTCTGAGTTTTATCTGGTAGTGTCAAATATGTGAGGACTGAACAGAACTTGATAGTCAGAGAGTATTGCAAGGGGCTAACCGACAGCCCTGTTGGTGCCTGGTCGGCAACATCCCATCTCTCCCTAATCACAGTTTCTTCACACAGATGAAGCTTCTTCAGAGAACTCTGGCTCACAAGTGCTGGAACCTTCTCATTCTTGGTTGCTCATACACATAAAAAAAAATAATAGCCGGTTTTGGTGGCTCACACCTTTATTCCCAGCACTTGGGAGACAGAGATAGGCAGATCTCTGTGAGTTCAAGGCAGCCTGTTTTACATAGTGAGTTCCCAGACAGCTGGGGCTACAGGGATATCCTGTCTCAAAAAGATTCCCCCCCACAAAAGAAAAGTATTTTTAAAAAAGGAGGTGGGGAAGGACCTGTAGCTCAAATATCTAAAATTTTCTCTTTTTTTAATTGTTATTATTTTTAGAATTTTTTTCTTTCTTTGTTGTTCTCTTTTGGAATAGGTCTCATGTAGCCCAGGCTGGCATCCAGCTTCGTATACAGCTGAGGATGACATTGAACTCATGATCCTTTTGTCTAATTTCCTGCATGCTGGGATTACATTTATTTGCTAAACTTTTCATTTATAAAAAAAATTCAAAAAATATTCATAAAAAAATATTCATTTATTTATATAGAGTCTCAGTTGTAGCCTAGGCTGGCCTTGACCTCCGTCTTCTCCATCCTCCTTTATCAGTTTGCCCCATGTTGGAATTACAGGTGCATGCTATCATGTCCATTTGGTAACGATTTCCTAAGAAGGCTATAGCTATCTGTTGGAGAGGATGGATGCTGTGGCCTGTAGACATGACCATCTCACTGCTGAACATGAGTCATTTGGCCATTTTAGTGCCATGAAAACAAGTCACATGACTACCATCCATCTCATTTCAGATTTATCCAATTTACTTTAATCAAATTCCCCTAGTAGATTTTCTTATGAAGAAGATAATGTTCAGACTGGCTAAATTCTGATCCTCATATCAATTAAATATTAAATGTCTCATTTTGAATGATCAGTAGTTATTCAGTTTCCTCCATCAAATTCTTTGGAATTTTGGCAAATCAGTTTGCCAAGGCCTGGCCACCCTGGTGAACTGAGGATGTTTGGATCCCCTAGGCTGAGATAAAATATGTCAGTATACCTAGATAGAGGAATGCATGACATTATCCTGATGGCAATGTGGCTGATGGTGTGAGGTTCCAGAGACAGAATCTAGGAAGACCCTTCCTAACGCGGTATGCTCTTCCTCCACCTGACTAAACAATTTGGTCAACTGAGGTATCAACTGGCAAGTTGATAGGTAATAAGAGACATTTGAGTATTGTTCAGGTTAAGGCACAGTGTTTTTTTGTTTTGTTTTGTTTTGTTTTGTTTTGTTTTGGTCTTTTTGAGACAAGGTCTCTCTGTAGCCCCAGCTGGCTTAGAACTCACTATGTAGATCAGGCTGGCCTTGAACTCATGGAGACTCACTTCCCTCTGCCTTCCTTAATGCTGGGATTAAAGGCTTCAGGCAGACATTTGTGTTTCTTTTTATGGCTAGAATTATTTTGTTGGCAGAAGGCCTGATACAAACAACTTAAAAGGAGAAAGAGTTTATTCTGTCTGGAAGTTTCAGAGGGTTGGCTTGTCTCTGAGCTTGGAGTAAGGGAGAATATGATGGTAGCATGAGTGCATGTGTGCGTGTGTGCATGTGTGCGTGCGTGTGTGCACGCGTGTGTGCGCACACATGTGTGTGTGTGTGTGCGTGTGTGTGTGTGTGTGAGAGAGAGAGAGGAGAGAGAGAGGAGAGAGAGAGGAGAGAGAGAGAGACAAAGAGACAGAGGAGGGAGAGGATTCCCTTAAGGACCCATGCCTAGTGATCTAGCCTCCAGCTAGGTCCTACCTCCCAAAACTTCTACAATGTCCCAAATAGTACTACTAATTTGGTATGAAGACTCAAACCATGAATCTATGGAGGCCATTTCACAGCCAAACAAAAGAGTGGGGTGAGCACTGACGTCACCCAGTGTCACGAGCTCTCCTGTTGCTGGCTCTAGTGGGGAGTGTCATGGCTGCCTTGAGAGGGCATCTGTATCGGTGCAGAAAATCTCAAGCTGCTTTATGCCACTTTTATTTAGTAAGGAAAAAGTATTTATGCATCACTGTGTGAATGCAGGAAGAAAGAGGAAACGAGCAGTGTGAATACACGCCAGCATAGTATTAGAACTGGGTTTGACAGAAAAAGCAAACCCTCCTGTAAATAGGATTTGCTTATATGACAGAGTAGCTGTCACTTTCGGTACAGCAGATCCAGCTATCCACATGTCCTCAGGGTCTCTCTTCGCGTGTGGCCTAGCTTACTCCTGGGCTGCAGGCACCCCAGTGGTCCCCCTGGTCTCGGCTCCTCTTGGCTTGGCAGCTCCAGTGGGAGAACAAGTCTGTCTCGGTATTTCCAAATCATTCCATTCCAGAGACATCTATGGTTGGCAGTAGTTAGGTCACATGGCCTCAATCACTACAATAGGAAGATAAGGGACACGGATGGGTCTGCTCTTTTTGCCCAGACATATGGACATATTCTGTCACTGCCACCCACGTTATTTTGTGTCTCTGTGCTGTGTGGTGGCTTGCAGGGGATATCATTCCATGGATTTTAGGGAGGCAAGTAGATATGGGCCCTGTACTCCAGGTTTGTATAACTTCTGTCTTTGACTGGGGGAAATGGATTAAGATAGGATTTCATTCTTCATTCTCAAAAGGGTTGGGAGAGGGAGACTTTGAGAACAGACTTGGGTTGATCTAACTCTTAGAATTTGGACTCTGTTCTAAGGGAGACTCAAGTATTTTTATGTAGTTGCTGTATGAACTCATCATGTGTGAGTCAGCACCGACCAGAGCTCTGTAGTACTGTATTTGCATTGTTGTGTTAGGGTGTCTGCAAAACCTACAAGCAGGTGGGTAGGGATGACAGAGCCAGTATGTACAATCATTGAATGTGGGATCTGTACTTTGCTTATAATCACAGAAATAGCCCCAGGGACACCAGCATCAGAAAGGGAGTTACCTACCATGGCTTATAAGGACCCGCAACTCTTTTCTTAGGGTCTCTTTCTCTATAGCCACAGCTGGCCTGGAACTCACTATGTAGACCAGGCTGGCTTCAATCTCACAGAGATCTGTCTGCTTCTGCCTCTTGAATGCTGGCACTAAAGGCTTGCACCACCATGCCCAGCTCAGAACTGTAACTTTGAGAGCTCCATGGACTGAGCTTCTGCTATGAGACCATGCCATCTTTCTGCTAAGTTACCTAAATCAACCCTGAAGTTTCTGGGCAAACTCCTCTCGGTAGATTGACCTCACAGGTGGGCCTGGGCTGCTGCTTAGGAGGAAGAGGATCAGCTTATAAGATGACCAAGCACCATCTTAGAACAAGCTAAGGTTAAGGTTCTGTTGGGCTTTTATTCAGATTCTAAGGAAATGTATATGAATGTGTTTTATTTATTTTAAATATTTGATGGTGGTGGTGGTGGTAGTGGTTTGTATGTGTGTCTGGACACATGTGTCCATCAGAGGACAACTTTTGGGAGTTGATTCTCTCCGGCAGCGGATTCTTGGGACTGAATCCAAGCCACCAGCCAGCATGGCAAGCACCTTTACCCCACTGAGCTATGTCACTGGCCCATGTTAGTTTGCTTCTTTTTTTGTTTGTGTGGTTTTTTTTTTGGTTTTGTTTTGTTTTGTTTTGTTTGTTTTTCGGTATTTTTGAGACGGGGTCTCCCTTTAGTTCCAGCTGGCCTGGAGCTCACTCTGTAGATCAGGTTGGCCTTGAACTCACAGAGATCTGCCTGCCTCTGCCTCCCCAGTGCTGGGATTAAAGGTGTGCTCCACCACGCCCGAAGTTAATTTGCTTCTTTAAAAGCAATTCATTTTTATTTATGTGTGTGTGTATGCTCATGTCCATGAAAGCCAGAGAGGGTGTCAGATCCCTTGGAGCTGTAGTTACAGGTAGTAGTGAGTTGTGGGAAGTAGGTGTTTCTTTTAGGAACTGAACTTGAGCCCTTCGGAAGAGCAGCAAGCTTTCTTACCTACAGAACCATCTCTCTAGTTCCTGTGTTTTCAATAAAGTGATTGCTAAGATAATTTTATGCTAGATAATCTTTGTTATGCTGGACACTCCAATAACGGGCACAAGTGATTTGCAAAGGCAGCTTCTAGTTGGTTTCTACTAACTTCTCTGTCTAAACTAGTGACTGTGTTGGGGTCACTGGAGGCTTGGCCTAGACCAGACTCACTTGGCTTTGACAACTCTTCTTGATCAGTTGGACCTGGTGTTATATTCACTAGACCCAGTATGAGGAGGATCTTTGAACTTGAGAATCAATGGGTGGAGAAAACAAAGACCTGCTCAGCAGGGGCCACCCAGTTCATCCTGAGCCCTCCCATAGAGCCCATGTTGCTATTAGAATCCTGCAACACGGGCTGGAGAGATGGCCTAGTGGTTACGAGCGCCAACCACTCTTGCAGAGGACCCGGGTTCGATCCCCAGCACCCACATGGCGGCCGAGAACCGTCCAAAACTCCAATTCCAGGAGAACTCCAGTTCCAGGGGAATCCGACACCCTCTTCTGACCTCCGCGGCATTGCACAACACGGGTGCACAAACTTGCATGCAGACAGTACTTTCAAACACAGAGAGAGAAATAAATAAAAAATTGAAAAAAAAAAAAGGAAGCCTGCAACACGAAGCCCAGGGTCAATTCCTCTAGAGCGCCTGGGAGCTGAGAGATAGTGGGGGTCCGTAACTCCCACTGTTTTTACTACTCTCTGTGGATGATGCTCAGCATAGATGGAAGATTTAGAACACCTGTGCTGTTTGCCCTCAAGTCAGGCCTTATAGGGGAAGGGACTGTCATTTCAGACCCCAGAACACTGGAGTATTCAGAGTAAGGGGCTGGGCCATGGGCATACAGTCAGGCCAGCCTCTGGAGGCTGAATTAAAGCTCATCACAGTCCAATGAGGAAGGGGAGAGTGTAGGAGGGAGAAATCCCATTTGTGGCAGACCTTCTTTTGCAGAAAGGTTTTAGTAGCTGAAAGAGTCTCTGAATAGCAGAAAATAGCTTTTCACCTTGGTCGTGCTTACTCCCTGGGGTCTTTAGCAGTACTTCTGTACCCTGCAGCTCAGCTACAGGTCAAGGGGAAGAGGCCTGAAGTTTCAGCTTGCAACCTTCCTTTCCCCTTTGTTTTCTATGGGATTAGGATTTTGAGAAGAGGCCAGCGCTCTTTGGGGCTCGTTAGATGGGCTATTTCCGTTTCCCTCATTAGTGGCTGAGTTTGCAGAGTGTATACCTTAATAATAGTAACAGCGATGCTAATGCCCACAGCTGCCTGTGTGGCTGTACTTTCTCTCAGAGCAGCCTGCATCTATTTGCTTTAGCAGTCCTGGGCTTTGGAAGCCTCCCTAAAGGCCTCTCTAGTGACAGCGCTTTGAAGTCTATGGAGAAGGAGACCCAGGAGGATGTGTATTTTAACAATGGCAGATTCTTTTCTAGAACTCTCTAACCCAACCCTGGGCTGCTGACTGAAGTCATGGCGGCTCAACAAGTCAGATGGCCACTGTTCCTAATGCCCTGAAATCCTCAGGTGAGGGTTGAGACTCTTCACATTTGTCCCAGACTGCGAACTGGGGAGGGGAATGAGGTGGTGCTGCCCATCCATCTGACTCTGTACCCCCAGTGCTGTAGCTCTGATGGGCCCAGCCCAGGCCTAGGCCTAACTCCCACCCCAGTTAAGCTGTTAAGGAAAAGTCAGAGTCAGTGCATAGGTGTGTAGGAAATCCACAGAAGAGTTCAAGCACATTTTGGACACAGTAAGTGCAGATGTAAAGAAAGCAAGTGGCTGGAAGACAACTATGGGCCAAATGAGGCTGTGTTTGCTCAGTGCAAGTGAGATTTGTGCTCAGGAATTACCAAAAGGTCTTTCAGGCACCATCAAGCATGAGGGGTGAAAGTGGGCTTTCTCTGGGATTGGGGGTGGGGGCGGGGTGGGATTCTAGGGTAGGCAAGGTAGAAATAGAAGCAACAGTCTCAATGTCTGTGCAGCAATATGCTAATTTTATGTAAATCAGATGCAAATGAACCCCAGACCTGCCTTCCGCCCAGAGTGTGTGCTATTATGACACACACACACACACATACACATATACATACATATATATATGTATATATATGTTCCTGGCTCATAATTCTGATGGACCTCGTTGGATAGTGGTCTGATCCTTATTCCAGAAGGGTCCCACCCCACACCCTGGAGGGAGGACTGCTATGGACAAGCTTTGCTGGGCTTTCCCTCTCAGTCTATTAGTGATTATGCTTATACAATGAAAGCTCCATAAAACCCTCAAAGGACTGGGTTTGGAAAGCTTCTAGATAGCCCAGGAGGAGGTAGTTTCTATAAGGTGGTGTGCCTGGAGAGGGCATGGAAACTCTGTGCCACTTATCCCATGCCTTACTTTTTGTTGTATCTGCTCACTGATATCCTTTGAAATATATTTTTTTTAAAATATTTTTATTTGTTATTTTTCTTTTATGTGTATGGGTATATTGACTGTGTGCATATATGTGCACCCATGTGCAATGCCTGTGGAGGTCAGAGGAGGGTGTTGAGTTCCTTGGAATTGGAGTTAGGATGGTTGTTAGTGGCCATGTAGGTGCTAGGAACTGAATCTGGGTCCTCTGCAAGAGAAGTCAGTGCTCTTAACTGATGAGCCACCTCTCCAGCCCCTGAAATATGTTTTATAGTAAACAAATAATGTTTCCATGAATTTTGTGAACCCCTCAAGTACCTTAATATGGGACTCAAAGAGTGAGTTGTAGGAATGCTGATATGTTAGTCGACTTTCTGTAATTGTAACAAATACCTGAGATAAATCCACTTATATAGAGAGAAAGTTAATTTTGGTTCATAGTTTTGGAAGATTCAGACCATGATGGCTTGATTGGCTTTGACGTGTCAGGCCTCTAGTACACATTATGGTGAGAGCAAAACTCAAGAAAAAACAAGACGAAGAGAGTAGGATACAAATACGCAGTCACAGGGCTCACCCCTCCCAGGAGTTTTCTTCTTATAGGACCAAGCCTTTTATTGGGGGGTCTTATTGAGATAGGGTCTCCCTATAGCCCCAGCTGGCCTGGAACTCACTATGTAGACCAGGCTGGCTTTGAAGTCCTAGAGATCCATCTGCCTCTGCCTCCCAAGTGCTGGGATTAAAGGCAAGTGCCACCTCACCCAGTGAGAACAAGCCTTTAACATGGACCTTTGAAGGATGTTTTAGATACAAACTATAGCTCCCAACTTAGAGCCAGCTGGTCAGAATCACAAATCAAATAACCTATAGAATGTGGCTGGAGAGATGGCTTAGTGTTTCAAAGCACTTTTTTTTTTTTTTTTAATTGATGGTTTGTGCATTTCATACATCATTGTCCAATTCAGTTCAGGCATATTTCCCTTTCCCTTCCCCCCTAACCCCACCCCATCCCAGATCATGCATTTTGCCATAACTGTCCTGCATCTTTCTCTCAGTTTTTTTTTTTTTTTCATTTTTTAGCTATAAGTGATGATCCATGAGTACAAGCATCCTTCATATGAAACCAATTTGCTGGCTGTTGTGCCCAAACCCCCACAGCCCCATCTTGCTCTTGCAGAGGAGTTGAGTTTGGTACCCATATAGCAGGTCACAATCATCTGTAACTCTAGAGGAATCACACTCTTTGCTGGCTTCTGTGAGCACCAGACATGCACATGATGCTGATATATACATGCAGGAAAAACACTCCTACACATAAAATAAAAATAAATGAAAAATGACCCAGCATGTAGTGTTGTCTCAGGTGGGGAGGATGTGGTTTTGGGGACCAATGCCTCAACTTGTGGGATCTGAATTATCTCCAAGCAGACAGTATTAGAGCCAGACTGGGTTAGAGGACGCCCACGCAGAGCCTGCTGTAGAGATGACAGCTTGCCTGCTGGTGGGAGAAATTCCTGCACCTTCTGAGGTCGCAAAGGATCTGGGTGGGAAGTTGTGATAAAACGGAGGCTGAATTCAGGTTGGGTTTTCCTTCCATATAATCACACCAGGAACAACCAAAGTAGGATCTGGAGCTTCCCAAATGCCTGGCAGGGCTGGGAGGTGGGGAGCAACTGAGGAATTGTGGGTAGCTCTGTAGTTTGCCACTGGCTGACAACTGGACTACCCGTGGGCTGAGGTGATTTCCATCCCAGTGTCAACGAAGGCCTCTCCTGGTTCTGTACTGTTCCCCACGGAACAGAGCCACCCCTGCAGATGGGGAGGGGGCAGGATGACTTTAAGACTTGTTTTTTACCATTAGTAGTTACCTCCCTTTTCTGTAGCTATGATTTTCTGTGGGTGTGGGTGAGGCTGAGCTGAATTGTACCAAGAACACTTACATAGGAGTCCAAACAGAGAGGCTGCCACCCTGGTCTGGCTACACTCAGCTAGTCTGGGCTATCACTTCTTTCTGAGCTGCTACCTCTCCATTAGAGGTAGGGAGACCTGTGAGTCACTCCTTGACGACCTACATGGCCTTCTCCTGTCCCCTCCCACCACCTCTTTTCCCAGCCATTAAAGCGTCAGGTAAAGCATAAGAACCCCCGAAGTTCTTGGACAAGCTGTTATTACATTGCATTTGTCAACCTCATGTGGAAAGCACTTTCAGGGAATAAGAAAGACAGCCGTAATAACTTGGAGAGGGCTTTGCTTCCAGGGCGCTTCTACTGCTATTATCCTATTTTAAATAGATGATTCTGTGGCAAGTATTCATGGGGGGAGGGAGCCAGAAGTCAGATGATTCTGTGGCAAGTATTCATGGGGGGAGGGAGCCAGGCTTTCTGGCATGCAATCACATTACTGGCATTGTGCTAGCACTTTACTCTGGCTCCTGTTGGGCCTTCCCAGCTTCCCACCTGGACCCTGGACCCTTCACCCCTGGAAGTCATAAGCCTCATTCGTCAGAGGAAATGAGTTCAGGGCCGGCAAGATGGCTCATAGCAGGTAAAAGAGCTTGTCATGTCATCTTGATGACCTGAGTTTAATCCCTGGAACCCAAGACAAGGTAGAAAGAGAGAACTGACTCTACAAAGTTATCCCCTGACCTCTGAATGTAAACCATCACACACACACACACACACACACACACACACACACAATTTTTTCCTTTTTTTAATCTTTTAAAACAGGACCTCAGTATGTAGCCCTGGCTGGCCTGGAACTCACTATGTAGACCAGAGTGGCCCTGAACTTACAGAGATCTACTTGCCTCTGTGGCACCACACCTGACCTAATAATTTTTTTTTTTTTAGAATTTTTTTATTTTTATTTTATTTATTTATTTATGTGTGTGAATGTATTGTCAGCATGCAAGTCTGTGCACCGGTGTCGTGCAATGCCGCGGAGGTCAGAAGTGGGTGTCAGATTCCCCTGGAACTGGAGTTCTCCTGGAACTGGAGTCTCAGACGGCTCTCGGCCGCCATGTGGGTGCTGGGGATCGAACCCGGGTCCTCTGCAAGAGCGTCGGCGCTCCCAACCGCTAGGCCATCTCTCCAGCCCCCCTCTGTTATTTTTTGTCTTTGGGTCCCAGGATTTCATGGTAAGATCAAGGTTTTTTTTTAATTTATTATTTTTATGTGTATGCATGTGTGCATGTATGTAAGTACACCTATGTTGTACAATGCCTGTAGAGGCCAGAAGAAGGTGTTAGCTTTCTTGGAACTGGAATTACAAATGGTTGTTAGCCACCATGTGGGTGCTGAGAATTGAACCCAGGTCCTCTGCAAGAGCAGTGAGTGCTCTTAACTGCTGAGCCATCTCTCCAGTCCCAAGATCAAGTTTTAAGACAGAAGATGAGCTCTCTCTAATTTTGCTGAGGCCCGGAGTGGCAGGTATACTTCTTCATATTGAGTGACAGCTGCCCAGTGGAACCCTGTCTCCCTCTGTCCTTCTAGCTTGGACACTTGAGTCCATCCTCCTAGTCAGTGTTCCCTATCCCTCATCCTTGAAGAGAGGACCCTCATCCACCACTTGAGCTACCTGGGTCCCACAATTGATCTCCTACGCTTACAAGGAAAATATTTGGTAGTGGCATTTACCCTACCTTACCTCACATAACTGACCCTTTTTCTCCCAGGCCCTTCAGGCAGAGGCAATGACCCACATCCCACCAGCCAGCACTGTTGTGGTAACAAGTGTGTAGGCTGTTCGCTCAGGTCTTGATGGACCAGGAAGCAAAGAAAGGGGCCTGTGTTCAGCTGGTGTTGCTTTCTTTTTTTTTTTTTTCCTTAGTCTAGGATCCCAGGCCATAAGAATGCTTTTATTTCCAGTGTGTGCGTGTGTGTGTGTGTGTGTGTGTGTGTGTGTGTGTGTGTGTGTATTCTGGGGATGTGGCCTAGGGCCTTTGTGTATTGTCAACATGTGCTACTCATGGTCTACATGCTGGCTAGATGGCATGCGTTTCTATAAAGAATCTCTTTTTTTGTTGTTTTATTTTTTTTTTAATGTGTATGAAAGTACTGTCTGCATGTAGGTCTGTGCACCCGTGTCGTGCAGTGCCGCGGAGGTCAGAAGAGGGTGTCGGATTCCCCTGGAACTGGAGTTCTGGAATTGGAGTTTCAGATGGTTCTCGGCCACCATGTGGGTGCTGGGGATCGAACCCGGGTCCTCTGTAAGAGCGGTCGGCACTCTTAACCACTAGGCCATCTCTCCAGCCCTATAAAGAATCTCTTATTCTTAGTACCAGCTATGCTAGTCAGACTTATTATATATATGTACTTTATTTAAATATGTCAACTGATAAAATCTAACTGTAAAATGTTTCCTTGGAAAACTGAATGCTTTGGGCCTCACCATTATTACCCTGGGAGTAAGCTTTTTATGCACAAGGATTTGGGTGAGTCTTATCCAAACACCAGTGTTGTAAGCATGCTATTTCTCTTGTTTATTGGAAATGCAGCTCTGGGTGAAGCAGTTGAGAGTGGTAGGTGACATTAGCCCATTGTCGAGCCCTAGTCCAAAGCTGCGGGAAAGAGAAAGGGTCAGAGGGTACGGCCTCCTTTCAGAGCCGTCCTTGGAGTTTCTTTGTTTGGATCACTGTCTCATCACAGGGTCATACCCAACTGTAAGACACCAGGAACAGAGCTGCGAGAAAGAGTGTCACTATAACCCTAAAGAAGTCTCAGAATTCTTACGAAGAAGAGGGGAATGGGTCCTGTGATTAGCAGTCAGAAGATTTTGACACAAGGGCTTTGGTTAGTTTTCCAAGGAGGTCGTTTACCATCCTGACTACTGTGGCTTGACAGAGGAACCCTCCAGTCCATAGCTGTGCCAGAGGATGCATATTCAGGAAGTAATCTAGGAGCAGGCAGTGGATGGGAGTAAGAAAAACCACCAAGCTCGAGTTCTCAGCAAACTTTTATAAAGCAAGTCTTCTCCCATCCCATCTCAACTCCAAACCAGGTTGCAGCCCATCCTAGTGTCCCTTTTTTATACTAATCCTGATGCCCTTATGATTTGACAATAATTCCTTTTTTTCCCTTTTAATTTTTTTAAATTTTGTACAAGATTATCAAATCTAGACCCGTGTCCCCCACCCTATCCCCCCACCCAACCAGAGCTCATGCATTCTGCCAAACATGCTTTTCATCTCTTTCTCAGTCTTTCTCCATGTGGAAGTTGACTGTTTTGAGCAGAAGTTCACTGTTTCAGTCAGTTCTTTGATGCAGTCCTTTCTGTTGTTGTTGTTGCTGCTGCTGCTGCTGCTGCTGCTGCTGCTATTATTGTTTCCAATATGCATCACTCCCAACTGCTTGGACAAAAGCTCAAGGGGCCATGCACAAGAAATACTTACAACTAGGTAATTGGCACTAGCATCCACAGATGAGGGATACCATTTGTCGTTTGTTTTTCTGGGACTGTGTTACTTCACTCAGCATGATGTCTTCTAGCTCCAGCCATTTTCCTGCAAAGCTCGTGATGTCGTCTTTCTTTACTGCTGCATAGAACTCCATTGTGTAGATGTACCACATTTTCTCTATCCACTCGTCAGTTGAGGGGCATTTCTGGGTTAGTTCCAGCTCCTTTGCTTATTGTGAAGACAGCTGACAAAAACCATGGTCCATGCATCGTATCTCTTGCCCGGATGGGGTGAGTCTTGTGGGTACATCCCTAGGAGTGGTATGGTTGGGTGGGGTGGCAATTTCATTCAAAGTCTTCCAAGGTTTCTCCACACTGCTTTCACCATAGTGGCTTGTATGAGTTTACATTCCCACCCAGCAGTGGATTGGAGTGTTACCCCTTTCCCCACAACCTCTTCAGCACTTGGAATCATTTGTTTTCTAATTGATCCTAGCCAGGTCTTATTGGAGTAAGATGATATCTAAAGTGGTTTTCGATTTTGTCATTTCCTTAATGATTAGTGATGATTAACACTTCTTAAAGGGTGTTTCAGCCATATCTCTTAATTAATCCTCACTTGTGAAGTCTTCTGTTCAGTTCTTTGCATCCTCATCTTTTGATGGTCATTTGTTTTCTTTCTTCTTTGTTTTTTTGAGTAGTTTATATATTCTGAGAATCAATGCTTTGTCAGATTTTTTTTTTTTTTTTTTTTTTTTTTTTTTTTTTTTTTTTTTTTTTTTTTCATTTCCTTGATTGTTCTTTTGATATACAGAAGCTTTTGAGTTTAGATTGACGGGTCCCATTGTCAATCGTCAACCCCTTAATTCTGCCGCCAGATGCTGTCTGATTTTAGAAGTCTTTTCCTACTCATTTGTCTTGTAGTTTGTTGCCAAATTTTTCTTCTAATCACCTTCAGAGTTTGTTTCTTGTTGAGATCTTTATTCCACTTGTAGTTGATTTCTGTACCTAGGGGTGAGAGTAGGGGTTTCAACTCATTCTATCTTACCAAGCCTGAGTGATCCCAGTTGCCACACCACTTAGAACTGAGAAGATGCTGTCCTTTCCTCATGAATGTGTCTGTCTTGCCCTCCCTTGTGGAAAACTAGAGAATGGCTGACATTGTATTGCGTTCAAGTTTGGATTCTCAGTCTATCACTTACCAAAGGCTCCAACTGGTCTGTTTTTCTGTGCCACGGTACCAAGGCTCGTTATTTATGACTACTAGCCCTGTAGTATGAGTTTGATAAGTCTAGGATATTTAGAAGATGATCCGGCCCCCTGTTTCAGCATCATTTCATCTCACGACCTACGGGTCTGCTCATTTGAGATATTGGAGCGTCTTTGTTTTTCCGAAAATATGAGTTAAGGCCAACTTTTTCTCAAACATAGAGCCAATACGGAAGAAACTCTTAGACGATTTCATTGGGATTGCAATTAAATCATAATATAAGAGAGCTTGGGCATTAGAATACAATGGAACAGTTTTCTATCAAAACAAAAACCAAAACACTCAAAAAAAACCGACCCCGCCTGCAAAAATCGCGACCATAACGCACCCATCACCTCACCACAATAATGTAACTTCTTATACCAATCCTCACTGGAGCATGGCAGCACGGTTTTTCTTATCTTCTGATGTCTTTCTTCCAAATCTCTTTCTTTAAGGGTTTAAAAATTTTAGCTTGATAAAGAGATCCTTGGTGTCTTTAGGTAGGTTTGTTCTAGGTATTTTATTGTTTTGAGCTATTGTGAGTGGAAGGTCTCCTTTGAATTCCTTCTCAGTTGCTTGCTCTGAGATTAGGCCACCGCCCAATCTTACTCGGATTAAAGAATAGGTCCACTGATCTTTTTTCTAGGTTATTGTATCCTGCCACTTTTGCTGAACACGCTGTTAATCGTTTCTAGGAGTTTTCATGGATGAAAGTTTTTAGCATCCTTTAAGGTTAAACAATCATATCTTCAGCACATAGAGCCAATTCGTATTGACTTCCTCTTTTCCTAATATTAAGTACTCCCTTACTAAATTTTAGTTTCTGCCCTCCTCCTCCTCCTTCTAGCAAATGTTTCAAGCCACTATATTGAAGAAGGCTCAGGTGACACGGGGGCAAACCTTATTGCCAAGTCTCCCTACCTTTGGAAAAAGGAAGCAATGTTTCTGTCCATTTCACCCAATTATAGATTAGATCATCTGGCATGTGCGGTTTCCATGTATATCGGCTTTTGAATTCCATTCAGGAATGATACCCTCCAGACTCCAATTCCAAACATCTAGGACTGTTAAGCATGAAGATAGATCGCCTGCGACAGCCTTTTCTGCTCCAAAGGAGCTATTTCACCCCCCGCAGTCGTATCAAATTAGAAGATGATGGTTGGTTTTTTGTCTTTTCATTCCCATTTATGGTGCTGAATGATGTTTATTGATTTGTATGTGAAGCACTACCACCCCTCGCAATTCTCTGCGTATGAATCGCCAACCATATCGCTCCAAGATCATACTGCAATGATCCTTTACGATTGATGAGTTCTACTAATGCCAATTTAGCACAAGTACTCACGAAATTAAAATAGAATTATTAGGACTTCTAGATAAGTATACAAAAAAAAAAATAAAAAAAGAAAGAATAGAAGAGATCAATAACTAGTTTCTCCCTATCCTCTAGTTGGATCTTCGCCTACCCAACACTACCCCATCCAGCGACGCCAAAAAAAACCACATGCCGATTTTTGCGTAATAATTTGATGACCTGGCTTCATAGAAGAGGCACATTGGCCTGAGCAATCTCCCATCGTGTCCATTGTCAATGCCCCCTATAGTCGTCAAAAACAGCCTTCTTCATACAAATAAATGTGATTGCCTAGCGCTCCATTATATAGCAAATGTTTTTATAGAATTACCTGTGAACCCGTCTGGCCTGCGGGCTTTTTTTTTAGTGAAGATTCTTACTACATCTCTGATTCTTCATAATGTTTATGGGTCGTGTTTAACTCAAGCGTCCGGATCTATTATTGGTTCAGCTTTGGTGAATTCCAGGATTTCAGATATTCATTCCATTTCTCTATACTACAGAGAGACTTTCTCAAACTTGGATAGAAAGTACTAGGTTTTGAAGTATTGCCGTGCACCCATGAATATTACAAAGATCTTATACCTTGTCTGTTGTGATATTTCCCTATTCATCATGATTGTATTGATTTGTAGTTATTCCTCTTTTTTGGTTAACTGGGCCAGAGGCCTCTGAGTTTATACTTGTTTCTATCTTTCACAAGCAAACCAATTTTGGATCATATCATTTCGGAGTTTTTTTTTTTTTCTTTGTATATGTATTTCCACTGCATTTTAGTCTTTTCAATGACCTTCTGGACTCGTGGTCTCCTGATTACTCTCTACGTTCCTGTCCTCCTTGACACCGACAATAATTAGCGAGCATTCAATCTGTGCCCTTGAGCGCTCTGCCGATGTGCTCTCTATAGCGAATAATGCTAGTGCCACAAAAATACTCCAACTTGTAGCTCTAATTACGTGAATCTATGGTATCTACAACATAAGTCATCAAGCGCCACACACCACAGCTATAAAACTTACCACCTCCATTAGGCACTGACTTCTCAAACAGAATATGCCGCAAATAGGTTCTCGTTGTCACCTATCGTGTAATTGTCAATCGTCGCCCACTTCCGTCAATTCAGAGTCATCCACAGGACAATGCTTCCAAATTCTACCTGATCACCACATTATACCATCACCTACTTCCAATTGACCACCAACATTCGCCTCTAATAAACAAAAGAAAGAAATATAGCATAAGCCTAGTTTAGAAATACTCCCAATATGTCTTTTTTTTTTTTTTTTTATTTTTTTTTTTATTTTCTTTTCTGTGTGGTTTTCGAGGACCAGCACGATATACCTCCCCTGTAGCGCCACCAAGCCTGTCGCTTGAGACAGCCTACCACTACTGCACAATACCACGAACAGCTGCACCATTAGAACTCCAACAGAGAGCATCACCACGCATCGCCATTCCTGCCTTCCACAAGTGCCATAAAGATTACAAGGAGCGCCTACGGTGCTACCACACCAATGCACACAAAAATCGAGCCCCAGACTCTCCGAAACATAAATGGTATACCTGCTAGGCAGTAGGCTCCATATCAACATAGGAGTTAGATGTTCAGAAGGCTATTATTGCACTGTGTCTGATAGATGCATTGGAATTATATGCAATCTTTTATCGATACTGGAGGTCTTCTGAGAACAAGGCTCCCCGCTATGTGAGCTCCCAGACTTTTGCCCGAACGCACTCGAGAATGTTCCGAGTGAGCGGTGCCTAGAGTAGCAACCCGAATAGCTCACCCTATCTAACGCCACCGGTATCCTCAGCCGCGCTGCTCGACATAATTCAAAAGAGTAAGAATAGGTCCCACCAATGCCCACGAGCCTTCCCATTACAGTAAAAATAAAAAAACTGTATCCATACGCTTTCAGTTCAAACTGCTCCTCTGTTCTTGTCCTCAACAGAGTTACGCACCGTCCCCAAAGGGCAACAACCTCAGTGCGAGTCTATCGCAAACCTCAACCCTCCCTCCAGAGTGCTAACCTACAATAGGGAAAAGTTAAGAATCGCTCGACTTGTCTGGTTCCTGGAGAAAATTGTCCTTTATAAAGTTTGGTGCATAATAACATACTTCATATGTGTTGGTGAAATACTTCTCATGTGAATTGTCTTTGAAGATAAAAAACTGTAATGAGCCTTCTGATCTCATTCAATAGATTTCTTATACTATACACTTTGAATGCAGCCATCTATCTTTGACTAAACTCAAATATACAAACCGAACACATCCCACCAAACCACAACAACAACTCCAAGCACACCAACATTCTCTCTATATCATCCACAACCCACCGAAGTCCCACCAATTCAGCTTAACCCGAGAATAAAAAAAAAAAAATTTTTTCCCAAACTTACACATTATCACATAAGTAAAAAGATTAACGACTCGCTACACCCCCCTAATCCCCCCTTCAGAAACGGTAAGATTGTTTCTTGTATAACAACATAATCTAATGGTTCTGTTTTCCCTAATCCAATACTCCCCAATGTCTCCATGTCATTTCTATGGACATGTGGGGAAATATTAGTTACCATTAATATTAATAAAGGTTGAGCTTGATTAGTGTTTGTAGATCTGCTTTTCCTTTTGCCGTTATTATCCATTTGAGTTTTGGTTTAGGTTTCTAAACTACTTTTGCAGTTATGCTTCCTGTAACTCTCTTCTATCCCGATCCTTTGAATATGTATGATTCAAAGTATAAAACATATTCATCTTGAAGGCTGAGTTTCCTGCCGACCAATTGTCATTTCTACCCTTTCCATCCTTTTTTATGTCTTGGAAGGTTTTTTCTCTCTCCTTCAACTATACACATTGACTCATTTAATTGCGGCCCCCATACATATACAAGATCAACCTTGGGGTCCCTAAGCCAACTCTATATTACCACATATCTACAAACGCTGGGAATGCTTTCTCCCATCCACGATTCACACATATCCTGCATCCTTCATAAGTAATATATGCCATACGAAGAAAAGTAGTTGAATATCTGCGTAAGCCAAGCATATTCAATAAAAAAAAAAAAAAAAAAAAAAAGATACAAAAATAAATAAAAAAAAAACCTATTAAGATCACTATGTATTTTTCTCTGAATGGCTTTACTCGAATTTAACTCTTATGTGTTGCACTCAGTCGTACCTCCATAGCACTCAATTACACCTCAAGTGATACAATCCCATATAGAACCCATGTGCGGAGAGAACTCTCTATTTCTAGATCTATATCTGTATTCCCAGTAATTCTGATGAATGCTTACTCTCGATAATTACGTATTAGTTCTCCTTTCTCAATATGCAAGGAAACAATTATCAACTCATTAATTCCGTTGAAGAATAGCTGAATCCGATACCAATTCTCTCGGGGATTCTTCCCCTTCCATCTATTCCAATATATAATAGGATGTGCCGAGGATGAGTCTTCATAATACAATAGTTGCCCCACAGTTCCTGACTTGAGTTTATCGTCACGTATTTGTGAATTTTTAAAACTTTTATTATACTTTACCTTTGAAGTGTTTTTAATTGTTCTGGATTGGTAATCAGATCAATACCACTCGAACAGCGTTACTGAATCAATTCTTTGAGTATACTGACATTCCCATAAGCCGCACATTCTGCTAATCCCACATCTGATTCATTCTAGCTTATCTAATTTCCATCTCAACTATGTCCGTACTTGAAAATTGCGCCAAATGAGTTGTTGAATTGCCTATTCATTGTCCAACTTTCCGAAAACATCGAGATTAGCTTTTAATAATAATATGCCACTATCTAGTCTCGAAGCTTACTCAAAACCCTTTCCTGTAGCTCTTTGCTATGGGCGGCTCCGTTGGTTTCCATATATCTCCTTTTTCAACACGGAATCATGTTTACAAGAGCTTTATCCACTTCCTTCTTGATGAGTTTTCTGTATATGTTCTCTATATATTGCTCACTAAGATGAATAATCATGTGCTTCATAGTATGCTCATTAAACAAAACCACGAAATGAAAAACATTCGCCAATTATCATAATATGAAGTATGATTCAATAGAAGTCTCCAGATCTTTCATCGATGACTATCTACGTTGTCTACGGTCGGGAGGCCCGAATAATCCCCTCACCAAAGAAAAAAGAGTGAACAAAAAAAGTAACAAACCAACCCCACAAAACTGCTCAGAAGTAAAACTAAAGAAAACAAAAATAAACCCTAATCCACACCCACAGTAGGTCCCTACTTCGAGAAAGGAAGAGCCTTATGGTGGTGTATGGCCCAAAAAACGAGCAGACAAAAAGAATATAAATCCATAGACAGGACCAACTCATTGGCCTATTCTATTACATTGTGCGTCTCAGTTCACTTCGCAGCCACGTAAGAAACTATAACACTAACCAGGCATTATAATAGTCGAGCCCAATTCACTCCATTCCTGGGTCGACAATATCTCACAAGTCCAGAGTAGCCACCAAAGCAGGATCCACACCGCAAAAACCCCAAAGCGCGATCCATACTCACCCCCTGCTGTACCCGCCCAATAGCGAAACACAAGGCTTGCTTTGCTTGCTCCTTCAGGATGCCTTTGTAATCCCAGTTGGCTGCCGTCGGGTGGTCAGGCTGCAGCGGGCTCTTTAGCTGGAACCTGGTACCTGTGCTTCTGGAGGTCTTGGGAGATCTCCGATTGATCAATTGAAATTCCTAATCCGGCCTCAAACCGTTCGTCTAGGTGGGCCGTGAAAGAAACTTTTCCTGCTGTGTGTTCTGCAATCTTGCCCCACTTATCCACTCTGTGGAGACAGCAAGGACCTTACAGTCCTCCCAGTCCATATCTTTACTTTAACCTAACCATCTCCCTAACTCCAACTCTGACCCCTAACACCAACCATAACAACTTTAAGCCTGGTCCCCATCCATCCTCACCCAAATCTAACCTTAACTTATTTTTTTAGTTTTATTTTTATTAAGTTTAAATTATTATTATCTGTATATGGATCAATGTACTGTCTGCAATGCAGGTCTGAAAAACAGCAAAACTCGAGTACCCATGTTCTTATGGCGCAATGGTTGAGGAAATATATTTATGTTACTTTGCTTACGCTCAAAAAACATCTGCGGATTGTCAGAAGGAACGTACAAAGAGACAAATGAGAACATGGGTGTTGATGGGAAACATAATATAACCACTATTGGAACTGTAGTTCTCCTTGAATTGGAGCTTTCAGACGGTTCTTGGCCGCCATGTGGTCTGGAGAATCGTATACCCGAACGATATCCTCTGTAAAGACACGGCGGCACTCTAACCGCGAAATAAATAGGCCATCTCTCCAGCCACTATACCAGTTAACTTTTATATAGCCAGACCACAACAATACCTCGTGATAGTAGCTTTTTGTATTTTGAATAACAATGTTATCAGTAAAGACAATTCTAAAAGGAAGAAATGCTTTGATTGTGGAAAAGCAGAGGTTCAAGTCGCATTCCACTGGCTTCATTGCTTGGGTCCATTGTTAACCAGGCATCATCGTACCTAGCATGGTGCAAAGGAAGCTGTTCCTTCTTTGGTGACTGGCAATAGCAAAGACAGAAAAGTCGAGATCCCCAATATCTTCTTCACAAGGTTTATTTCCCAGGACCTAACTTTCTTCCACTAGATCTCAACTACTAAAGAAACTACTCCTTCTCAGAAGCACCGGAGAATGAACTTCCAACATGTGGCCTTGGGAGAACATTTGAAATCCTCAACATTATCGGCTGTAGCTCACCCCAACTCTACCCCTAATTTCAACCCTAATTGGTCCTTTCTCTAATCTTACTTTGAGTGCAACTTTACATAACCACTTCCCTGACTATAACCCTAATGTTTTTCTTTTCCTTCCCTTTTCCATTCTTTTTCCCTTCCCCCTTCCCTCCCTCCCCTCCCTTCCCCTTTCCCCTCCTCTCCCTCCCCTCGCCCTCTCCCTTTCTGAGACAGGTTTACATGTAGTAGCTGCAGATGTCCTTGGAACTCCCCATGAGATCAGGCTGGGACTGAATTCACAGTTGATCCACCTTGGCCTCTCCTCCTGAAGTGCTATACAATGCTGGGGGGAATAGAGAAAGGAATGTACCCCCATGCCTGTCCAATGTGGTTTTTTGATATAGGGTCTCACTCAGTAGCCCAAGCCGGCCTAGAACCACTGCAATCCCCTTTCCTCAGTCTCCTGAGTGTTAGATGACAGGTAAGTCACCATACCAGGCTTCTAAATCCTAATTTACACCCTCAGTTCTGTGGCAGCTCCATCATCAATCCAGACTCCAATCCTGATCCACTTGTCTTGTCACACACCAACTCAACTTGATCCCAACAGGTGGCCTGGTCTAACAGGGTTTTAGAGGCACACATGGTTGGTGGTAGTGGTCCACACTTCCACATCCTGTGGGTTGGGTTACTAGCATGTGTATGGGGGGCAGTCAGCAGGAACATTATCTTCACAAACCAAGCCCACCAGCCTAGGAGAGTACTGGTAGAAACTGCGTGATGAGGGACCGCTAGTTCACCGANTTTTAGTTGTTCTGTGTTATCTTCCAGGTCTGATATTCTTTGTTCTGCTTCCTCCATTCTGCTTCTGATTTCATTCTGCTTCTTTTTTCATTCCTTTCCTCTTGATTGGATGAGTGTTTGATTTCCTATTTCATTTCCTCTTCTGATTTCTTTAGTATTTCCACTTCTTTTTGGAGCTTCTCAAACCCTTCCTGTAGCTCTTTGCTTCGCTGGTTGGTTTCCTTATCTTTTTCAACACGGGATCTTTTCAGTGTTTCCACTTCCTTCTTGAGTTCTTTGTTCTCTTTTCTTAATTCTTTCATTTGCTCTTTATAATCTTGCATTTCTTTAAGTATGTTCATGATTGTGTTTCTGATATCTGTGTCCTGGGCCATCCCCAGGGGGATCCCACTGTAGGAATCTTCCACAGGGTTTGTAGAGCTTGGTGTGGGATTATCCAGCACCTTTCCCATATTGTCTCTTCTTCGCATTCCTGGCATATGGGCTTCTCCTTGGCTGTATTCCAATGTGGGTCCCAAACGCCTCTTCCCTGTGTTGAAGGCTTGCTTTGCTTGCCTCCTTCAGATGCCTTTGTAATCCCAGTTGGTGGGGTGGGGGTGGGGTGTCAGGGCTCTTTAGCTGGAACCTGGTACCTGTGCTTCTGGAGGTCTTGGGAGATCTCCGATTTGACAATAATTCCTAATCCTGGCCTCAAATCCCTGTTGTCTGGTGGGCCTGAAAGAACATGTTCCTGCTGTGGTTCTGCACTCTTGCCCCACTTGGTAATCCACTCTGTGGAGACGAGGATCCTTACATCCAGTCCATATCTTTACTTTAACCTAACCATCTCCCTAACTCCAACTCTGACCCCTAACACCAACCATAACAACTTTAAGCCTGGTCCCCATCCATCCTCACCCAAATCTAACCTTAACTTTATTTTTTTATTTTTTATTTTTTTTAATTTTATTTATTTCTGTATGTGTATCAATGTACTGTCTGCATGCAGGTCTGTGTACCCATGTCGTGCAATGCCGCGGATGTCAGAAGAGGGTGTTGGATTCCCCTGGAACTGGAGTTCTCCTTGAATTGGAGTTTCAGACGGTTCTTGGCCGCCATGTGGGTGCTGGGGATCGAACCCGGGTCCTCTGTAAGAGCGGTCGGCACTCTTAACCGCTAGGCCATCTCTCCAGCCCTAACCTTAACTTTAATGCCAGCCACCATCCTTGTATTAGTTAGCTTTTTTGTTGTTTTGATAAAATGTTCATGATAAGACAATTTAAAAGGAAGAAATGTTGATTGTGACTAAAGAGTTCAGAGGGTTCAGTCTGCATTCACTTGGCTTCATTGCTTTGGGTCCATTGTGAAGCAGGGCATCATGGTACCTAGCATGTGGCAAAGGAAGCTGTTTGCCTCTTGGTGACTGGAAAGCAAAGAGGCAGGAAAAGGTCGAGGTCCCAATATCTTCTTCAAAGGTTTATTTCCAGTGACCTAACTTTCTTCCACTAGATCTCAACTACTAAAGAAACTACTCCTTCTCAGAAGCACCGGAGAATGAACTTCCAACATGTGGCCTTGGGAGAACATTTGAAATCCTCAACATTATCGGCTGTAGCTCACCCCAACTCTACCCCTAATTTCAACCCTAATTGGTCCTTTCTCTAATCTTACTTTGAGTGCAACTTTACATAACCACTTCCCTGACTATAACCCTAATGTTTTTCTTTCCTTTCCCTTTTCCATTCTTTTCCCTTCCCCCTTCCCTCCCCTCCCCTCCCTTCCCCTCCCCTCCTCTCCCTCCCCTCCCCTTCCCTTCTGAGACAGGTTTTTACTGTGTAGCTGCAGATGGCCTGGAACTCCCCATGTAGATCAGGCTGGACTGGAATTCACAGTGATCCACCTGCCTCTCCCTCCTGAGTGCTGGGATTAAAGGAATGTACCCCCATGCCTGTCCAATGTGGTTTTTTGATATAGGGTCTCACTCAGTAGCCCAGGCTGGCCTCAGACTCACTGCAATCCCTTTGCCTCAGTCTCCTGAGTGTTAGATGACAGGTAAGTCACCATACCAGGCTTCTAAATCCTAATTTACACCCTCAGTTCTGTGGCAGCTCCATCATCAATCCAGACTCCAATCCTGATCCACTTGTCTTGTCACACACCAACTCAACTTGATCCCAACAGGTGGCCTGGTCTAACAGGGTTTTAGAGGCACACATGGTTGGTGGTAGTGGTCCACACTTCCACATCCTGTGGGTTGGGTTACTAGCATGTGTATGGGGGGCAGTCAGCAGGAACATTATCTTCACAAACCAAGCCCACCAGCCTAGGAGAGTACTGGTAGAAACTGCGTGATGAGGGACCGCTAGTTCACCGAGTTGGCCTTCACATTGAGTTTAAATACAATTGTCGAAAATTGTGCTGATTTCTTTTTTCACTGGCTTGGATTTAGTAGTTTTTGAATTCATCATCTAAATGTATGTAAATTATCCTCTCCAGCCTTGAATCCAGCAATTTTGTTAAGAGGACTGTGATTTTTTCCTAAGAGGACTGTAATTTTTGTGGGAGGGCACTACGCCACCTCACTGGGCTTGATCCCAAATGAAGACTCAAATGAGGCATGAAAGAGCATTAGCTAAATTCACAGGAAGAAGTAACATTCTTTACTGAGCAGAAGAAAAGCAGCGGATGGTCTTGATTCCACACAATTCAACAAGCATTTGTGGATACATTGAAGGTTCTGGAAGCCACACTGCCCCAGAAAGACTGTTGCTGAGCATCTGTAGGGGACATGGGGGAGGGGACAGTAGGCCAGCACAGGACTCATCTCTCCTTCGGCTTCCCATTCCATGCTGCAATATCAGAAAGATCTTCTTGCTGTGCATCCTCGGAAAGTGAACCTCCTCTTGTGTGAGGCACTGCCCCACCAGAAACAGAAGGCACACAGTCCACAGGGATCTTGGGGAGCATCAAGGAAAGGTGGGAGCAACAAAAGGTAACTGACAAGGATGCAGAGGCACCCAGGGAGCCTTTCGAAGAGCCTGCCAGTTCTGCTTGAGGGAACACGAGGTTGGAGCCGGGTAGAAGAGGAGGAAATTCTAGTGAGGGCCACAGTCCCAGAAAGAAGTGTCCTTGGGACAGAGGGTGAGAGGAAGCAGGAAGACATTCTCAGACTTGTCTCTCTTCCTGAAAATGGAGCTTGCCACTGTCTCAGACTGGTTTATAAGGGCCTGTTGGATCCAGCACCAATGGCAAGTTGGTAGTTTGAAATCCCTCTTGGTGGGAGTATTTATATCGCAGAAATGGGCAAATTTTGCAAAGCAAGATTCCTCCACCCATGGGGAGGCAGATGATGAATGTTTATTAGTATAAACCTGAAGTGCTCATCTCCTCTTCCTGCCTCTCATTGGCTGAATCTAAGAGGAGATCAGAGGGCAGAGGGGCTTGGGTGGTAGAATTGCTATCAGAGTCGGGAGAATGGTGAATGGGCAGGGATAGCAAAGGGGGAATAAGTAGCCCACCCCTCTGTCACTCCCAGGGTCCTTACCCTACTTAAATTCTTTTCAGAAGAGCTTATCACTTCCTGCCCTATTGCAGAGTTAATTATTTGCTTTCTGACTCCTTCACAAGAATTCCTCACTTCTGGGCTGGAGAGATGGCTCAGAGGTTAAGAGTACTGGCTGCTCTTGGAGAGGACCTGGGTTCAATTCCCAGCACCCACGTGGCAGCTAACAACCATCCGTAACTCCAGTTCCAAGGGACCTGACCCATTCTTCTGGTCTCCACAGGCATTGCCTGACATGGATGCACTTACATACATGCAAACAATGCACTCATATACAAAAATAACAATAAGATAGTTTTAAAAATTCCTCGTTTCTATGAGAAAAGGGACTTCATTTCTTCTCCAGCGTCTGGGAACAGTGTCTAACAGCTAACAGATGTTCAATAACTTTTGTTGAATGCAAGACTCTGAGGCAGAGTTGAAGTGGCTCGGGAGATATTGGATGTGCCAAGCCTGTAGAGAGCATCTATGTAGTGGGAAGTGGCTTCCAGGTCAGTTCCAGCTCCATTGCTCCAAATCCACTCTGCAGTAAGTGCTGTCTTCAGCAATCGATCTGACCTTCAAGTTCTGGGAGGCAACCAAGGGCTGTGGCATTGGCCTGTGTAAATTTTTTTGAGTATTTGTACATTTCATACAGTGGTTCCTAATCAAATTTAGCACCCCCCCCCAGTGTCATTTTGGGAGTCTCTGGGACTACCCTGGCCAACAACTCAAAGGACAGTTTCTCCTGTCTGGTACTGTTTCTTGCTATGTAGCCACCAGCTATACAGATGGACTCATATAGAGATATATTGTAGGTGTAATTGGCTATTAGGTTGTTACACTACTATGGTTCCCTCTGGTTTTTCACAGTAGCTAGGCATTATTTATCTCTCTTCTGTCCTTTCCCTGCTAACTCTTCCTCTATGCTTTCCTCTTTATTTTTTTATTTTTTGTCTTTTTGAGACAGGGTGTCCCTGTAGCCCCAGCTGTTCTGGAACTCACTATGTAGACCAGACTGGCCTTGAACTCACAGAGATATGCCTGCCTCTGCCTCTGCCTCCCGAATGCTAGAATTAAAGGCATGTGCCACAACGCCCAGCAGATTTTGTTTCTTTTTTTTTTGGTCTTTTTGAGACAGGGTCTCCCTGTAGCCCCAGCTGTCCTGGAACTCACTCTGTAGACCAGGCTGGCCTTGAACTCACAAAGATCCGCCTGCCTCTGCCTCCCAAGTGCTAGGATTAAAGGTGTGCGCCACCACACCCGGCTTAGATTTTGTTTCTTAAACCATTCAATTAGCGGCCTGTGTCTTTTGACTGGGGGGTTCAGTCCATTGATATTTAAAGCTATTGAAAGATGCATGCTGGTTCCTGTCATTTTAATTTCTGTTTGCCTTTTTGGTTGAACCTTATATTTCTACAGTTATATCTTTGTTTAGTTTCTTTCTCTTGCCCCTTGGGTATAGTTGTTCTTTCTAATGCTTCATGTAGTCTCTGAAGGGCTGGTTTTCTGGACATTAATTCTTTCAGCCTATTTGTGTCACAGAAGACTTTTCTTTCCCCTTCAATTATAAGAGACCCTTTTTTTTTTTTTTTTTTTGCCTAGGTAAAGTATTCTGGGTTTATATCTATGGTCATTTAGAACAGGGATACTTTGGTCTGGGCTTTCCTAGTTTGCATTGAAAAGTCAGCTATGATTCCAATGGGTTTTCTTTTAGATGTGACTTGTTTTTCTTTTGCAGCTTTCAGTATTCTCTCTTTGTTCTTTACATTTAGTGATTTTACTATGATAGGCCTTGGGGAGTTTTTTTCTTGTCCTGTTGATTTGGTGTTCTGTGTGCTTCTTGTGTCTGTATAGGCATGTCTTTCCTTAATTTTATAAATTTTCTTCTACAATCCTGTTGAAGATCTGGTCAATACCATTATCTTGAGACTTTTTTCATTCTTTTTTTTTTTTTTTTGTCTTTTTGAGACAGGGTCTCTCTATATCTCTATAACCCCAGCTGGTCTGGAACTCACTATGTAGACTGGGCTGGCCTTGAACTTAGAGATCTACCTGCCTCTGGTTCCCAAGTGCTGGGATTAAAGGTGTGTGTCACCACACCTGGCTTTCATGTGTGTGTGTGTGTGGTGTGTGTGTGTTGTATGTGTGGTGTGTGTGTTTTCATAATCTTTGCTTGAGTGGTACAGTTCTTCAACTTTATCATTTAGTCTTGATATTCTGTTTTTCATTTCATTCATCCTATTTATGAGGCTTTCTCCTGTCATTTCAAATTGGCTTATCGACTTTCATTTCCTTCATTTCAGACTGAGTTTTCTTCAATAGTTCTATCTTTATTGTGTGAATTCAGTTAGAAGTTTACCGCCTAATCTTCTTTGATTTCTTTGTTTGCATATTTTTTGAATTCTTTGATTATTATTTATTTATTTATTTTTTATTTATTTTTGTCTTTTTGAGGACAGGGGTCCTCTCTTTGTCCCAGCTGGCCTAGCTCACTATGTAGACCAGGCGGGCCTTAAAAACTCAGCAGAGATCACTCTGCCTCCTCTTCCTCTGAGTGCTGGATTAAAAGGCGTGCACACACCACACCCCGGTGTATTTTATTTTGTTTTTTTTGAATTTCTGTTCTCTGGGTATCTTCTCGGGGACTCTCATGGTCAAACTCCTCTCTAGGACTGGTGGTGTTTGGTAGGGGACATATTAATTTGGATTTCTTTTTTTACAAAAAAAAAAAAAAATAACTATTATTTTTTTTTATGTGTATGAATGTACTGTCTTCATGTAGGTTTGTGCACCCATGTTGTGCAGTGCTGCGGAGGTCAGAAGAGGGTCTCGATTCCCCTGGAACTGGAGTTAAAGATGGTTCTCAGCCGCCATGTGGGTGCTGGGGATTGAACCCCGGTCCTCTGCAAGAGTAGTTGGCACTCTTAACTACTAGGCCATCTCTCCAGCCCCTGGATTTTTCATATTATTATTTTTCTGTTGTGATATTAGCATGTGGGTTTCTTTTTTTTTTTTTTTCAAAGCCAATTTTTATTGAAGCTTTGTGCATTTCATACAAAATTTCCCATCGAGCCTAAATCCATTTCCCCTTCCTTGCCCCCAATGCCACCCCACCAGAGCTCATGCATTCTGCCAAACATGTTTTTCATCTTTTTCTCAGTCTCCTTTTTTTAAAAAATTTTGAGGAGCAAAGTTTATGTTTTGAGCAGAAGTTCACCGTTTCAGTCCAGTTCTTTTTTTTTTTTTTTTTTGGTCTTTTCGAGACAGGGTCTCCCTGTGCCCCAACTGTCCTGGAAAACTGCTCTTGTAGACCCAGGCTGGCTTGAACTCACAGAGAACCACCTGCCTCTGCCTCCCGAGTGCTATATTCAGTCAGTTTTTTTGACCCAGTCTTTTTGTTGTTGTTGTTGTTGTTGTTTTCCTTAATCTGCATCACTCCAAATATGCATTATATTTGCATGCCACCATATTCTTTTAGCATCTTCAGTTCATATAGTTTTTTTTATTAGGCTCTGAAAGATGTCATTTTGAAGTTCATCCCTTGGAAGCCAACAACATCATTCTGGCCTTGTTGCTCACCTGGGGTTTTCCCTTCCTGTGGTGGACTAAATGAGGTCTCCAGAAGGCACCACGTCCTGTCTTGATCTTCCTATACCTGGTCTCTGTGATACAGCTTGGGAGTCCAACAATGGCAATCAATACTATGAAGAGGCTGCAAACCCCCGTGGTTAACTCGTCAATTAAGCTGGATGTCTCAGCAGTTTCCCATTTGGTATGACAGGTTTAGAGGATTCTTGGAGAGACATGATTTTTAGTCCCCATTGGAAGCTTAGAAAAATGTTGTCTTCTAGTCCTTTGAAGGTGGCAAAAAGCAAATGGACAGCAACAGGGTGCTTGCATTGCAGTAAGACAGGAAAAAACATGAACTTGCTCTCTTTTTGGTTTTACTTTGTTGTTCTTTTTCTAGATTCAAGTGTTTTATACCTGAAGAACATTTGTCTCAGGCTACTAATTATTTCATTTCTGGTATTATACTTTCCTTTTGGATTCTAAAGCCCCATACTGTTGGCCTGCCCAGATTACCAAGGAAGGTTTTTGTTTTCTCAAGGTTACTTGAGGATCTTGGGCCTCAGGTCTTTTGGGGGGAAGCCTCTGGCCTCCTTTGGTTTTGGATTTACCAGTTTCCCTCATCCACTCGAGGACAAAGTCATGTCTTGCTGCCAGGCTTACTTTTTTGAAAGCATGATGCAAATTCTATACCGACTGGACACTGAGCCTGAAATCCCATTATGGATATCTAGGACCTCTCCTGCACAGGACTGTACAATTTGCAGACATTTCAATAGTATGCCACCATGCATAGTCCCCTGGGACTTGCTGACCTCTGAGGCCAAAGTAACGAAGTTACCCTTAAATCTCCTATCAGCTCCAAATTGGTATGGGCCTATAAAAGTATGGTTGTTAGCATCCAGAAAAGGCTGTTTAACCTTCCAGCTCTGAACTGTTCTACTTGCATAATATTTTAGGAAAGGTCTTGGACATAACGCTAGCTCAAGTCATGTCCGTTGTATAGGAAATAAGCTAAGAAGCATTCTCATAAAGATAAATACTTTGGTTAGATACAATGTCAATGAAAAACTAGTTTTTTTTTCGCCCCTCATTCTTTTGGTTTTTTGTGCATATATACCCCTCCACCCATTATATCACAAACTGGCTAGTCTGAAAAATACGGTTCTAGCTTCGTTTCTAGAACCTGCTAAGCCGGACTTCACTATAAAGGAGCGCACGTCGTTTTCAGATACACGAGGAGTTAAATTGTTTAGTTGGCCTCCTTAACTAGGTATTGTGCCTAGCATCCACAGATGAAGGGTAATAATTGCTGTTTGTTTTTTTCTGGGACGTGTGTACCTCACTCAGCATATACATTTCTAGCTTCCATTCCATTTACCTGCAAATGAGTCCTCCTTTCTTTTTTTTAAAAATTTACAACAAAAAAACTTAAAATTTTTTTAATTTTATTATTAATTTTGTGTCTTTTGAAGGCATATTAATTTATTTTTATGGTATAATGAAAGTGTACTGCTCTGCATAGAGGTTGTGGCCATCTCCTTTTTTACTGTCTCGCTAGAACTTCATTGTGTAGATGTACCTACATTTTTTTTTTATCCACGGTCGTTAGTTGAGGGGACCTGTGGGTTGGTTCCCAGCTTTGCTATGATGAAGAGAGCTGCATAAAAACATGGCTGTACATGTATCTCTGCGTGATGAGTTTTGTGGGTATATACCAGGATTGTGGTATGACTGGGTCAGGTGGCAGTCTATTTGAGTCCTTGAAGGAGGTGTGGTATTTTCTTTTGTTTTTGTGAGTTCAGGTTGTGAAACTCAAACCTTCTTTTGTTGAATTGCAGTCTAATTATATTTGTATACTTCATGATCCCGGTTGTTTTCTTATTGCATCTGAAAAATTGGTTGGTCTAGGCTTCAGGTTCTCTCTTTTGATTTTATATTGGAGGGACCAGATGGCTCTAGTCAACTACTCAGGAGTTCATGCAGAGGCCCAAGTTAGGTGCCAATTAGTTACTCAGTCTTCCTTCTATGGTCTGGGTCCTATCTAAGTTCAGCAAAGCACATAGCCCATTTGGGAAGTCTTGCTAGGGGAGGCTAGATTACGGTGTTCAAAGCCTGCAAAGTCTGGGCCCTTACTAAAGGGATGAGAAAAGCCTATCCCTCAGCAGTGGGAGAGGCTTCAGATGGTGCCAATATAGGAGGATGGGCTTGGTGTGATTTGGAGAGCTCAGCACCAGGGAGTGCTAAGAGGGTAGTGCTGGGATCTGGGTTGGGAAGGGCAAAGGCAGGCCTGTGCCCAGAGCAGGTAAGAAAACTGGTCTAGGGAGTCCCAGGCAGAGAGGAGGTAAGAGCCAAGACAAAAGGCTGCTCTTTGAAGTCCAAGGGCAAGATGGGGGTGGAGACCTGTGGGAAGGGTCTAACCAGCCGGAACTGGAAAATTGAGCTGGTGTGAGTCCAGGGGTCTGGATGCATGCCGGGTTTGGACCAGGAGGTAGCCAAAATCTGGGGTGCCAAGAGACAAAAGTGGGCTTGTGCCCACTTAGGGCTAGAAGGAGAAGGGGAGACTGGAGTTGCTCCCTTATGGCTGTCTGGAGTCATGGACCAGTGGGGCAGGATCAGGCTTACCAGTAAAGAAGGCTGATTTAGGGAATCCAAGGCAGAATGTGTGTGTGTGTGTGTGTGTGTGTGTGTGTGTGTGTGTATGGTGTGTGTGTGGTGGTGTGTGTGTGTGTGTGTGTGTGTAACCAGAAAGGCTGCTCTCTGGAGTCCAAAGGCAAGATCAAGGGATTAATAAATATATTTAAAAAGCTAACTATAGAGCTATATAGATTAGCAAAAAGAGCCAGTGACAACAGACTGCACTGATGATTCTATTTTATTTATTTTTTGGTGATGATTCCCTTTAGATAAATGTCCAGAATGGGCAAATAGAGACAGAATGTAGACTGAGAGTCACCTGGGACCAGGGACGAAGGAGAAACAGGAAGTCGACTGCTCATAGGTAAAGACTTTCTTGTTGGGGTGATAGATATGTATAGAAATTGACTGTGGTGTCAGGTGTACAGCTCTATAAATATATGAGAAACCAATAAATTGGACATTTTAAATGTTTTTTTTATTAATTTTATTTATTTCTGTATGTGTATGAATGTACTGTCTGCATGCAAGTTTGTGCACCCATGTCGTGCAATGCCGCGGAGGTCAGAAGACGGTGTCGGCTTCCCCTGGAACTGGAGTTCTCCTGGAAGTGGAGTTTCAGACGGCTCTCGGCTGCCATGTGGGTGCTGGGGATCGAACCCGGGTCCTCTGCAAGAGCGTCGGCGCGCTCCTAACCGCTAGGCCATCTCTCCAGCCCTAAATTGGACATTTTAAACGGGTGCATGTGTATGAATTCTATTTCAATAAAGCTGTTAGTAAAAAGTTAATGCTGAGCCGGGCGTGGTGACACATGCCTATAATCCTAGCACTTGAGAGGCAGAGGCAGGCGGATCTTTGTGAGTTCAAGGCCAGCCTGATCTACAGAGTGAGTTCCAGGCCAGCTGGGGCTACAGAGAGACCCTGTCTCGAAAAGACCAAAAAAAAAAAGTTAATGCTAATACTTTGCATAGCGAGAGCTATGCCCAGTATTCAGTCTACTTTGACACTGATTGGTACCACAATCAATTAAATAAAGGCATTCTTTTCTTATCACATTGATTGTGAGACATAGCCCAATTTCAGAGGGGGCTAACACCTAAAAATACATGTCTTAGATGCAATGAAACAAGGTACATAGCATAGCAGGCACAGGTGGCTGTGGAGGAGCTGGGGGTGGCTGGGTACAGGCAATAAACCATGCAGATGTAGAATGAGTGTCCTGGGTGCCAACAGGAGCAGGTGCCAGGACTCTTCATGAATCCCTGCCCAGTCCTGTCCTTAGCCTTCTCATGGTTGCGGCCATTGTCCTGTCTGGATTGTGCATGTGTTTTATGTGGTACATGCATAACATAAAATTCAATGTTTTATTTTATTTATTAGTTTTATTTTATGCATATGAATGCATTGCCAGCATGAGTATAAGTGCACCCCTGTTGCACAGTGCCCGCAGAGGTCAGAAGTTAGATCCCCTGGAACTGGAGCTAGGATGGTTGTTAGCTGCCATGTGAGCATTGGGAACCAAACCTGGGTCCTCTGCAAGAGCCGTCAGTGCTCGCAACTGCTGAGTCAAATCTCTAGCCCCCAAGATCAATATGTTAATCACTTTTTGGTGTTCAGCTCGGCAGCTCTGGCTGTACCGACATGGCTGTGCAGCCATCTCTACCATCTACCTCCACAGCTCTCTCTTTTTCTGTGTTTTCTTTCCTACTTTTTTTTTTTTCTTTTGGAGACACGGTTTTATGTAGCACAGCCTGGCCTCAAATTCATTATGTAGCCAAAGATGACCTTGACCTTCTGATTCTCTCCCTATATCTATGGATTGATGGGTTTACACGAGTGTGTTACCATACTTGGTTCACGCAGTGTTGGGGACGAAACCAGGGCTTCCCACATGCCAGGAAAGCATTCTACTAACAGAACCATAGCCCTGGCTGCTCCAGATTCTTTTCTTCTCGAACAATGGAAACTCTTCTTATGTGGACAAGGTGTCACAGGTCTATAATCCACGTAATCAGGAAGCTGAGACAGGAGAATGGAGCATTTGAGGCCAGCCTGAGCTACAGATTGAAACTCTGTCTCAAAACACCAAACCAACCAACCAACCAACTGACCAATCAAACAACCAAACAACAACCAGAGACTCTGTACCATAAAATGAAAACTCCCGTTTCTCCCTCACATAGCTTTTGGTAATCACTGCCTACTCTCTGTCTCTGTGAAATAGTCTGACTATCTAGGAAACTTTACATACACGTTCAGTTTGATATGACCCCACTCTCTTGAGCTATAACCACTATCACATTATGGTTGGCTTTTCCTGCATAGTTTCCCAGCGAACTGTAAGTAGATAAAATCATTAGGACAGTATGTAGAGCTTTCACAGCTGGATCCTGGTGCCAGGAATGTGTGCAACTCTGCATTAGCTTGAGATAAACCAGGTACATTCCAGCTTGGATGAAGTCACTTTGTCCTGACCAGATTATACATCCCTCCTCCTGACCCAAATTGCAGGGATCCACTTGGTTTTGCTGCTTCCTGGAACTACACTTCTGTCAGTAACTGAATTGCAGTCTACAGTCTTGGGGCCGCCTGCCTCTCCTTCATTTGACAGCATTGTGGGGAGCAGTTCTCATACACCGACACTGAGTTGTTCGAACATCATTCAAGTGGAATCATATAATAATTTTTAATGATTGTCTTTTTGGGTCTTCCTTATTTCACTTAGCATTTGTGTGTGTGTGTGTGTGTGTGTGTGTGTGTGTGTGTGTGTGTGTCTGTCTGTCTGTTTCTTTTTTTTTTTAATTTTATTTATTTTTGTATGTGTATGAGTGTAATGTCTGCATGTAGGTTTGTGCACCCGTGTCCTGCAATGCCTCGGAGGTCAGAAGAGGGTCTCAGATTCCCCTGGAACTAGAGTTCTCCTGGAATTGGAGTTACAGACGGTTCTTAGCTGCCATGTGGGTGCTGGGGATCAAACCCGGGTCCTCTGCAAGAGCATCGGTGCTCTTAACCGCCAGGCCATCTCTCCAGCCCATGTGTTTCTTTTTTAAAACAAGGTCTCAAATAGCCTGGCTGGCCTTGAACTACTTGTATAACCAAGGATGCCTTTGAGCTTCTCATTCTTCTGCCTTCATCTAGTGTTGGTTGTGATCCAGTGAAGCTTCTGCCCCTGGCTCTAGGCAGAGCACCAGAACAGTTCATACACATTTGCTTCTGTTCAAATTGCATTAATTGGCATGTTCGACAGGGCTCTCCAAAGAAAAGTGATAGCATATATGACTACATGTAGCTTGTGGACACTGGAGAATTCATGGTTAGGTAGTTGTCATCACTGAACAAACATCATAGGGTGTACTGGGACAGAGGTGGCATAGGTCAATCTCACTCAGTGGGGGCTCTTGATGTAATCCATAGCCACAATGAACATAAGACATATAAGGTTGCCGCTGGCCTAAGACAGCATGCTGTTTCATCGTAAAATTTTAGAGGTGAGCTTTTAATAAATAAGAGTACATGCTAAAATAAAATAAAGAAAAACATAGTTTGGTGAATACATAAACCAGTGACACCATCATTCATTGCTACTGTTAGGCAGTAGGCACCGTGAAGAGTTGTTCTGCTATAGTTTAATATGATGGGCAGCATGTTAGGCTTGCTTACACCAGTGTTACCACAAGCTCATGAGTAAGCAGTGTGCAGTCACCATACAATAGCTACACTATCACTAGGTAATGGGAATTTTTCAACTCCATTATAATCTTATGGGTCCATGGTCATATAGTCGGCCCAAGCATTGTATGTGACACTTGATTATCTATAGATAGATGATATCCATAGAAACAAACAGGACAGGGATTTATTAGGGGTTATAGAAGCTGAGCAATCCCACTGCTGTCTGTGTGAAAGCTGGAGAGCTGGAGAGACCATGTGGAGGACTGGGAACCTAGCAAGCCAGAGATGTGAATCTTGGCCCAACTGAAGTTGCAGAGCCCTGGAGATGGCCATTGCTTATCCTGGAGAACGGAAGCGGAAAACCCTGGAGTTCTACTGTCCAAGGGCAGGAGGAGATGTGCCCTGCTCAGGGTGAGAGAAAACTCATCTTCTCATACCTTTTTGTCCCATGAGGTCACCCAGACCATTAGATGGTGCCTCCTCACTTAGGGTGGGCCTTCCCCAGCAGTTTGCATGCTAGAGTCCACTGGAAACACCTTTGCTGACATACCCATAAATGATATTTCCCAGGACATTGAGGTACCCCTTAATCCAGTCAAGGTGACACTAAAACTAGCCACTGCAGTTGCCAATGTGGCAGTGTTCTTTTTATTGAATATTATTATTATTATTATTATTATTATTATTATTCAGGGTCTCACTCTGCAGCTCTGATTGGCCTGGCCTGGAACTTGCTTTGTAGACTGGGCTGATCTTAAACTTCCATCCATCCTGCCTCTGCCTCCCAAATACTGGGATTAAAGTCTTGTACCACTGTACTCAACCTGAGATATTCCATTTTTCTGATGTCTGGTTCTCCAGTTATCGTCTTTTTTTTATAAAGAGCAAAATCTGCTCTTATTTCTCTGGGTATTTTACTGGCGTCCTTGGGATTTTCATCTGCTCCTTGCACTTTTTCCTTGTCAAAGGGTCTCCTTTGACATCTTTCTGTACTTGCCTTTGTATCTGTTTCTTCTTCATACTGGAGCTCTCAAAAGCCCATTGATCCTTGACTATGCACATGTCAGATAAGCTTCAAGTAGACTTCCAGCTTTTCTAGCTCTGCGAGTGGGACATGAGGACGTCTGGGGCTTTTGACACTAGAAACTGCTTAACGTTATTATGAAATATTCACATCATATTATATATTAAAAGTAATTTATAGCTGACCCAAGTCTAGAAGAGGGTAGGTTGTACAGATTCTATGCCATTTTGAACAAAAGTATCAGGAACTTTTGCTTTTGAAGAGGATTCTGGAATTAGTCCCAATGTATTAGGCAGCTCTCTGTCCCTGGACAAAGTGCCTAGCATAAGCAACTTATAAGGGCGAAAGGCTTATTTCAGCCATGGTTCAGAGGCCTCTGTCCATGGTTGCTTGGTTCTGTGGCTCTAGGTCTGTGGTGAGGCTGCACATCATGGCAGGAGTGTGTGGTGCAGATGGTGGAGGGTGGCACAGTCCCCTTCAAGGGCATAACTTCCTTCTACTATGCCACACTCCTCAAAGGTTCTATTCCTCCTCCCCTATAGCTCCATGGGGTGCTAATCTAGCCTTTAACACAAGGGCCTTTGGGGAGACTACTCCAGATCCAAACTACAGCAGATGCCGGGAACCTGGCTCTATATAGACTTCTACACAAACCCGTCTTTGAACTGTACACTTGACCTTTGCTTTCTTCATACCTGTTGGCCTCAGGCCTTCTGTGGGGTAAATAGGCTTTTTGCTCATGCCTAGCCTTCTTTTCAAACACATTAGCCTGTGTCTCCATCTGCCTCTGAGACTTGGTTGAAACCTGTCTATGATTATCTCCTGTTCTCCCAGTCTTTACATTTACTGTCAAAAAATGCATCTGCTCTCGTGTTAGTGCGGTTTTAGGTGAAAGGGTAAACACGGGTAGCTGTGTTTGGTAGGAACCTGTATTTCTTATTACTCATGTGGGTTCTAGGCCTCCTGGCCTCCTCCTGATGTTCTAAGGGGTGAACCACAGTACCACATCTTCCCAGCAGGCCTGGTAGTATCAGTTCTTTAGAGTCTCGTATCAGGAAGAAGTCAGAATCTGTGGCTCCACCTGGAGATACTGTTTCACTGGGAACTTTTGTCTGCAAGGACCACTCCAAGGGGGTCATTTGTCTGGCGCACTAGCCTGCTCAGGGACATCCTGGATTGAACTTGGTCTGGAAAAGCAGATAGCAGAGGCTAGCTCTCATGGAGGGATCCTGGCAGCAGGCAGCAGTGACTGCTGGGAGAACTGGAGCTTGGTGAACCTCAAGCAGCTGGGGGTGAGGGTTGTTAGGAGTGGCACATAGCTCTGGGTCTGCACTTCCAGACCAGGGGTTTGGGCTGACTGCCACTTGGCCTTGGGCCTCCAGCCTCCTGGGGAGGGCACCTACGTCTGAGTTTGGAAAAGGGATGGCACCCATTTCCAGGGCTGGCTCAGGGCAGAAGTATGTGGCAATACTGACCACTCTTATTGGAGTGGAGATACAGGGATGCAAAGGAATCAGGTTATGGCTGGAGACAGGCAAGAGCCCTGGAATCTGAGCTTAGAACAGCAAGTCAGGTAATCAGGTCTTTGTGATTGCTTTGGGACAGCACTATCAATTCCCAAACAGGTCAGAGCATGACCCAGGAGGTGATGTCATGTGGACACTAAGACATTGGAGGCAAATGTTAGATAGGGATCTCATTGCACACTGGGACCTGAACTCAAGTGAACTTTCTCATTATGAGAACTTTTCCAGGATGAGGACTGACTTGGACCTCCTGCCAGCTAGCTTGGTGCATAGGGAACAGGACGGGGGTGCACTGCCCTGTACTGGGAACACTGAGCTGGACTAAGGACTGAGAATATGCTTCTGTCCAGCCGCTACTTCACAGGCTTTATCTCATTTTATTTTCCCATCAGCCCCCTGAATGGTCACATTCCTCCATGGCCCAATTGGGGAATCAAGGCTCAGAGAGTTTGAACAGAATGGCTGAGCCCATGCATGTAATATATGGCAGACTCAGCATTCAAACTGCTCCCATCTGAAGCCAGTGGGCATCTTTCTTCCTCTACTGCACTACCTCCAAGGTGGAAGTCATGTTCTTTGGGTTGCAGCTCTGATCTTAGTGCTCCCAAAGAAAAGTTCCAGAGCTACTGCTGAAGTTGAGCAAGGCCAGGGATCAGCCAATGGCTCTCTTTCCTTAAGAATTTCTCCCTCAACCTCAACCCTTCTGTCAAGGGCAGCTAACCCAGTGTGGGGCTGTGGGAGGGTGCCTGGGCCTGCGGAGCCAGGATGAGGTTGCATTTTCAATCATTTCTTGAGCTCCCTAGGTCTATCCTGTCAATTGGGTCAAAGGCACGTTAAGCTAAGATGAAGGGTCCACAACATCTGGGGAGGTCTGGTGTAGCCCATCCCGTTCATATATGCAGTGTCACTATGCCAACATCACTGTTATACTTGAATAAACAGCCTGATTCTTAACTTTAGTTGTAAGAGTGGGCCTGAACTCATCCTCCAGATGTCTCCTGGAACTGGGCTGCTGAGCCAGGCCTCATCCATAATTTTATTTGAAACCATTTCTCCAGCATCAATTTGAGGAGCTACAAGCTCAGATATATCCTTATTCTATCAGACAATCTTGCCCTTCCATCCCTAGGCCTAAAATATCTCATACACACAATGTCAAGCATTCTTCTCAGTCTTCATTGTTTTCAATCAAGATACAAAGACGAATGTGCTGCTTTTTAGTGCTTCAATTTGTTAATTCCTAAGCATACCTACATTCATTTACTATCTTGGGTGGAGAGCAGATTGAGCTTCTGAGAGATCAGCGTCAATTGCTTAGGTCACAAGAGCACATGGCTCAGTGAGTGTGTTTGCAGTAAGTGGCCTTTTGGTTGCAAGGTTAATTAAAAATCATGAGTCCAGGTTCCGTCCATTTCGTGAAAGCTATTCTTGCACATATATATCCAAAGTTCTAAACCCAAATCTATTTCCAGCTTCTGCCCAGGACACCTATGGGCAGGCTTTGAGGGAGGTTCAGATAGAAGTAAAAGCCATAGCCACTGAGAGGTAACGATGTAGATGCAGAGCCAGAAATAACCGCAGCTTTAGAAATCTGAAGAGAGATGTGTGAATGGTTATAGGAACAGAGCTGGATAGGGACGTAGACACAGATATCTAGAAAGCAGCAGAATGTCTGTGGGTAAAGGCACCCTGAAGATAGCTGCTACCCAGGCACACTGCTTTGTGGGTTCTTTGGGGCCATGCAAATGGGGTACACATACAGACAAGGCACCATCCACTGTGGCAGTTTTCCCAAGCTTCAGGGCATGGGGCCACCACAGCCCCTAGGCTTCCTCTGTCCCTTGATCGCCATCTGTGAGTAGCAACTTGCTTCAATTAATGGGCTCTGTGGTCCAGCGCACAGGACCAGACAGTAGAAATGGAGCTCAGGATGCACCAGGCTGACTGGTGAGTGGTACCCAGCTTCTCGGCCACGAGTGCTTCTTTGGGAACCCAACTAGGTCGAAGAGGGCCAAGGAAGATGTCCCCTGAGGAAATGATACTGAGGTTGAAGCTGATGGAGAGCAGAAGGGAGCTAGGAAGAGAGGGAGCTCTCAGCAAAGAAGGTAGATAGCTGGGAAAGGAAGGGTGGGAATTCTGTGGACAGGAGTACAGGGAGACCGGAAATGGGTTCAGGGTCCTTCCCAGACAGCTCTTGTCTACTGGGCCTCTGAGCATGTGGACCTGCCTTCTGTCCCTCCCTATTGCATGCCCAGGAGGACCTGCTGCATGCTGCATTCTATCCAAGTTACGGAACCATGATTGGGTCCCCAAACCATACCCATTCCTTCCTGTCATCATGTAACCTGCCCTCTGTCACACAACTAGCCAGACCAAGATCATGGGACTCAAGCTATAACTCAGAAGTTCTTTCAGCTGGGTGAGCTACCATTAGACTGTCAGGGTAAGAGAAAAAAAAAAAAACATGGGACAGCCCCCTTCAGAAATGCTTTCTGTAGTGGGATAGAATCCTGGGTCGAATTCCCTTGAGCTCCAGGGTAGCCCCCATGTGCTGATCCAGCCCATGCGTAATCCTCCGCTGGGCCGATTTTCTGGGGCTGTGTGCCCCCCCCCCCAACAGCACGACATCTTAGTGAGTGCAGGCTGGGGGAGGAAGCTCAAAGGGAAAGCAGGAGAGAGATGCTGTCACGGGCCCTGCTGGGCGCTTCAGCACATCCTGCCTGTCTAGAACCAGACCCACTCTGTTATTTCCTTTGATTAAGCTTCTGTTTTCCCTCAGCCCACTGGATCCATCTTCAGTTATTTAATTCTAACCATAATAAAAAAAACCCACTGAACTGCAGAGGAATGCAGTATGAGGCTGTCAAGCAAATGACAGGCCCGGGAGGGTGGGATGGTGCAGAGAGGAACCCACGGGGCTTTGTCATTTCCTTGTGCTCCAACTTACATCTAAGAACACCAGACTCAGGGACTCAGTATGCCGGATGGGAGATGCATTTAGCATGGGGGGGGCAGTGGTGGCTCTGAGAAGGGCAGGAGGAGAGATTTATGCTGGCTACTTTACTGTTGGGGGTATGCAGCTCCTGGACCTTCCCTACCTGTGTCTTAGAGGCTACTTTAACATTCTAGCACCATATGAGACACGAGGTGCACTTGGATATTCCTAGCTTAGATAGAAGACCCATGCTCTGGTGACCCCAGACTTCTGACCGTGCTGTTCAAACTATTCTTCTTGTTTGTTTCTGGCTTCCTTGGGTGGTGGTGGGGAAGAGGAAGGTTCTTACTAAGTTGCCTAGGCTATCTCAAACTCCTCCTGCCTCAGCCTCCTGAGGCTGGGTCCACAGGTGCACACCAGTTTCTTTGAAGCCCATTTCCTTCTCTCGGGCCTTGCCCCAGCCCCAGCCAGCTCGAACCCCATGAGCTTTTGATCCCTTCTGGCCTCTGTAGAACTCTCTCCTGGCCCGGCCTTGGCACTAACTCACTCTGGTTTCAAAAGTCACCGAAGTAGAGATGGCTTCCCCAGTACATCCCCTCCTTTGGGGGTCCCCACACTGCTCTGACCCAGTACATGCCCTCCTTTGGGGGTCCCCCACACTGCTCTGACCCAGTACATCCCCTCCTTTGGGGTCCCCCGCACTGCTCTGACCCAGTACATCCCGTCCTTTGGGGTCCCCCGCACTTCTCTGACCCAGTACATCCCGTCCTTTGGGGTCCCCCACACTGCTCTGACCCAGTACATCCCCTCCTTTGGGGTCCCCCACACTGCTCTGACCCAGCTCTTTGCTGGGGTAGGGTCAAGAAGGTTGGCCTCATCTGGGTCCCAGTTGCTGCCTTTAGACCAGAAATTTCCATGAGAGGGTTGGACCCAAATAATTTCAGAGTGAATGCCTGTCTGTCCTTCCCAAGGCTGGAGCAAGCCTTGCAAGTAACTACTTAAAGTGCTGAGGTTGACTTTGGCATGGTTCCTGGGAAGCCCCTGGACTCCAGTGTAGGGTCCTGAATAGCCAGGAGACTCACATCAATGCAGTCTACAGCAATCATATTTCAGTACTTCATCTTTGGGTCCATCTATTCTGGTATGCACCAGGTGGATAAGGACCTGGTTGAATCTGCTGATTGACTGTTGAATTAAAAGTCAGGTCTAAACTCCAGAGCTGCCACACTTGAGAGTCTTATGTACCTATAGGGGCTGATTTAGGGACTGGGCTCAGGGTCTAGGTCCTGTTCTTTTCTTAGATTTAAAAATATTTATTATATGTATATGAGAGTTTGCCTTCTTTTACATCAGTGCAGTTGTGTCATGCAATGCCCACAGAAGCCAGAAGAGGGTGTCACATCCCCCAGAACTGGAGTTAGGGATGGTTATGAAGTACCATGTGGGTGCTGGGAACTGAACCTGGGTCCTCGGCAAGAACAGACAGCACATTTAACCATCGGGCCTTTAATCCCAGCACTTGGGAGGCAGAGACAGGCAGATCTCTGTGAGTTCAAGGCCAGCTTGGTCTATATAACAAGTTCCAGGCCAGCTGGGGCTACAGGGAGACCCTGTCTCAAAAATACAAAACAACAACAACAAAAACCAAAACAAAACAAAAAATAAGAAAAAAGGAACTTGGGTTCTAGAGCCAGACTGTTCTAGGTGACAGCTGGCTGTGTGGCAAGCTGTGAGTCTGGGATGCTGCTTAACCCATCTCAGCCTTCTTTCCTTACCTGAAATATGGAATTAATCATGCTTCTCTCTCTGGAGTCCTTAAGGGTTCAGTGCGCCATGTTGGTAAAACACTTGGCACGTAAGAAGTGCTTAATTAACGGCAGCTGATACTATTGTCATTTGATTCACTCTAATGGCTTAAGGTGGCCACTTTTCCCTCCACAACTTGACCTTGTCTATATTTAGCCTCAGTTCCTCCTTGGACCTGACCACATACCCTGTACTGTGTTAGGCAGGGAATATCCAGAAGGAGCCCTCAAGCTATGCAGTAGATGCTATCAGGAATGTGGAGGCACTCTACACTTAAAGGTACCTGTGCATGGTATTTGCTGATTGACACCTCACTGTCCTCAAATACCATCTCCTTACCTATCTCGTTCAGAGTACCCCTGTCTACAGTGGTCTGTATTTTCCTGTGTTTCTTCAGAGAGGCCAAGTGGGAGGTGGGCTTGGGTCACACATTGTCTACATCTACAGGAAGACTAGGGACTGGGTTGGGGATACATTTCAGTGGTAGAGCAGTTGCCCAGCACACACAAGGCCCTGGGTTCAAACCTCAATAGGATGGGAGTACAGGGTTCCCTGAGCGAGGGTTCTAGAAATCCCCAGGCCAGAGCTAACCCTCTGAAGGACAGGGAAGGACCAGGTCTAGTGTAAATAAGAAGGATTGATAGCCCTTCTCTCCTAGACAGTTCACTCTGAGCAGTGCTGGTCTCAACGGACCTGTGGCCGTCGGGCAGGAGCCATTTCAAAGTCCTTCAACTGCAAGTGCTCTCACAGACCCCCAGCTAATCCATCTTTCTATCCATCTCTCTATCTCACATGGATTCACGGATCATAGCTTGAATCTGCTCTGTCTTCAAAAGCTGCCATGTTTGGAAGAATGAAGAACGGAGACCTGGGCTGTGGTGAGAGCAGCAGAATCCCCACGCTTCACCATGGAGACCACTGCTATTTCCTAATAGGGTTTGCACAGCGACTGTGGTATCTATTGCCCAAGACTGATCCCAAGTTAACATGAGACTCGACCACATACCAGCGACTGTAGCCTTTTCTGCATTGTGTCCTGCACCTGTTACCTGCTCATACACCATGCGCTCGGTGTGGCCCACCAGCTGGAAGGCGCAGAAGACGGCACAGTGCTCACGAGGCCATATGTTTCTCACATCAGGAACATAAAGAGGCAAGGCTGAAATGCCTACTTGTCAAACACTAAAGCTTAATTGGGCCAGAAATACTCCCTGGTTCCTGCTTCTGCAAGACAGATCTCAGCTGTCACCAAGCATCTGTGGCACCCGGAAGGGACAAGCGGAGTTCTGTGGGCTGGAGGCTTGAAGAGCAGATTTCTTTCCTTTGTGCCAATTACACACGCAGCATTGGCTTTCTTCATGTGTCTGAACTTTTGGGCCTGGCACTGCGTGACCTTCACCTTTCAGGGCTCACCTCACCTGCCTTTCTGGAAGCTTCCCTGAACAGTGCTTCCATCTCCTGTCTCTTCAGTCATGGTGAAGGGCAATGGACAGGATGAGCAGGAAGGGGAGTGACCAGGTGGGGAGGCAGTATACACATTCCCTTGGTCAACGAGTATTTATTGAGCACTTAGTGTGTGCAGTAGTGATCAGGGCAGACCTTGTACATGCAGCCGGAGACACGCAGACAAGCCAATATGTACAATTGATGATACCTGGTAGTGAAATGGACTTTGAAGAAAAATGAAGCAAAGTAAGGAGAGAAGGAGGGAAGGGTTTGATCTGGATGGGACAGTCAGAGTAGAATGGGACAGAAAGACTAGCAGCTGAGAAGGTCCCGGGACCAGGGTTGGGGAGGGGCAGGGAGGGGCAGCACTGGGGGCATCATGAAGCACTGCAATGAGGAGTGTGCATGGATGGCACCCACGGGGCAGGGAGCAGGTGACTAGATGTTTGGGTCACACCCTGGGTCCTGTGAAGGAATCAGTTTCCTTCTTTCACTCACATCCTTCAGCCAACACAAAGGTGTCATATGTGAGGACAGCCTATGACATTGCTGCCATTTAACAGGGTACGGGAATGGAACTTAGAGAAGGGATGGGACTCACTTAAGTTCACTTACCCAGGGAGGAGGCAGCAAGCCAGGCCTCTGATAGAGCTGCCTGGGAAGAAGACAGGGGAGAGGCAGGGGCTGGGTGTCAGGGAGGCAGGAGGTGGCATTGCCCGAGGCAGCTCTGCCCATGCGGAAATGCCTCCCATGCCCTCTGTCTCCTGTTTGCCTTCCTCAGTTCTGGTCCTTTCCCTTTTCTCTAAAGCCCCTTCCTGTAATTCCCACCCAGGGCCAATCATGTGAGGATAGACATGGGACTGTCTTGTTCCTAGCCACTCCTTTGTAGAAATGGTAGGATGCTGTGATTCCTGGAGAGCAGATCCACCAGCCCCAGGGGATGAATCTGCAGGTTCTGCACACACTGTCCAGCGCTCAGTGCAGGGAAGCTTCTTGACAGGTGTACGGTATGCTTTGCTTGCTCTTTCCAAGCTCATTGGGAGCTGTGGAGCAAAGGCAGATGCTGGTGGAAGTTTCCCATGTCCCCAAGGACCTCTGGGTAAGTGGTCACAGGCCACAGGCAGGCTGACTCCAGCATCCCAGCTGCTGGCTGGAATGATTCTCAATGCAGTGAACACCCTACCTCCTTAGAGACATTAATCAACCCAGTTCCTACCAGACTGAGGCTTCACCTAGACCCAGGGCAGGGTGAGCCCTGACTCTGGAGTCAGCCTGCAAATCGCCCAGTGAATCATAATGATGCTTCCTTCTTGCTAAAGCAACCAAATGGCTAACTGTGGAAATGAAAGGACATTGGAGGATCATTGGTTTCCCTAGTGTCACTGAAGACTGTCTCCAGGTGTGCATCATCTTCCACTGCTCCCCACCCCTCATCCTAGCACCCCACCCCTCCTTAAAAGAAGCTGGGGAGGGGACACAAAGCAGACACCAAGATTTCCCTGAGAATTACCCACAGTAGATTATTCTGGGGCTTCTGACACACATGGTGCTCTGTGACTCCTCTGTCCACAAGAAGAGATTGCTGTTGGCCAGTTCACTCTGAGTGTGTGTGTGTGTGTGTATGTGTGTGTGTGTGTGTGTGTGTGTGTGTGTGTGTGTGTAGATTAACAAAGGCTGGAGAGAGGAAACCAGATAGTGGGTTTTCTTCACTCACAGACAGCTGCCTTAATACAGACTCGGCTGACTAGGCCAGTGCAGGAAGGACGATGTGAAACCTCAGGCCAGCTCTGCTTGTGGAGGACAGGGTAAAGCTGGATGGTTCACACAGCCCTCACTTTTCCTTATCTCAGCCCCAAGTTGGGCTCATAGACACAGAGTCTGTGCAGAGAAGATAGGGCTGACGTCTAAGGAAGCATTCTCTATCTTCCTTGTTGGTGCATGGAATGGTGTTCTGTTTTGTGCATTTCCAGCTAACCCTAGGTCAGGAAGATCCTTTGGGTGTGGAGAAAGGGGCAGAATATCCTTTAATGCAGTTTAAATGGAGAGAAGTGGGGAGAGAAAAGAAGAAAAGGTCAGGGCAAGGACGGAGTAGGGTGTGTCAGTGAGGAGCATCCCCTTCTCCTGGCTCCCCCTCTCCCACACCTGTACAGTCAGACACAGAGGGAAGCAGAGGGAGACGGGAGGGGACTGGAAGTCCACACGAGAGGGTAAACACTTTACATTCATTTCTGCTTTAACAATTTTTGCCCCCCCATCACTGTCTTTTAACTATGATGACAGTTCTCAAGTATGGGTAGCTCTTGAGTTGGTCAGCTTTCTGTGGAGAAACAAAATAAGGTAATTTAAAAAGAGAAAAGATATGTTTCTCTCATGGTTTCAGAATTTCCCATTCCTGGCTGACTGACTGTTGTTTTCTGCCTGTGGCAAGGCAGCAAGTACATCATGGCATGGAGCTCTTAGTGATGTGAGCTGCCCACCTCATGGAGTTCTTAGTGATGAGAGCTGCCCACCTTATGGAACTCTTAGTGACGTGAGCTGCCCACCTCATGGAGCTCTTAGTGACGTGAGCTGCCCACCTCATGGAGCTCTTAGTGACGTGAGCTGCCCACCTCATGGAGCTCTTAGTGATGACAGCTGCCCACCTCATGGAGCTCTTAGTGATGAGAGCTGCCCACCTCATGGAGCTCTTAGTGACGAGAGCTGCCCACCTCATGGAGCTCTTAGTGACGTGAGCTGCCCACCTCATGGAGCTCTTAGTGACGAGAGCTGCCCACCTCATGGAGCTCTTAGTGATGAGCAGCTGCCCACCTTCCATGGAAGCTCTTAGTGACTGAAGCTGCCCACCTCATGGAGATCTTAGTGACGTGAGCTGCCCACCTCATGGAGCTCTTAGTGACGAGAGCTGCCCACCTCAGTGAGCTCTTAGTGACGACAGCTGCCCACCTCATGGAGCTCTATTACAGCTGCCCTATGAGGCTTGATGACAGCTCCCCACCTCATGGAGCTCTTAGTGATGAGAGCTGCCCACCTCATGGAGACTCTTAGTGATGAGAGCTGCCCACCTCATAGAGCTCTTAGTGACGCGAGCTGCCCACCTCATGGAGACTCTTAGTACGATGAGCTGCCCACCTCATAGAGCTTTAGTGAGACAGCTGCCCACCTCATGGAGCTCTTAGTGATGACAGCTGCCCCACCTCAACTTGAAGAGCTGCCCTGATCTTAGTGATGAAGCTGCCCACCTCATGGAGCTCTTAGTGATGGAGCTGCCCACCTCATGGAGCTCTTAGTGACTGACAGCTGCCCACCTCATAGAGCTCTTAGTGATGAAGCTGCCCACCTCCAGGAGCTCTTAGTGACTGACAGCTGCCCACCTCATGGAGCTCTTAGTGATGACAGCTGCCCACCTCATGGAGCTCTTAGTGATGAGAGCTGCCCACCTCATGGAGATCTTAGTGACGAGAGCTGCCCACCTCATGGAGCTCTTAGTGATGACTAGCTGCCCACCTCATGGTCTAGAGCTACATTCATCTGTGAGCTCTGTACGAGGCTGCCCACCTCATGGAGCTCTTAGTGACGAGAGCTGCCCACCTCATGGAGCTCTTAGTGACGTGAGCTGCCCACCTCATGGAGCTCTTAGTGACGACAGCTGCCCACCATGTCTAGTGGAAGCGCACCATGGGCTCTTAGTGATGACAGCTCCCCACCTCATGGAGCTCTTAGTGACGAGAGCTGCCCAGCCTCATGGAGCTCTTAGTGACGAGAGCTGCCCACCTCATGGAGCCTTGTGAGGAGCGCCACCTGCTTATGGAGAGCTGCCCAGTCATGGAGCTCATGCGAGAGTGCCCTCATGAGCTGGTGACGAGAGCTGCCCACCTCATAGAGCTCTTAGTGACGACGAGCTGCCCACCTCATGGAGCTCTTAGTGACAAGAGCTGCCCACCTCATGGAGATCTTAGTGACGAGAGCTGCCCACCTCATGAGCTCTTAGTGATGAGAGCTGCCCACCTCATGGAGATCTTACAGGCCCCCTGGAGCTTATGACAAGAGCTGCCCACCTCATGGAGCTCTTAGTGATGAGCAGCTGCCCACCTCATGGGGCTCTTAGTGACGACAGCTGCCCACCTCATAGAGCTCTTAGTGACGACAGCTGCCCACCTCACAGGAGCTCTTAGTGACGATGAGCTGCCCACCTCCATGGAGCTCTTAGTGACGACAGCTGCCCACCTCCAGAGCTCTTAGTGACGACGAGCTGCCCACCTACATGGAGCTCTTAGTATGACAGCTGCCCACCTCACAGAGCTCTTAGTGACGACAGCTGCCCACCTCATGGAGCTCTTAGTGACGTGAGCTGCCCACCTCATGGAGATCTTAGTGATGAGAGCTGCCCACCTCATGGAGCTCTTAGTGACGGAGCTGCCCACCTCATGGGAGCTCTTAGTGATGAAGCTGCCCACTCATGGAGCTCTTAGTGATTGACAGCTCCCCACCTCATGGAGCTCTTAGTAACGATGAGCTGCCCACCTCATGGAGCTCTTAGTGACGTGAGCTGCCCACCTCATGGAGATTCTTAGTGATGAGAGCTGCCCACCTCATGGAGATCTTAGTGACGGACAGCTGCCCACCTCATGGGCTCTTAGTGAGACAGCTCGCCCACCTCATGGAGCTCTTAGTGATGACAGCTCCCCACCTCATGGAGCTCTTAGTGATGACTGAGCTGCCCACCTCATGGAGCTCTTAGTGATGTGAGCTGCCCACCTCATGGAGATCTTAGTGACGAGAGCTGCCCACCTCATAGAGCTCTTAGTGACGAGCAGCTGCCCACCTCATGGAGCTCTTAGTGATCGAGAGCTGCCCACCTCATGGAGTCATGACTGCTACGCATGAGTCTTATGAGTGAGCTGCCCACCTCATGGAGCTCTTAAGTCATGTGGGCTGCTCACCTCATGGCAAACAAGCCAACAAGAAAGAATGGAAGTCCCACAATCCCCTTCAAGGATGCACCTCAATGTCCAACTTAGGAATCTCTCCTTTTTTTTTTTTTTTATATTTTATATTTGTAGGATAGTGTGTCATGGTTGCACTGCCCATCCGCGGTCAGAGGGCGATCCGGATGATCTCCTAGTTGTCACGTCTCCCATGTGTCTATGCCCGGGTCCTTTAAGACGGTCTGTCTCTCAACCTACACTCAGCCATTACCTTTTTAAAATCATTTTATTATTATTTTTGTATGTGTATGAATGCCTCCTGTCTGCATGTAAGTCTGTGCACCCAATGTCATGCAAATACACTGGAGGTCAGAAGAGCTGTCTCCCCTGGAATGTGGTTACAGACGGTTCTTAGCCACCAGTTGGGTGGCTGGGGATTGAACCTTGGGTCCTCTGCACGAGCAGCCGTGCTCTTAACCGCTAGGCCATTCTCTCCAGCCAGGCATCTCTCTCTCTTTAAAGATCATCACCACCTCTTAATTACGCCACTGTTCTAGTTTGTCTTCCAATGCGTGTGACAAAACCCTTCTGACCAACACCACACTTGGGGAGGAAAGGGTTTATTCAGCTTACCTTCTCCCTGGTCATCGATTTCATCACTTAGGGAGCACCAAGTCAGGAACTCGGAGGCAGGAACCTGGAAGCACGAGAAGCTGAAGCACGGCCATTGGAGGAGTGCTTCACTGGCTTGCTCCCCTTGGCTCATGCCAGCCTGCCTTCTTATACAGTACACAACAAAACCTGCCCAGGGTGGCACCACTCATGTGGGCTGGGCCCTCCCACACTGCTTGACCAATCAAGACAATACTCCACAGACATGGCCACAGGCCAATCCAATGGAGCCAATTCCCCAATTGAGGCTCCCTCAACCAGGGTGTGTCAAGTTGACACTAAAGCTATCCAGCACAAGACCCCTTGTCAACTTGACACACAAAACACATCACTTTTTTTATTTTTTTTATGTTATATGAAACCATGTAGGTTTGTGCACCATGTTGTGCAGTGCCGCGGAGGTCAGAAAGAGAATGTGGATTCCCCTGGGAACTGGAGTTCTCCTGGAATTGGATATAGACGGTTCTCAGCCCACCTGTGGGTGCTGGGGATTGAACCTGGGTCCTCGCAAGAGCAGTCGGTGCTCTTAACCGCTAGGCCATCTCTCCAGCCCCAAAACACATCACTATTAACCACCACCTTTCCAGTTCTTATCCCCAAAGTATGATGTTAACATTAATCACAACCTAAGACAGTACAACCTTTAAAAGCCCACAGTCCTATACAAATGTCCAAACGCTTAAAAGTTGTCTATTGAAAGTCTCTTAATTGTGGTGCTGCTGTAAAATCCCAAAACAAATACTGTCTCTATTTCAACGAGGAAGAATCAGGCACTCTCAAAGCACAACCTATAGTCAGCAAAGTAGCTCAAGGCTGCGACACCTGGGATTCACTCACGATCTTCTGGGCTCCAAAGGGTCTCTGGCAGCTTCCCCTCTCTGATTCTTTCTGCATCCATCGCCACACACGCCCCATCTCGCAGGCCCAGCGCCGACGGCCTTTTATTTTCACACCTGCCGCTGTTTGTGTGATCGTCCCATGGGTCCTGGCATCTCCCAAAAGCTTGGAGTCGCCACGAAATGAGGCTAGCTACCTTATACCAAAGTCCTTTCTGACCTCTCCTGTGCAAAGTCTTAGCTTCTCTCCATGACCCTGCAATCTGGGGGTCTCGAACGTGCAACGTAGGGGACAGCGCACAAGTTGGTCTGTTCTTCTGACCTCCATCAGTGCAAGGCCTCCGCACCTGCTTTCTGCTGACCCCCTCAAATTTCAACCACCAAAAACCATATTAGGAGGACTCTTACACACTACCAAGTCCTGCTTCTGGATCGAGATGGTAGGCTCAGGCCCCTCTGGACACACAGCTTCTGTGTCTTGACATAAGAAGAAATCTCTTCCTGATGATTTACACGTGATGCTGTCTCTTGTTTACTTACAGCTGATTTTTCAGCCCAACTAACCAGCATTAATTGTCCCAGTACAACAAAGATTTCACTTCAGTTCTTGGTCTCTTGTTACTTACAGCGATTCTTCAGCCCCAGCTGACCAGAACCCACAGATTTCACAGACCTGATGATCTCTGCTTCCCTTGAAACTAGAAACCTCACAAGCCAGGCCTCCATCTTCTCTAAATCCTTCAGCAAAACTGTCCATGCTCCACAGCAACATCTTCAGGCATTCAATGATCTTCCCAACCCAAAGTTCCAAACGCCTCCACAATCCCTCCCCAAAACACCAAGGTCAGGTCTGCACAGCAATACCCCACTCTCTGGTTCCAATTTCTGTTCTAGTTTGTCCTTCCCGTTGCCTGTGACCAAACACTCTGACTGACACCAAACTTGGGGAGGGAGAAGCGTTTATTCAGCTTACACTCCTGGTCACAGTTTCATACCTTAGGGAGCCCAAGGCAGGAACTCAGGCAGGAAACCCTGGAAGACAGGAGCTGAAGGCACAGGCCATGGAGGAATGCTGGTTCACGATGGTTGCTCCCTGGCTCATGCCAGCCTGCCTTCTTATACAGTACACAACAACCTGCCACGGTGGCACCACTCTTGTGGGCTGCCCTCTCCACCACTGCTCACATCAGACAATACTCCACAGATGTGGCCACAGGCCAATCCAATGAAGCCAATTCCCCAGTTGAGGCTCCCTCAACCCAGGTGTGTCAAGTTGACACTAAAGCTATCCAGCACAAGCACCAAGCCTTTAACATACGTATTTTCATGGACATTCCAGATCAAAACTAGGGCAGTCTTCCATGTGCTGGTAGTTCCTAGTACTGGGGAAGGGAAAGTGGCCTTGGGTACCAAAGAAGTCTCCTAGGAGAGAACTGTCTTCAAGCTATTCACAGTGAGTCTGGTAAGGATTAAGCACCCAATTGGGAACATGACTTTCACCTTGAGAAATAGTGGAGCTGTTTGTATTTTCATATTTTGATGCTTGTTTTTAAAATACAGATCTATTTTCCTTCTGAAGCATGACAAAATGTTGAGGTTCGAGTTTTCCTTTGGCTGCAAGGCACTAGACCATTTCCCAAGCTATGTGGCTCACAACAAGGACCTGAAAGCACTAGGTATGTGTTTCTGTCACTGTATTTAGGGTTTAAGTCATTAACATCCCGGGATTTGATTGGAGAAGGGGAAACATCTCATTTAGAATTATCTGGACTGTCATCTTGTAGATGGGCAATTTGAGTCTTCCAGTGACTTCATCTTACAAATTATCATCACACAAACAAGTCCAAACCAGCATTTCATCCTATGGACTCAGGTCCCCTCTCAACAAATGAGGGTGTTGAGCCATTCCCTCCTCTATGGCTGGTTGGAGGAGTGTTCTGACTTTTCAAAAATGGGAGCATAAAGTGACGTTACATGTGCCCAAAGCTATGCCAACAGATTGTAAGAGAACAGATTGTAAATGCAATAAAAACATACACAGCAAGTTACTCTGATACATATTCAATGATACAGGCAATCTTTTTAGAAAAAAATGTGTAATAGAAAAGTTCATATAAGTGACTAATTTTTCTTTTCTTTCTTTTTTCTTTTTTTTTTTGTTTTTTTTTTTTTGTTTGTTTTTGGTCTTTTTCGAGACAGGGTCTCCCTGTAGTCCCAGCTGTCCTGGAACTCCCTCTGTAGACCACCAGGCTGGCCTTGAACTTACTACACAAAGATACCGCTGTTTCCTGTGCCTCCTCCGTATGCGATTAAGGTGAGTTACTCTCAATCAGTTGCGCCACCACGCCCTGCCTTAATTTTTCTATATTTTAAAAATTTTTTTTAAATTTTATTGTATTTCTGTATGTGTATCAATGTACTGTCTGCATGCAGGTCTGTGCACCCATGTCGTGCAATGCCACGGAGGTCAGAAGAGGGTCTCGGATTCCTCTGGAACTGGAGTTCTCCTGGAATTGGAGTTTCAGACGGTTCTCGGCCGCCATGTGGGTGCTGGGGATTGAAGCCGGGTCCTCTGTAAGAGCTGTTGGCGCTCTTAACCGCTAGGCCATCTCTCCAGCCCAATTTTCTATATTTTAATCTTCCCTCTGGGTACTGCTTAGTCTACTTCACAGACCATATGGTCCTGCTCTGAGATTTGAGATTGGTTGACCCTGTCCTGGGTTGGGGAATGCCTAGAGTGTAGCCCAGCCCTTGAGGAATCTGGGCTTTGGAATCCTCTTCAAGCCAAAGCAGAATACAGACCCTGTTTTTGTGAGCTCAGGCCCTGCAACATGATTTAAGGGTGGGGACGGCTGTGACCTGCAGCTGTCAGTCCTAGAGAGATGAGTTTCCTCACTAGGGGAGCTCCCTTTGTGTCCCTAACCATCCCTCCCTGCTCAAGGCTGCTGTCTTTGGCCAGTGGAGGACAGGCTCTCTTCTTCAAGGATGTCTGAACATTACTTGGTGTTGGGCTCTGCTCCTTGCCAGAAGCTCCCATACCTCCTGATGCCAGCTACATACCTGGATTACCTTAACACCTGCTGGCAGTAATATAACCTTCAATTTCCTGGAATCTACCTACTTGGCTGGACTTTTCCCTGTGCTTTTATCCTCCTTTTTCTGCCCATGTCTGAAACTGGGCCTGGAGCTTACTCTCTTCATTACCACTTGACATAGCCTTTGTTGAGTTCTTATTCTGAGCCTAAACAGGGTCTCATGGTGATGGCAATGATGGGGATGGTCATGATGGTAACGATGGTGGTGACAGTGACAATGGTAATGACAGGTGATAGTGACAAGAACATGATGTTGATGGTGGTGATGCTGATGATGGTAGTGATGGTGATGATGATGAGTGATGTTGATTGATGGTGATGGTGGTAATCATGGTGGTGATTGTGGTGGTGGTGATGCTGATGATAGTGGTGATGGTGATGATAGTAGTGATGATGATGATGGTGAATTTGATGATAGTAGGAATGGTGATGATGGCAGGGATGGTGATGCTGGTGGAGATGGTAGTAGTGGTGATAGTGATGATGGGGACGGTGATGATGATGGTAATGGTGTCAGTCATCCCTATATATTACTTGCCTCTCCATTTTTTGTGTGTGAAAATGGTTCCTTACTATTCTCTCCTCACATATGTTTCTTTCTCCATACATGTTTGAAATAGATATGAGAGAGAATAAGAACTTTGGATAGCAGCCAACTTCAACATTTTTTTTTTTTTTGGGTCTTCAACTTCAACATTTTTAAACTCCTAGTCAGTCCTGTTTTCTCTTTTCTATGTACTGTGTTTGCCCATTCATTTGTCTATTGGAGCATTTCAAATCAGATCCCGCACATTAAATCAGCTATAAATACACAATACCTTCAGTCATCTTGAAATTATAATGAATACCATAGGTATAAATACAGATATATCTAAGCCATTATAACACCTAGCATGCATTTACCTAATTATCTCTACATAATTATCTTCGTGTAATTATCTTTTTCCAGTTGGTTTATCTAAATTAGGAAATTGACAAAATTTGCACTTTTTTTTTCTTTTTTTATTTTTTATGTGTATGAATGTACTGTCTGCATGTAGGTTTGTGCACCCGTGTCATGCAATGCCATGGAGGTCAGAAGAGGGTGTCGGATTCCCCTGGAACTGGAGTTAAAGATGGTTCTCAGCCTCCATGTGGGTGCTGGGGATCGAACCCGGGTCCTCTGCAAGAGCAGTCAGTGCTCTTAACCCTAGGCCATCTCTCCAGCCCAAAATTTGCACTTTCATTTGATCAAGTTTCTTGAGACTCTTTCCTTTATTCTATAATCTTCCTCAACCTCTTGTCATGCCTATGATTTGTCAGGGAGTCTGAGTGAGTTGTTGAAGAGGATGTATGATATTCTGGCCTGGGAAGCATTAACTTCCTTCCATGTCATTTAACTCTCTGTATTTGCTATGAATTCTCATTTAGGCCTAAGGCCTTGACTAGATTCATAGGGTTGGTGTATTAGAGATGGGCTTTGACCTGCAGGAGGGAGAGGGTGTTTGATCACTTACATGGTGTGTACTGACACACTCAGAGGGTTTAGCATTTTCTATAAAGAACCCTGGGACTAGTTCTGTTTTCCAGGCAGAGATACTTCATAGGTGTGTTTGACCTTCCTATACCTCCTTCCACCCCCACCCCCACCCCTGAGGCACAGAATGCCTGACTTGCATTCTTGTTCTGAGCAAGTGATCTCAGGGCTTGCAGGCCTGGTGATATTGATAGCTCAGATCTGTGATGTCACTGAGGGTGTATGACTTTTCCATCTTGCCCTTTCTTTTGATTTATTGCCCGGATATTTCTTCTCCATTTCTTTGTCCATTTTCAGAGGAGTTGGTGCTCAAGAATCTTTGACTATTGATTGGCTTTTTGAATATTGGCTTTTAGTATCACTTGGGTCCACTGATATTTTTGTGTCTGTGCTGGATATATTCCTATTTTGTAAAAGGAGAAAAAACCCACAAGTCTATACAGATACTTTCAATTCAAATTTAAGATTACAGCGTTTCTACTTAACTTGGTTGGGTTTATACTTACTTTTCTCTTTGCTGAAAGGCTTGGTTTTTAATGACTTTGACACAATTATTGGCCTATTCCACAATGTAACTGTGAGGGCTTCACAATAGCTATGTGAATGTGGCAGCTAACAGTGTGATTATTGAATATGGTGAGAAATCTCTATGTGGTTCATTTTGTCCTCAGAATATCCTGCCAGGAATGTATTATTGCGATTCTCTGTGTTAAAGTATTTTGAACAATTATTTTCTCCATGTTGTTATCCCACTGACTGGATGCACAGTTAGGCATATTTCTTTCCTTTTATTCTCAATGATTAAGGCTTGTGTATTGCTTTTCTAATATTTTAAAAAATCTGGATTCAAAGTTAAAACTATACAAGAGATATTCAGAGATATCAAGTTCCCATCTATTTCCTCCCTCTATTCCTTCTCCTTTTTATTAGTCTTTGATTTCCATTCATTAATTTTAAAACCACAACAAATGTATATATATTCACAGTCTTCCCTCCTGTCTTGTAGTTGATAATGGCACATTTTTGGGGGGGAACTCTCCCTAGTGAGAGATGAAGTTTCTTTCTCCTCTCCTTGAACCCAGGTTGGTCCTATGATTGTTTGTATGACGACAATGTAGTAGAAATAAGACTGTCTTGTTTCCAGGCCCATGAGGATTGTTGGTCTTGGATTTCTCCCTGAATAAGAGTTTTAGGATTCAGGTTTTTAGCTGCCAAGTGGCAAAGCTCAAGCTAGCCACGTGGGGGGTAGAAAGCCTGGTCCTTACCAGGCTGCCAAGGCACCAAGCACTTGAATGAGTCACTTTGGACAGTCCAGCCTGGCCAGCATCTGGTCATAGTGGCATAAGGGACCCCAAAGAAAGCCAGCAGACCTGCTCGGCCAATCCACAGACTCATGAGTGATAGTGAGCGCTTGTTGATATTTTAGGTGACTGACTTATGGGATGGCTTATTATGTGGTAGTACAGAACCAAACATCTCATACAGAGACAAGCATTCTTTTTTTTTGTGTGTGTGTGTTTTTGAGACAGAGTCTCCCTGTAGCTCCAGCTAGCCTAGAACTAGCCCCGTAGACCAGGCTGGCCTTGAACTCACAGAGATCCACCTGCCTCTGCCTCCTGAGTGCTGGGATTAAAGGCATGTGCCACCACACCCAGCTTAAAGATGGTTCTCAGCTGCCATGTGGGTACTAAGAATCGAACCCAGGTCCTCTGCAAGAGCAGTCAGTTCTTAACCGGTGAGCCATCTCTCCAGCCCTGAGAATCTTTCTTTTCTATATTTTTATTTATTATTTTTATTTTATGTGTATGAATGTTTTGCCTGAATGTATATAAGTACACCTGTGTCATGCAATGCCCATGGAGGTCAGAAGATGGCATTGGATCCTTTAGAACTGGTGTTATGGATGGTTGTCAGCTGCCAGATGAGAGCTGGGAACTGAATCCGGGTCCTCTGCAAAAGCAAGTGCTCTTAATTGCTGAGCCATCTCTTTATCTTTCATATATTGATTCTTAGCTTTATGAGATCTGAGAGTTAAGAGCTGGACCCAGCTTGCTAGGGCTGTGGTGATGAAACACTATATACTGTGGCTGAAAAAGGGGCTTTATTTCCTTACAGTGCTGAAAGCTAAAGTCCAAGGTCAAAGTTATATCAGGGTTATTTCTTTTGAGGCCTCTCCTCAGCTTGAGATAACCACCTTCTTGCATGACCACCCCCTTTTGCACACATATCCCTGGTGTCTCCATGTGACTCAGTCTTTTGTTCTTAAAAGGATGCCAGTTAGACTGGGTTAGGGCCTCTCTAAGAACCTAATTTAATGTAATCATCTGTTTAAAGTCTCTGTTTCCAGATTCAGCCACATTCTAAAGTGCTGGTGGCTATAGATTCTATATATGAATTTGGGGTTCATAAGCATTTGTGACTATCTCTAGTTTGCATGATTGTGTGTAGGACGTGTGCCCACACGTAAGGTCTGTTTGAGATGCTGGAGCATACGCTTCTAATCTCATAAAAAGGGCTGTGAATAAGAATGAGACAGATAAAGATTTAAATAATGAATTAAAACATGATTTAGAAAGCATAAAATGAGAGAGTGAGATAGGCCCAGGGAGATGGTGGCTCAGTAGGTAAAGGCACCTGCTGCCCAGCCTGTCAACCTGAGTTTGATCCCTGGAACCCAAATGGTGGAAGGCGAGAACTGACTCCTGTAAATTGTCTTCTGATTTCCACACATGCACTGTCGTACGCATCTTCCCACTACATAAAAGCCTTTTTAAAAGAAGAGAAAAAAATAGTCCCTTTCAATCACATTAGTTCAAGAGAATGACTTTCAGAGGACATCCCATTCACTAAGCACACCTCTAGGCTGTGATGGAGGCCACTTTGCTCAACCATCTTCTATCTGTATTTTCTTTTTTTATAAGGTTTTATTATTATTATTATTTTTGGGATTTATTTTGAGACAGGGTCTCTCTTTAGTCCCAGCTGGCCTAGAGCCTGTTCTGTAGACCAGGCTGGCCTTGAACTCACAGAGATCTGCCTGCCTCTGCCTCCTGAGTGCTGGGATTAAAGGCGTGTGCCACCACTCCCATCCCTATTATTATTTTTTATGTGTATGAGTGTACTGTCTGCATGTAGGTTTGTGCACCCGTGTCATGCAATGCCTCAGAGGTCAGAAGAGGGCATCAGATGCCGGGCGTGGTGGCACACGCCTTTAATCCTAGCACTTGGGAGGCAGAGGCAGGAGGATCTTTGTGAGTTCAAGGCCAGCCTGGTCTACAGAGTGAGTTCCAGGACAGCTGGGGCTACAGGGAGACCCTGTATAGAAAACACCAAAAAAAAAAAAAAAAAAAAAAAAAAAAGAAGAGGGCATCCGATTTACCTGGAACTGGAATTAAAGATGGTTCTTAGCCACTATGTGGGCGCTGGGAATCAAACCCGGGTCCTGCTGCAAGAGCAGTTGGCTCTCTTAACCACTGAGCCATCTCTCCAGCCCCTATCTGTATTTTCTTAAACTGTGAAAAGTTAAAGGGCATTGAATGGAACACAGGTGTGGGCCATAATTTTAACATCAGCTGTCTCTATGCCCTGAACTAAAAATAACTTTTCTCTTCTAAAACTTTGCTGCACTTCCGTACCTTTTTGAGTCCAAATTTCTTTCACAATGGAAAGGATACGCTACACAGGCTGTTTGGGGGTAGCCTGGGACTTCCTCCTCACCTCATTTTAGGCCTGATGAAGTCTGACTAAGGAGGCCAACAATTTCCTCCTGGCCAGGAAAGCGAGACTCATAGGGAGTACGACTAACTGAGAGTGGGGCTGATTGGTGAGATGGGGATCCAGGCAGGAAGCTGGGCCCACAACAGAAGCTTCCATCTAAGGAACTAGTCCAGCTATCAAGCATGAGACAGCAGGAGACTCCACGTATGACCACCTAGAAGTGTACCAGGCTCCCGTACTGCTGTGGCACGGGGCATTCTGCAGCCCATCCTGCAGAGTTCCCCCTTAGCTGCCAACCAGCTTCAACCCCTCACAGTTAGTGCGCCCCTACTTAGAGCAGCCCGATGTTCTCAGGCAACCTACTGATTCTTGGTACAGAGAAGAGTGGGTAGATAAGGATGTATTATAACCAGAATTGGCTCATGTGATGTATGGAGGCCGAGAAGTGCCAGGAGGTGCAGCTGGCAAGCTGGAGATTCAGAAGAGGCAAGGTGTACTTCCAGCCTGAGGCCAAGGCCAAGACCAAACGCAGGAGAGGGCTGACGTCACAACTTGCAGCCAGACAGAGCGAGTTCTCCCTCACTCAGCCTCTTCATTCTCTATCTGGCTTTAACTCAATTGAATGGCTCTACTCCATCAGACACACTCAAAATGCTGTTTAGCCACATAAATGGGCTCCCCATAGCCCAGTCTAGTTGACACATACAATTAACCAGCACAGTGGGGATAAAGGTCAGGAGAAAGTAAATTCCTAACTGTAGCTTTTAGGTAACTTGCTACCTTATGTTGTGACCCTGGGACCCAGCTCTCAGAAATTCCTTCGATTTTGTAGATGGTCACCACAGGAGGAGCCTGGCTTGTCTTTGCTAGAAGAAGAAGCCTTGCTGGCTTCCCAGGGGGGGAGAGAGGACCCCCTATCTAGTGATTAGGCAGCATGCTTGACTCAAGCCCCATCAACCAGAAGATGAAAGGAAGGAGGCCAGCCCTGCTGTGCAGGGTGCAGGTGCCTTCTTGCTTTTGAACTGCACCACTGGATGTCTCTGTTCTGAGGGTTCCTGGAGCCAGCAGTCAGGAGAAGGTTGAGGGAGGTAAAACAGCATGCTGATACCAGAGGAGCCCTGCTGGATAGGAGCTGGAAAGCTGTCCATAAGGCACTCCACGATAATGGCAACATCACCTGTTCATATGCCCAGAAGCAAATCTAGAAAGTTTGAGATTTATGTGTGTGTTGCTGTTGTTTTGAGGCAGGACTTCATATATCTCAGGTTGGCCTTGAACTCACTAAGGAGCTAAGGATGGCCTTGAACTTTCAATCCTCTTGCCTCTACCTCCCCAATGCTGGGATTACAGGTGTGTGTCACCACACCTGCTTTATGCTGTGGTGGGGATTGAAGCAGGGTCTCGTGCATGCCAGGCAACCACTCTACCCCCTGGGGTACATCCCTAGCCCCCCATTTCTGTTGAAATGATTATAATCACTCGTTCATGCTGGAGGCTGTGAATGATGATACCCGTGGTGAAAACTTTCTTCTAAGAAGCTCAGAGCTACAAGTGCTTGCACAGACAGCCGGCTTTTAGATTTCTCAGGAGCCTCTCCCAAGGCTGTGAGGGACTGGAAGAGGTGTGCAGATGTGTAAAACCATCATGTGGCAATTCTGAGGAATGACAGTGAACTGGATCTTTTAAAAAGAAAAAAGACCGATTTTACCATTAACTTCTGAGAATATAATGCCAATCTACACAAAGATGCTATGAAAATTACTGGTTAATTTTTAAATACCTAAGAAAGGGGCAGCCCTCAGGAGGTGCTATTGATTGCTTATTTAAAAATGAGCCCTCAGGGAGTTCTGTGCAAAGACAACATATTTGAGTTGGATGACAGCATCTTCCTGTCTCAAAACTGATATCAAAACAAAGACTTCACGAGAAAGGAAAAGTTTGTTTCACTAAAGAATACAGATATAAAAATTAAAATATTAGCAAGTAAAATACAAAAAAATGATGCTAAAATTATTTACTACAGTCAAGTTGAATTTATCTTGGGTGTTTGAAAATCCTAATAGAAAACTGCAAACATGCTTTCCATGTTAACAGATTCAAATAGAAAATCTATTTCATTACATCAGTAGTTGCAATAGGTGTATCTTTGCAGTTGAATTCTTTTGTATTTCATACAATATATTTTCATTGTATTTATATCCTCTCCCCTATCTGCACTCCCTTACTACCCCCACCCAAGTTCATGTACCCTAATGTATATATTATATATGTTAGATATGTATAATATAATAATTAGATACATCTATATATATTAAGGACTATCAAGTCAAATTTGTGTCCTCAAATGCCCTTTGTTGTGGGTTCATCCACTGGAGTCTGGTCAACCTACTTAGAGTCTCATCCCTAAATGAGGCTGACTCTCCCCTACCACCAGTTGTCAATAGTTCCTCAGGTATGTTTGGGGTTGAATTTTTGTCTGTCTTGAGCTTATATGGGACTTGTATCTGCTATCACCAGGGCTGTGGATTCATATGAGTAACCAGCTGTCTGGAAACTTGGTTTCCTTGTAGTCATCCACCACCTCTGGCTCCTACAGTCTTCCTGCCTCTTCTACAATGCTCCCTGAGCCTTGGGAGGCCCAAGTTTGACATAGGTGTCCTGTTCAGGGATAAGCAGTCTGCAGCCTCTTACTCTGTATGTTGGCCAGTTGTGGTTCACTATGTTAACTATTATCTGCTGCATAAAGAAGCTTCTCTGGTGAGAGTTGAGAGATGGATTCATCTTGGCAGGTCTGAGAAAACATATCATGAAGTTTTAACAATGCCTAGAGGGCTGTCACAATCTTGTTGGCCCCAGAAGCACTTCTATTAAAATCAGGAATATCTTAAATTTTATTGTTTTAGAGTTCCTAAGCAATTCAACAAAGGAAGAAAAAGAGATTAGCAGTGTATAGATTGCAAAGGTGGTAATAAAACTCACTGTTTAAGATGATAGGCATGCGGCATAGGAAACTCAAATAGCTGGTATGGATCCATGTCAGAATATAAGACCAATCTATAATAGTCAGTTTGACATTCTTATCTATCAGGAGCAACCAGAAATGTAATTACTACAGAAGGTAATATCATAGGATATCAACCGTCTAATTAGACCATTCAAGATTATCAAATGTCTACCAGGTGTATGTGTCAGAACTCTGTGATGAAAATTCTAAAACTTGGGCTGGAGAGATGGCCTAGCGGTTAAGAGTGCCGACCGCTCTTACAGAGGACCCGGGTTCGATCCCCAGCACCCACATGGCGGCTGAGAACCGTCTGAAACTCCAATTCCAGGAGAACTCCAGTTCCAGGGGAATCCAAAACCCTCTTCTGACCTCCGCGGCATTGCACGACACGGGTGCACAAACTTGCATGCAGACAGTACATTCATACACATACAGAAATAAATAAAATTAATTAAAAAAAAAAGAAAATTCTAAAACTATGTAGGGGATATTAAAAGTTCATATTAGGGGCTGGAGAGATAGCCTAGCGGTTAAGAGCACCGACTGCTCTTGCAGAGGACCCGGGTTCGATCCCCAGCACCCACATGGTGGCTGAAAACCGTCTTTAACTCCAGTTCCAGGGGAATCCGACACTCTCTTCTGACCTCCGCGGCATTGCATGACACGGGTGCACAAACCTACATGCAGACAGTACGTTCATACACATACAAAAAAAAAATTTTTAAGTTCATATTAATAGACATGCCATACTTATGAATAGGAAGGTTAAATATGAAGATGCTAGTTCTCCCCAAATCAATCCCTAGGTCCAATGCAATTTCTATAGAAATCAAAATATTTTTCATAAAGCTTGATAAAATCATTATAGTTTTATATGCAAGGCTAAAAGGCCAAGAAGAGGAGAATGCTTCCTAAAAGGAAGGCCAGGAAGTTTGAGAGTGCCTCACCCATCAGGACTTAATGTGAACTCACAAGTCAGGAAATGTAGTATTGCTGGAAGGACAGGAAACTGACCAAAGGAACAGAACAGAGATTCTCTCCAGAAGATCTATGCATATAGAGAAATTTTTAAAAAATTATTATTATTATTATTATTATTATTTTTGATGTTTTCGAGACAGGGTCTCCCTGTAGACCCAGCTGACCTGGAACTCACTCTGTAGACCAGCTGGCCTGAACTCACAAAGGTCCATCCACCTGCCTCTGCCTCCCAAGTGCTAGGATTAAAGGCGTGCACCACCATGCCCCGCAAAAAATTATTTTTATTTTATGTGTATGAATGTCTTGCCTGCATGTAATTGTACCCGTGTTATGTTATACAATGCCCACAGAGGCCAGAAAAGGGTGTCAGATCCCCTGAACTGAAGTTGTGGATGGTTGTTGACCAACATGCGGGTGCTGGGAACTGAACCTGGGTTCTCTGCAAGAGCAGCTCCACATAAAGAAATTTGACATATGACAACACTCAACTCATTTATCCTGCTAAACAAGGGATTTTCTTACAAGTTTGGTCCATACTTGACACTGTATACAATTCCAATGGAACCAGATACTTAAATGTCCTAAACAAATCTTCGAAGCTCTTGGTACAAAATACAGGTGGATGAGTTTAAGGTTTTGAGCATTCAAAGGAGGCACAAGATATGAACTGACAATAGTGTAAAAGGTTAATATTTTTGCCTCTTATGAATTTAAGAATTAACGGCACCTTAAAGAAAGCAAACATGAAAGATAGTTAACAAACTGGGAAAATAGTCACCATACTAAAAACTGACTAAAAACTGAATTAGCATCAAGAATATATAAAGAATTCTTCCAAACCAGTAAGAAAAGTACAATAAACCTGGGGCTGGAGAGATGGTTCAGCAGTTAAGAGCATTGACTGCTCTTGCGGAGGACCCGGGTTTGATTCCCAGCACCCACATGGCGGCTAAGAACCATCTTAGGCCAGGTGTGGTGGTGCACGCCTTTAATCCCAGCAATCAAGAGGCAGAAGCAGGTGGATCTCTGTGAGTTCAAGGCCAGTCTGGTCTACATAGTGATCTCCAGGCCAGCAGGGACTAAAGGGAGACCCTGTCTCAAACAGACTAAAAAAAGAAAGAAAAATACAATAAACCTATAGAAAAAGAAGCAGAAGAAATTAAAGGATATTTGGCAGAAGGAGAAACAGTTATGAAAAGAATACACAGTGCCCAAGATATGACCTGGATGCCTAGATTCAGTTACAACAGGTGGGAGGCCCTGCCCATATGCAGGTTTCAGTTGGTATAGGCAAAAAAATGAATTTTTTGGTCACCTTAATACACGGCAGCTGTTATTACCCTAGTGATATAATTGTTAGTTAATAGTTCTGCAACATCTCAGTGCTGAAAAAAGCGCTCACTCTCTCTCTCTCTCTCTCTCTCTCTCTCTCTCTCTCTCTCTCACACACACACACACACACACACACACACACACACTTCTTTTTTTTCTGGTGCTGAGGATGGAACCCAAGCCCTCACTATTGCTAAATACGAACTTATTACTAAGCTACACAGTCCTCTGGGGTTATCATTTTTAATCTCATGTCCATCATTGAAATAAGTTGTATTGCACCTATGTTGCTTCTAAAAGGTATGTGATTATACAACTGTCGTTACTTCTGCTAGGGCGAGAGTCAGGGCTTACCTCTGAAGGTGAGGAGGAGTCTGCCTGTGGCCAGCTCGCCTCGCTCTCCACACAGCCTCACCCTGCACTGACCCCACTCCTGAGCTTTCTCAGCTCGAGCCTCCAAGCCTCTCCTCACTGCCCCTCCTAGCTCAGCCCTGGCCATCTTTGGCCTAGAATGCTATATGGCCCAAGTTTCTACCTTTGTGATCTATTCTCTAAATTGCCTCCAGGGTTCCTTTAGCGACACTGAGGTAAGTATAGAAAATCCATTGGCTGGTACGTAAATTACATCTCAATAAAGCAAAATTATAAATAGTGAAAAAATAGATACCACATCTCAGTGATTGCCTCACAGAATATCCATTTGGTGGAAGGAATCCTGGGGAAGCATGATGAGACAGCTCGCTTTTGTCCTACAGAGCAAATCAGAGTGGTGAGGACAGGAACCTAAATCTCCCACGGAGGAGGCAGGCCTCTGGGAGAGCAAAGCAAGAGGTGTCGTCCCGTGGTCACAGCCTGGGCCTAGTGTTTCTATGTTCTTGGTGTTTTATTCAAAGACTTGAAAAGATACACAACGAATAAAGTAGAAAGAAGTTTTATTTAAAGAGACAGTAGAGCACACACTACAAGGGAGTGCTGAGCTGGAGTCTACAAGCATAGCAGTTATTGTTTGGGGCTTCCTTTTATGGTGTCCAGGAGGAGGAGGAGTTGGTTGCTAAGGGGCCACAGTGTGGGTGATTCTCTGTTTGATTGACAGGCTCAAGTTGTGTAAGCCTTTCTCTACTGTGCATGCCCTTTCCTAAGACCGTGTCTGATTTTAATCCCATACAGACCCAAATGTGCATGTCGTTAGATGGTAACTAGGGGGTTTTCCTGAAAAGTTCATGCAGAGGAAAATGTACTTTTCTGCAGATGTGTCCCAAACCAGTCCAGGCTGGATCAGCCCATTGCTTGGAGTTTTCAGATATGTTCCAGTATGTGTTTGACCACAAAGGTTACCAAAGGGTGTTAGGGAAGAGCCACCCATTGTGTTGTCTGGAGTAGGGTATATGTACAGCTTCATGGAGGTAGGGGACCCAGGTTGCTGGGTGCATTGTTAGAAAAGGGCTGTGTGTATGTCTCGGGCCAGGGGATCCCACGTTACTAAGCTACTCCTGCACTTGTCCGAGAAGCTGGTGGGTAGATCCTTGGCACGGGTAGCAAACCTCTCCAGGCAATTTGTGGCCAACTGGTTCAGGACTGGCTCAAAGTGCCCACAGGGAGGGCAGGCTCCTGGCCCCCTTGGTCATTTGGCCACATAGTTATGTCGATGGTGGGCTTCGCGACAAGGGAAGACAGGGTTATCTGAGAAGAAGGGACACTGGATTTTGGCTCTCAACCACAACTGTGGGTTAACCTGCCTTCCGAAAGAGGCTCAGAGAGGCTGACCAAAGTGTTCAAGTTCATAGGAAGAAAGTGTTAGGCCTGGAATTCAAACCTAGGTCTTCTGTTGTCAAGGCCTTCTCAGTGCTGGGAAAGACATGAAGTCAGCCAGAGTTGTACCCCTTCCCAGGAGCCTGAACCCACAGAGGTGATGGGGAGAGCTAGGGCTGCCCCCATCTGCTGACATCATGGGCTGGGGAGGAAGTAAGTGAGGCCTTCTCAGCCTGGCTCTCACTAAGGCAGAGCTCTGAAACTTAGCTCAATTCTTCTTTCAGCTGCTTGTCATTCATCCTGCCAGGAGGCCTGCTGTGTATCTCTGCTGCAGGGGTTCTATGGTCATTTGCTTTCTGTGATCTTGCTCTAGAAGTTCGTATGATACTGGAGACTGAGCATGTATTAGATCCTATGTCCTATTGTGATTCAATGTCCACCTCACCTTGCTGAGCCAAGTGTTCTTCCATCCACATGATGCTTGGCTCTCTCAATGGCCTGAGAGGTAATTCAGGGATCGTGGGATAGAAGTATTTGCCCTGCTTTATTGCGAGGCAATCTGGGCAGAGAAGGACACCTCAGTGTCTCCACAGAGCCTTGTCAGTTCCAACGTGCTGGGACCCCAGGGTGCTTGGACCTTGAAGTGGTGGGACCTCAAGATGCCGACATCCTGCAGTGCTGGGACTCTGAAGTGTCGGATGTGGCTTATTTTCTCTGTAGTTCCTGCCATAACCCTTCAGTCCCAGGGATGGGATGGAATTGCTAGTCCCTGCTCTGAGAAATCTGTAGTTTCCTCTGGTCTTCACCCCAACAATTTCTGTGCTCCCAAGAGAAGAACTCAGGCAGGACACACCAGTAGATCTAATAGCCAGGGGTTTAATTAGAGCAAGCAGGGACATAAGAACATACCCTTTAGAAAGAGCAGCCAAGGGGCTAGAGAGATGGCTCTCACAGAGGACCCAAGTTCAGTTCCCAACACCCAAATAATGGCTAAAAATTCTTCCATAACTCTAGTTCTAATAGCCAGGGGTTTAATTAGAGCAAGCAGGGACACGAGAACATACACTTTAGAAAGAGCAGCCAAGGGGCTAGAGAGATGGCTCTCACAGAGGACCCGGGTTCAGTTCCCAGCACCCAAATAATGGCTAAAAATTCTTCCATGACTCTAGTTCCAGGGGATCTGATGCTGTCTTCTGACCTCCATGGGCATTGCATGACATGGGTGCACTTCTATACATGCAGGCAATATACACATAAAATAAAAATAATTAAAAAAAATTTTTTTAAGAAAAAGCAGCCGAAAGGACACATGGGGTCTCATACTTCTCTTTGTCCTAGTGTCCCCACCCCCGTGGCTCCTCCAGGGTGAGTACCTCTAGGAAAGAGGATTGCTTTTATCAGAAACCTACTAAGATGAAGGGTACAGCACTCTGGGTATGTGCCCCTGGCAAGGAAGTCTTGATGGTGGTTTATTCAGTTTACACCTCCTGGGTCACAGTTCATCACTCAGGGAGCCCAAGGTAGGAACTCAGGGCAGGAACCTGGAGGCAGGAGCTGGAGCACAGACCATGGAGGAATGCTGCTTACTGGCTTGCTCCTCTGGCCCATGCCTAGCCTGCTTTCTTATACTGTACACAACAACCTGCCCAGGGGTGGCACTACCCATAATGGGCTGGGCCCTCCCACATTGCTCAACAATCAAGACAATACTCCACAGACATGGCCACAGGCCAGTCCAATGGAGCCAATTCCCCAATTGAGGCTCCCTCAACCTAGGTGTGTTGACACTAAAGCTATCTTTAAATACCTATACCTATAAAAATTTTAATGTATAGGCCGGGTGTGGTGGCTCATGCCTTTAGTCCCAGCACTCAGGAGGCAGAGGCAGGCAGATCTCTGTGAGTTCAATGCCAGCCTGATCTACATAGGGAGTTCCAGGACAGCTGGGGCTGCAGGGAGACCCTGTCTCAAAAAGACCAAAAAAAAAAAAATAAATGTTTAATGTATAAATTAGGCATAGTAAAACCTAGCAATTAATAATAAAATAGAATACCTATAACAATATATTATAATAAAAGTTTGCACTTTTGGATCATTTTTATGTAAAATGAAGGTTATTTGAACACAAGTACCTTGATACGATGGCAGTCAATCTGGTAATCAAGATGGATACTGAGTGATTAGTGTTAGTGGGAGGGGAACATATGAGGCCTGGATCTGCTGCACAAAAGGGTGGTTCATATGCTGGGTGGGACAGCAGGGTGGGGCAAGGTTTCACTATGCTACTCAGGATAGTACACAATTTAAAACCTACAGATGATTTATTTCTGGAATATTCTATTTAATTTTTTTTTTTTTTTTTTTTTTTTTTTTTGGTCTTTTTGAGACAGGGTCTCCCTGTAGCCCCAGCTGTCCTGGAACTTGCTCTGTAGACTAGGCTGGCCTTGAATTCACAAAGATCTGCCTGCCTCTGCCTCCCAAGTGCTAGGTTTAAAGGCGTGCGCCACCACGCCCAGCTCTATTTAATATTTTCAAACAGGGGCAACTACTTGTAACTGAAACCAGGGAAGGAACTGACCATGGTCAGTTCCACTGCCATGACTTACATAGTTAGTCAGACTCTGTATCTTTGGTACCTGTCTGAGCACCTGACATCTACTGTTCAACACTGTTGCAGAGGTATTGAGATCAGATCAGATCAGGATTAGCAAAGCACAGGGCTAGCCAGAGGTGAATGGTAGTCCAGGGAGATGCCTCAGCACGTGCTCAGGCAAGCCTGAGGTGCTCTAACACAGCTCCTAGGACCCAGGCGCTGCTTGGATGCTGAGAAAACAGAGTCCAGTAGACTCTGCATTTCCAAATCCATTCAGGGAGATGAAAGACAAAGTCCGAGGCTATTTGGTCCTTTGCAGCAAGGTTTCCATGGTGACTGTGACTAGGGCTTAGGTAGGGGGAGCGGTACTTCTCAGGGCCAGGCCCAATCTGTACACCCTTCCTTCCAGCCAGAAATTGCTCATGCTAGCTGCTAACTCCAGAGGCAAGCCCAGGATGGACAGGCTGGAGGCCTTTTAGCTGTGCCTTACACCCAAGAGGACTGCAAAGATAAATGAAGTCGAGCATGTCACAGCTGCTAGCTCGGGGCTCATAGTTGGAGCCTCACACCCGGAAGGGCTCTATAGCTGGAGCCTCGCACCCGGAAGGGCTCATAGCCGGAGCCTCGCACCCGGAAGAGCTCTATAGCTGGAGCCTCGCACCCGGAAGGCAGCAGCTTTGGCTATTTGGTGCCCCTTCTATGGGAAATTTGAACTTCATAGCAGGAGTCACTTTGCCAAGTCTTCAGGTCACACTGCCCTCCTCAGGTAGATTTCCAAAGTATCAGGAAGCTGCTCTGGGAGGTTATTTTCCATGGAGGGTGATGGAGAGGTAAGGGGCCCTGGGGCCCTTGGAACCAAGGGTAATGGCCTGCCCAGATTCTACTGTGAATTGCTGGTTCTTGTTCTGTGTGTAACCTCTGACAAATAATATCCATCTCACAGGGTTGTCTATATGGCTGAGGAAATACCTAGGGTAAAAATCTGTGTCTATGAGGCCTCGGGGTTAAACTTATTCTTCAAGGGAGGAGAGTTCAGAGAGGGTATGTACAAGGGACCCTCAGAGGCCCAGTAGTTCCTACAGTTTCAGAGGCCCCTAGGGGGGGATACCCTGCAGGACAAGGGAGACTGCCAAAACTTGGACCTTCATAGTCTTCTGCTTACACTTGCCATTTTGGGGAGATTTTTTTCCTCTGTCATCCCATTTGCAGACAAAGAAACTGAAACACAGAAGTTAAATTATTTTCCCAAAGTCGGACAGCCATTTGAGTGGCAGACCTGGGAGGGCTGACATTGGCATTGATGCAGTGTGACTCCATACTTGATGCTCAAAACACTGCAGTATTTTGCCTCCACAGGTTGAATGTTCCTAGTCCAAACTCGAGGATGTTGTGGATTTAGGATTTTTTTTTTTATATTTTGGAATTTTGCACTCACATAACAAGATAACCATAAATGCTGTATCTGTGTCCTGAACATCTTATGCATAGCCTGAATACACATACAGGTTTGTTTGTTTTTTTTTTCTTTTTGAAGCAGGGTCTCTTTGTAGCCCCAGCTTGTCCTGGAACTTGCTCTGTAGACCAGGCTGGCCTTGAACTCACAAAGATCCGTCTGCCTCTGCCTCCCAAATGCTAGGATTAAAGGCGTGCGCCACCACATGGGGCCACATACAGTATTCTTAGCACACCTGTTTTAATTGGCCCGTTATGAGGTCAGGCATGAAAATTTCCACAAGTAGCATCCCATTGGTACTTTAAAATGTTTTGGATTTGAGGGGGCTGGAGAGACGGCTCAGCAGTTAAAAGCACTGGCTGCTCTTGCAGAGGATCCAAGTTCGAGTCCCAGTACCCACATGGTGGCTACAACCAGCCCTAATTCCAGTTCTAGGAGATCCAATGTCCTCCTCTGGCCTCTGTGGGCATTATATGTTTGTGGTACACTTACATAGAAGAAAACAAAGTGCTCATACACACAAAGGAAAAATAAAATAAATTATGAAAATTTTAAAGTTTCAGATTTTGGGGCATTTTGGATTTTTACATTAGGGATAGTCAGCCTTAAAAGAAAAAAAAAAAACCCAAGGTTCAGAATCTCCCTATTTTCTTTCTTTTTTTTTTTCTACCAGGGACTGGAGCCCAGGGCCTTGTGTATCTTGGACCAGTGCTCCCTCATGACCATTGCCTGCTTTGACGGGTCCCCTCTCACTGTCTGTCAGCAGCCAACCCCAGCTTCCCTTCACCCACAGCTTTCTGCAGTGGACTCTCTTGAAGGCTCTCACCATGCTGTCAGCATGGTGGCTTTGCATCCTCTTCTGGAATCTTGTTTTTGTCACCCAGTGTATAGACTACTTTGTTGAGAAAAAGCCCCAGAGGCTTTTTGGAACATTCTGCCCCGTTATCCCACCCCAAAGGTGCCGTATGCTTTTCTCTGTGGTTTATAGCAGGACATTTTTTAAATTTATGTTTTTATTTATGTGTATGAATGTACTGTCTGCATGTAGGTTTGTGTACCGGTGTCGTGCAATGCTGTGGAGGTCAGAGGAGGGTGTCATATTCCCCTGGAATTGGAGTTCTCCTGGAATCGGAGTTGCAGACGGTTCTCAGCCGCCATGTGGGTGCTGGGGATTGAACCTGGGTCCTCAGCAAGAGCAGTCAGCGCTCTCAACTGCAAGGCCATCTCTCCAGCCCCTGTAGCAGGACATTTTTATCAGAAAGCTCCTGTCCCGGGGCCCTGCCTGCCCCTTGCTCCTGTTACTAGCCACCTCCTGCCTCCTCCATGCTCAGGGCAGGGACAGCTCACCTTCCGGAGCAGCAGTACAAAGCTTGGTGGCTTTCCTTTCCACACTTCTGGAGTCAGTCCAGGCCCAGCTCTTCTGAGGTTTGTTGTTTGCTTGTTGAAGTGTCTTGCGATGTATTTACTCTTGATCACAGTGGATTCTTTCTGTCTTTATCTCTTGCTTAATTTTCTTTTTTATTTGCTAGGTGTCAAAACAATGAATTTGTGTCTTAGCATCTCCAGTAGATACTCAGCGAGTTGCTTTTAGTCATCACAGACTCCTGAATTTAAACACATTTGACTTGTTTCCATCTTTGGCTGTACTGCCCTTAGCACACTCAGATTGTCACACTTCTGTCTAATGGGGGCTTCTTCTCTGGATCTGACTGACCCTGGTCACTTCTTGTTGCCTCCTCAGTGTCTGATGTGACTCTAGGCTGCCGGTTTCCAGGGTCTCTTCTGCCAGGGTAGGTGGGAGAGAGTCTAGCTGAGGTACTGACGAGTTCTTTACAGCATCTCTGGCAGAGGGTGGGGGAATGGGAAGGAAATCTCTGTGTTTCTTGTTTATTCTTGGAGTCTGACCTCAGCTCTTTGGACTAGTGGGAAGGACAGGGCTGAGTTGGGCAGTACTTACACAGGATGGAGTTGGAAGAGTCTCCCCAAGAAAGCAGCTCAGGCCTGAGGAAGGAGGAGAAAGAGGCATGTTCCCCAGGGATTCTGGGAGGATCTGCCAGGCCTCTGCAGAGGAGGTTGCAGGGGACCCCTATAGTCAGCCATGGACTTGGCATCTCAAGGGCATCCTTACTGTAGACGTAGCTGGTCAGAAACAAAGCTACTCACAGGCCATGCCAGCTGGGCCATGGGTACCTTAGAGATGGTCCCTTAGGGGGTCCTGGAGACCCTTCTGTTCCCATAGGTTCTGCTCTCCTACCTGGCCCAGCCCTTGCCCTGGAATGGTAGGCTGGCCTCAAGAGCACCCCACAGATTCCATTGAGTTTAGTACAGTCACGAGGTGGTTCCCTGAGCTCCGACCACTTGACATTTGCCTGAGCAGCTGCTGACAGGTAATAAAATAAAGACCAATGAATCCATGGCAAGAATCTGAAGCAAAGAGTCTTTCTGTTGAGTGCAGAAGGCTAAGCTGACTGTGTAACTTGTCACCCAGCCAGGACTCTCTGCCTTGCCTCTCCCTCCATCTTCTAATTGCGTTCTGAGTGGCAGGGCCCCTTGAGTGCCTGAACTGTTGGCTCACTCCTGGCTGAGCCACTTGCTCTATGCTTTTTGCAAGATGCCTGATCTAGGATGAAAAATATCTTGTCCACATTGTCTTAGACAGTTTTCCCCAGAAACATTCACGAGCACTTTTTAGTTATCAATCATTATATACCCTCCCATTCCAACCCATAGTGGTTTAAAAGAACAAATTATTTCTGTGGTCTGGCTGGGGTTAGAGGGTGGATGCTCTGTTCCTCAAGCTTCTTTAAGGTACTTAAGCGGCTGCCTTCATCTGGGAGTCCACTGGAGATCAGAAGATCTAACCTTTCCTCTCCAGGTCTTTTCTCGGGGCCTCAAATCATTCAGAGGTGTAACTGAGGGTTGTGGCATCTGTACACCCTAATTTGCAAGTGTGTATGAAACCTAATGCTTACTAGCATCCTCTTGGCCAAGGTATGTCATTGAGTCAACCAGAGAGTTCAGAAGATGGGCATGGATACCTAGAGATGTGGTCCCATGGGCCACTAATTTAACTATCCACACAATATCCTCCACTTCAGAGCCAAGCAAGGGATGAACAGGCTGGCCTGGGTCTGCATGTAGCCTCTTAGTCTTTGAGCACCAGAGGCAGAACTAGTGGGTGATGGTGACAAGGATGCAGGTAGAGAGTGTACTGCAAGCTGTCCAATAATAACGAGACATCTGCTTTGTGAGGTATGGAGTTCCTCATCATAGGAAGTGTTCAAAGACTACTACTTTCCAGGCATGGGAGTGCACACTTGCAGTACAAATACTCAGGAAGTTGAGGCAGGAGGATCCTGGGTTCGAGGCCAGCTTGGGACTTGCATCTTACCCCACAAGACCCTGTCTTAGCCTGGTCTACAGAGTGAGTTCCAGGACAGCTGGGGCTACAGGGAGATCCTGTCTTGAAAAGACAAAAAAATTAAAATAAAATAGATAATCTGACTCCTTGAAAGATGATTTTTTTTTTTTTTTGTCTTTTCGAGACAGGGTCTCCCTGTAATCCCAGCTGTCCTGGAACTCACTCTGTAGACCAGGCTAGCCTTGAACTCACAAAGATTCACCTGCCTCTGCTAGGATTAAAGGCGTGCGCCACCACGCCCGGCTGAAAGATGACATCTTTTAGGTTTGTAACAAGAGGTGATGATAAGCCAGGAACAAAAATGCCTTCTGGTCTCTGGAAGGAAAAGGTGTTGACCTAACTTGAACAAGGTCATGTATCCATCCCCTCTCCTGGGTCTCTCTTGCCCTATGCTCCCATATATATGATTATGTATGGGTGCATGTAGGTATATTTGCAAAATAAAAGGTGCTGGATACCTGTTTTAAAAAAAAATAAAGACTATCTCTTGATACAGGGAATTCTTGCTTGGAACAGGAGATGGACTAAATAATGGATAAGCTTCCTTTCAACTCTGAGTCTATTTAAAGCCTTCTTGGCTGGCCAAGAACATTTGTCTCACAGATAACAAATTCACATGTCAGGCCATTTGCTGGGAGTGGGGTTGGAGATTGTAGTCTTCCAGGTGGAGAAGGTCCTGGAGCCAAGGATTTAGGGCTTCAGCTTCCTTAGGCTAGGAGCCCACATTGTGTTCTCACTGATTGACAGCTGTATTAAGGTGAGAAGGTGGGACTTCCTGTTCTGTGCATAGCTAAGAAAGGCAAACAGGGAGGGCTGTTTGGCTGTGGACAGGAGCAGCCAGACAAGCTTGCCAGAAGCAGCAGACCCCACTGGGCCCCTCAAGGGCCACCACTGGGTACGAGGCAGAGATGGGGGGAGGGCCTTCCTCAGTCCTCAGTCTGTCAGAGCAACTCCACTCCTGAGGTGGGTTTTTTTTTTTTTTTTGTCTTTTTTTTTTTTTTTTAATTTTTATTTATTTCTGTATGTGTTTGAATGTACTGTCTGCATGCAAGTTTGTGCACCAGTGTTGTGCAACGCCGCGGAGNGAGACAGGGTCACCTATAGCCCAGGGTGGCCTCAAAATCAATAAAACTCATGCCTAGAAACAACTAGACGGCCTATGACACTCACACGAGAGATTCCACCAATGTCACTCTACCTACCGATAAAGTACACAGGCATAAAGGAGTGTTGTGCCACCACGTCTGGCTTATAATATGTTTTTGAACCGCCATGTGTGAGCTCGGAACTGAACCTGTGTCCTCTGATAGAGCAGTCGTGAGTGTGGTGCTTTAACCCACTGAGCCTCATCTCTTGCAGGCCCCTACCCCTCCTGGAGTTCTTTGATGACTTGAGTTGTGTTTATGATTTTGTTTGAGAAGAGAGGCTTCTATGGGTTCGACAAGATTTCACTGGTCTTTAGCAGAAAGCACCTAGAGAGTCAGCCCCTCTGCTCACTGCTGTATGTGGGGACATGAGGTTATGTGGGGTCAGGGAGGCGGCTCCATAAGCCTTTGGCTGTTGAGGTGAGCAGGAGCCTTAGGCGCCGAGTTCAGCTTCTAGACTCTCGGACTTCAGGCTGTCACCTTGCTTGGTTATTGGGCTTTGGAACTGGTCTTCTGCGCAAAGGATGGCCCCTGGTCTGCTGAGGTTAGTGTATGAGACCGTGTGGGGACAGCTTATGGGCAGAATTGGTGGGGACACAGCTAGGGGCAGATAGTGCTTGCCTAGTGTACTGAGTATTTGTTGAGTTCCGGATATCACCATGAGAAAAATGTAAGAGGTCTGCAGACTTGTATGCTGGGTGGCCCTTCCTTACGCAGTCTGTAGTAGATCGATGCCAGTCCTTGCAGCAGATCTTACTAGACATTTCTGTAGCTTGCTTCTACCCCATGTTGCAGCCTCTGAGCGTATCATGGCTTGGTCTCTCTGCTCCAGCTCCCTAGGGTCCCCTTGGTGTGCTTTGGTTAGGTTGGGGATTCAGGAAGGGCTCTGCTCTGGTTTCAGCTTCAGGCAGTATGGGTTTCTCAGGACAGCAGTGTCCAGCCCTTTCTCCCAGGAGATGAAAACAATGAGTGCAGTGATCAGGGCTGATGTGTCCATGGGAGCAGCACCTCCCGTGAGAAGCCCTGAGCTTCTCCATGCCTGTGGTCTGCACTCCATTCCACACCGGACACCCCATGATCAGTTCTTCACTGCCACTGAAGATTGCTACAGATTTAGCCACTGGAAATGACACAGGTTGTCCTACGTTGGGTTTGAGTTCTCCTGGAACCGGAGTCACAGACGGTTCTTAGCCGCCATGTGGGTGCTGGGGATCGAACCCGGGTCCTCTGCAAGCCCCAGCTGGCCTGGAACTCACTCTGTAGACCAGGCTGGCCTTGAACTCACAGAGATCCACCTGCCTCTACCTCCCGAGTACTAGGATTAAGGGTGTGTGCCACCACGTCTGGCTTAAATATGGTTTTTGACCGCCATGTGGGTGCTGGGAATTGAACCTGTGTCCTCTGTAAGAGCAGTTGGTGCTCTTAACCACTGAGCCATCTCTGCAGCCCCCACTCCTGAGTTCTTAGATGACTTGAGTTTTGTGTATGATTTTGTTTGAGGAGAGGCTTCTAGGGCAAGATATCACTGGCTTAGAAAGCACCTAGAGAGTCAGCCCCTGTGCTCACTGCTGTATGTGGGGACATGAGGTTATGTGGGGTCAGGGAGGCGGCTCCATAAGCCTTTGGCTGTTGAGGTGAGCAGGAGCAGGCCCGAGTCAGCTCAGCCTCGGCTTCAGGCTGCACCTTTGCTTGGTATGGGCTTTAGAGACTGGTGCTTCTGCCAAAGATGGCCCTGGTCTGCCTGAGGTAGTGAGAGACCGTGGGGACAGCTAGGGGCAGAAGGTGGGGACAGCTAGGGGCAGAGTGCTTGCCTAGTGTACATGAGGTCCTGGATATCACCAGAAAAATGTAAGAGGTCTGCAGACTGATGCTGGGGTGGCCCTTCCCTAAGAGTCTGAGTAGAGATGCCAGTCCTGCAGCAGATCTGACTAGACATTCTGTAGCTTGCTTCACCCCATGTTGGCAGCCCCTGAGCGATCAGGCTGGTCTCTCTGCTCCAGTCCCCTAGGGCCCCTTGGGTGCTTGGTAGTGGGATTCAGGAAGGGCTCTGCCTGGTTTCAGCTTCAGGCAAGGGTTCTCAGGACAGCAGGTCCAGCCCTTTCTACCAGGAGATGAAACAAGAGTGCAGTGATCAGGGCTGATGTGTCCATGGGAGCAGCACCTCCCGTGAGAAGCCCTGAGCTTCTCCATGCCTGTGGTCTGCACTCCATTCCACACCGGACACCCCATGATCAGTTCTTCACTGCCACTGAAGATTGCTACAGATTTAGCCACTGGAAATGACACAGGTTGTCCTACGTTGGGTTTTGTAGGCCCAGAGCCCAAGTGTGCCCAGCTGCATCTCTCTTGGGGTCTCCCTGGGTCCTTTTCAAGGTCTTCCGACCTGCTATTGGGGGTCAGCATCCACTGAATTCCTCCTAGAGAATAGGCTACTTTCATGTATCCTTCAGCTCATATCCCTGAAGTTAGACTTCCGGGATCCTTGCCTTTGTCAGCTCTGAATGGAGGGGGCACCCAGGTCTGAGGCCACCCCTGCCCCCAGGGCCTCAACACAGACCTGTGACATCTCCAGGAAGTCCCTACCTCAGGAAGGCCCAGCCTCCCTCTGAGGGAAGCCATCTGATTGACAGGCCCAAATGATCCCCTTTGACATGGACTCACACCAATGCATTTGGGACCTCAGTGACACCTTCTTTGCCATATTGCACAAGTCTTAGCCATCTGTCCACAGGCTTAGAGGAGGGTGACACGGGTTGTGGACAGCAGGGAGTGAGTAGCCCAGGCCATCCCAGGGTACATCTTCTATACCTTCATTGTGGAGACCCCCAGGCACCAGTGCCCTAACCCCTTCCCTCGCTGGCCAGCTGGGACCTTCTGCCAACCTCCTCCTAACCCCAAAGAAGTGACCAGTGGTGGACAATGTAGATAGCCATGACTATTTAGTCATATCAGTGGTGTATTTGGGTGCTGGGAAGGCTACTTTCAATTCTCTATTTAGATGAACATCTATTTTGCTCTATAGGGCCATCTCTACTTTGCTCTATAGGGCCATCTCTTGTACAGTCTTAGGGTCGTCCCCCACCTCCACCTCTACCTCCTGCCACCCAGAGGGTGACCGGCTTGACAAATTACCTAGGCTTGAGTGATAGAGTTTTGCTCATGTTTGGTACAAAGGGACTCGTCCCACCCCCTTTATAAAGGGTTAGTAAGGACAACTACGGTGGTGAGCCCCATTAGCTGAGCACGTCATGGCATTATATTCAGCATTCTGTGGGGTTCTCCATCAGCTTCAGGGGACAGATACTACTACTGCCTCCATTTGGGAAATGTGGAAACTGAATCTTTTGAGAGTCTAAGCCTCGAGCCCAAGGTTATAAAGTTGATAAGTGACAGAAGGGGGTTCTATTCTTCCCTGGAATTTCATATGGCAAGCCTGTGTGACAATATATCCTCACAGATAGAGTGCATCGTATCCTCAGTATTGTGTATCATGTGCTCTGTACATGTCCAGGGCACAGCCAAGCCTAGGGTTCCTGAGACTACCTCAAGTGGCCTGGGGGTTTTGAGCAGTGCTAGGGACAGGGCAGAAAGGTCTGGCCCCCCGGCTTTGGCTGCCTTTGCTGTATAGCAACATACCCGTTTCCCTCCTGCCAAGCTTCAGAGGTACTGACATACGTGCCGGGTGGTTGAGAGAGAAACAAATCAACCTACGCCAGGAACTAGATGCCGAGAGAGACCAGTCTGTGGTGCCTGCCAGAATAACAGAGCTTCATGTCCCCGTGTGTCATCACAGGAAGCAGCAGACCATGCGACCCATGCCAAAGCAGCTGGGGCCAGTGTGCTGCCTTGTGAGGAGCGAGAAAGGCTGGGGGCGGGGCAGACTGGGCAGCCTGAGTTGCTAGTCAGGCTGAAGGGCTAGACACTGGTGTCTGTTAACACATCTTTGGAGGCTCGAGGATGCTGTGGCCTCTCCTGCTGTGGTTGCTTTTGTTTTCCCTCCTTTCCTTCCTTCCTTTCTCCCTCCCTCCTTTCCTCCTCCCTCCCTGTCCCTCCCCCCTCCGTCCCCCCTTCCCTCTTTCTGTCCCTCCTTCTGCCATGAACCTCCTACTCTACCCTGCTTCTCTTTGGTTTCCTCCTGGATTTTCCCATCCTGCAACGAGTCATCAATTCTAGGACTCCTACTGCTTTGGGGTGTTGGGGGCAATTGAATAATAAACTGGGCGTGGAGACACAGGCATTGATTGGTGCCTGGGTGAGTGGGCAAGTGCAATCCACATCGATGCTTGCCTGGAGTGTGCCAGCCTCTGTCCGCCCTGGGTGGGGGAGTAAGAGCTGGGGTGGGGTGACTACAGACGTTGGGCTTGGTGTGAAGGCCGCTTAGAGGAGCTGGAGATGGATGTTTGGTGTCCGTGTCTCCATCAGTTGTCCCTGTTCCAGCTCCATTTGAGGCTCTAGCAAGGGGCAAGGAGAGGGACCCCGAAGTTCAGTTTCTAGGCCATCTTCATCATCTGTGCTTCCTAGCAATTCCTCTCCACACAAGCCCCTCTGGTCAGGCCAGTGCTGTTTACAGCCTCCTTCTGCTGCTGTCAGAAATAGCCCACATCACAGGGAATCTCAGAGCAGTTAGGAGACTGATATGTCTCAGAAAGTCCTGCCCTAGTTGTGCCTAGGTAGGGGGAAGAGATGTCAGAAATGGATGGAGGGAGACCGATTATGTAAGACCTGGAGGAGGGCGTTCCCATGAGTGGGAGGTTAGAACGCTGCGGGCTTCTTGCCCACCTGAGATCCCTTCCTTTGAAGCTATTGGGATTTTGACCGTCAGCCTCTGGGGTATTGGAGACAGACAGCAGGAAGTCACACGGCTGTGATCAGAACCTGATTAAATGAAACTTTTTTTTTTTTTTGGCAGTTAAATTGACTTATTGTGCAGGTCTTCAGCGGTAATTACAGAGAACCTTAGACATAATCACCACTAAGTTTAATCAAGAGGGTTGATCTGTAGATTGATTACACCTTAATAGATTTATTAGGAGCTGAGTGGGCCAGTGAGTAATTGGCTGGGTGAGACTGCTTGTTGCCCTGGGAGACAGAAAGAACAAAAGCTAAAAATGCTAAGGGGTCAGGGGGCAGAGGAAGAGACTCCAAGGAGAGGGAGGGGGGCTGGGATACACCAAGAGGAATAAGCAGGTGGCACTGAGTGACAGCGAGGAGAAAGCTGTGGGGATCACACTTCAGCGATTCCCAGGAGCCAAAGAGACTTCTTTCTTTTCTTTTTTTTTTACTTTTGGGCCTCTGGACCTTCATCTGTAAAGCGGGAATAATCAATGAATGTCTCACTCACAAAGTGACCGTGACGAGAAGACAGTTGTGTATGAGCGGTCTGAGCATCATGCCTGCCACAGCTTGGGTGGTAAGTGTCCCTGAACACTAGTGTGCTGAAGGTTGAGTTCCCAGCCTGTGGTGCCACTGCCAGGTGGTGCTTAGTGGGAGGACGTTAGTGACTGAGGCGTATCCTGGAAGGGAGGATGGGAACCTCAGTCTCTCCTCTGAATCTCTTCATGCTTCCTGGCCACCGTAACGTAAACAGGCCTTGTCCCCCATGCTTTCCTGACGTGATGTGCTGCCCAAGGTGATAAAGCCAGGGAGCACAGAATAAAACTTGGCCCTTGAAACAAACTTTTCTTCTTTTTAAATAGATTATCTCCAGTGTATTGCTATAACAACAGAAAACTGCCTAACAAAACCTGATAGCTGGGTGAGGGCAGGGAGGAGGGTTAAAGGAAGAGAGGAAACATTTCCGGGAAGAGAAGAGTCGTAGAGACTGGCGGAAGTGCTACATATGTCCGCCATGGACGAGAGATTGCTGCAGAACTGCTGTACTCATTCCCCTTCTTCCATATGAATGGACTTTAAAACTATTTTATTTATTATTTTTATTTTATGTGTATGAGTACCTGCGTGTATGTAAGTGCACTCATGTTGTACAGTGCCTGTGGAGATCAGAAGAAGGCATCAGATCCCCTGGAGCTGGAGTTATGGACTGTTGTTAGTTGCCATGTGGGTGCTGGGAATCAAACCCAGGTCTTCTGCAAGAGCAGCCAGTGCTCTAAACTGCTGAGCCATCTCTCTAGCTCCTTGAATAGACTTTTAATTTTACATCAACTTAAAGAGTCCCAGCCACCTTTGTACACAGAAAAGACATACAACAATGTCAGGGAACAGGAGTGGGCTGGGGAGCTTCAGAGAGGAAGCAGCTTCCGTGCTCGGCTGCGCGTCTCACTGCCTCCTTCTTATTGGCTACTTGCTGTCTTGGACCACAGAGACAAGCAGACACCCTAAGAACATCAGAGCAAAAGATGGGGAAGGAACCTGAGCCCCCAACTATGGTGCCCTGACTTTGAAGGATGAAGCCGGGGCTGGAGAGACGGCTCAGCAGTTTAGAGCACCGGCTGCTCCTGCAGAGGTCCTGGGTTTGATTCCCAGCACCCACATGGCAACTAACAACAGTCCATATAACTCCAGTTCCAGGGAATCTGATGCCCTCTTCTGATCTCCACAGGCACTGTACAACATGGGTGTACTTACATACATGCAGGCACTCATACACATAAAATAAAAATAAAGTATTTATTTTATTTTATTTATTTATGTATGTGTATGAATGTACTGTCTGAATGCAAGTCTGTGCACCCGTGTCGTGCAACGCCGTGGAGGTCGGAAGAGGGTCTCGGATTTCTCTGGAACTGGAGTTCTCCTGGAATTGGAGCTTCAGACGGTTCTCAGCCGCCATGTGGGTGCTGGGGATCGAACCCGGGTCGTCTGTAAGAGCGGTCGGCGCTCTTAACCGCTAGGCCATCTCTCCAGCCCCAAAAATAAAGTATTTTTTTTAAAAGAAAGATGAAGTTACTTTTCTGATCTAGAATTTGACAAGACAGAGTTAAACCATTGAAGCTTCATGGATTCTTCGAACTGAGAAGCTCAGCCTAAATTCTCACTCAGAGTTGTCAAACTCCAAATGATGACTGCAATGTGGCCTCACCTAGTCACAGGTGACCAACTGCTCAACAGCTGAAATGTGTTTAATATGGCAGAGGTACTGAACTTTAAGTCTTATCAAAGTTAATTATTTTGAAAGACAAAGCTGGGGCTGGAGAGATGGCTCAGCAGTTAAGAGCACTGGCTGCTCTTGCAGAAGACCTTGGTTCGATTCCCAGCATGCATATGATGACTACCAACCATCTGTGACTCTAGTTCCAGGGGATCTGATACCCTCTTCTGACCTCCTCAGACACTGCACAACACAGTTTCACCTACCTACATGCAGAAAAATTATTCATATACATAAAAATAATAAGATATTTTTTAAAAAATGAAAGATGAAGCTTCTTTTGTATATATTACATTTATTTATGTGTGCATGTATGTGTGTGCGTGCATGCTGTGATGCACATGTAGGGATCAGAGGACAATGAGAAGGAATCAGGTATCTCTTTCTACTGTGCAGGTCCCCAGGATTGAGCTCAGGTTGTCAGGCTTGGCAGCAAGCACCTTTGTCCACTGAACTATCCTATCAGTCTAATCATTTTAACTCCAAATTTAAGTATCCACATGTGGCTATCGGCTTCTACAGTCATCACACTGTCATTACCAACGTGTTCCTTGTAGACCCTGGGCTGTCTTTGCAGACAGCCCTTTAAACCACTTGTGCAAGTGGGGAAGAGGCCCTGGGGAAGGGGCCCCTGGGGTTCGTGTTTCAGCAGTGCAAGGGTCTCAGAGTCCTTGTTAGACCGGTAGTAGGGTGTCTCAGTTTCCTTGTGTCTTTCATCAGTATCTCATGTCTTCCTTTGTAGCCTGTCTATAGCTGCAGTTTTACTAGTGGTAGAACTATATGAAACTATGCATAAAAAGTAGGATTTTCTGGGCTGGAGAGATGGCCTAGTGGTTAAGAGCGCTGACCGCTCTTACAGAGGACCCGGGTTCGATCCCCAGCATCCACATGGTGGCTGAGAACCATCTGAAACTCCAATTCCAGGAGAACTCCAGTTCCAGGGGAACCTGACACCCTCTTCTGACCTCCGTGGCATTGCACGACACGGGTGCACAAACTTGCATGCAGACAGTACATTCATACACATACAGAAATAAATAAAATTAAAAAAAAAAAGTAGGACTTTCCAGCCCAAGTGTTTGTTTAGGATTGGTGTGGGGTGGTGTGTGTGTGTGTGTGTGTGTGTGTGTGTGTGTGTTATACGTACACATGTATGTGAGACCATGCTCCAGCATAGCACATACACAGAGGCCAAAGGGGGATTCAGTGTCCCGGCTATTACTTTCTGCTTTGTTCCTTTGAGAAAGTCTCTCACTGAACTTGGAGCTAATCCAGTGTCCAGCAAGTCTCAGTGATCCTCCTATCTCTGCCCACAGTGCCAGCATCATGTGTTCACACAGGTATTTATGTGGCCTCTCCTGGCTTTTTACATGGGCGTTGGGATATGAACTCAGGACCTCAGTGTGACAAGTGCTCTTCCCCACTGATGACTTCTCCAGCCACTACCTAGGACTCTTAAAGGAACAGTAGTCTCTGCCTCAGACTTGTGAGAACTCATCTCAGTGTTTTTTTTCTCAGATCACAGACTCTAAGTTGAGTGTGACAAAGGGTGTTCTTTTGATCCCCAGAAACTGTGGAGGGCAGGAGATAGGACTATGTCTGACAGTGACTCTGGCAATTATGTTGGATACGTGAGGGCCAGCTTTCCGTTACTGTTAACAAATATCTGAGATAACCAACTTATTAAGAGCAGGTCTATTTTGGCTCTCTGTTTTAGAGATTTCAGTCCCTGACCAGGTGGACCCGTGGCTTTGAAGCCTCTGGTGGAGCACTAGACAGCGGTGGTAGAAGGGCATGGCAGAGCAAAACCATTCACCTCATGGTGAATAAAATAAAAAGAATGAAGGAGGGGCCAGGGTCCTACACCCTTCTCATGGAGACACTGCCAATGGCCTGAAGACCCCTCTCCACTAGGCTCCAGCTCTGAAAGGCTCTATTACCTACTAATAGCATCACCTTGAGACATTTAAGATCTAAACTAACAGTGTGCTGGATAGCTTTAGTGTCAACTTGACACACTTGGGTTGAGGGAGCCTCAATTGGGGAATTGGCTCCATTGGATTGACCTGTGGCCACATCTGTGGAGTATTGTCTTGATGGTCGAGCAGTGTGGGAGGGTCCGGCCCACAATGAGTGGTGCCACCCTGGGCAGGTTGTTGTGTACAGTATAAGAGGGCAGGCTGAGCATGGGCCAGGGGAGCAAGCCAGTGAACAGCATTCCTTCATGGCCTGTGCTTCAGCTCTTGCCTCCAGGTTCCTGCCTTGGGTTCCCTGAGTGATGAACTATGACCCAGGAGATGTAAGCTGAATAAACCCTTTCCTTCCCAAGTTGGTGTCGGTCAGAGTGTTTTGTCACAGCAATGGAAGACAAACCAGAACAAACAGGATCCTAGGTCCAGCCATCACTAATTAGAGGCTGCCAAGTTCATCTTCCCATAGATGAGTGACTTTGGCCCCTTACCCCTCCTCTTGGCTTCCTTTGCACACTCAGATTTCCAAACTCTTCTGTAAACAACTCACATCCAAATGTAGACTGCCTGACTGTTCTTCTACCCACAAGGTCACGGACCTTATTTTAAAAAAATTTTTAAAGGCTGGAGAGATGGCCTAGCGGTTAAGAGCGCCAACCGCTCTTGCAGAGGACCAGGGTTTGATCCCCAGCATCCACATGGCAGCTGAGAACCATCCATAACTCCAATTCCAGGAGAACTCCAGTTCCAGGGGAATCCGACGCCCTCTTTTGACCTCTGCGGCATTGCACATGACATGGGTGCACAAACCTATGTGCAGACAGTACATTCATACACATAAATAAGTAAATAAAATAAAAAAATATTTTTTAAAAAAGGGAGCTGAACAGATGCCTCAGCAGTTAAGACAGATCGCTGCTCTTCAGAGAACCCAAGGTCAGTTTCCCAGCACCCATGTCAGGTGACTCAACAGCTATCTGTAACTCCAGTTTGAGGGGGTCCTTGGCCTTCTGATCTCCAAGGGTGTGTGTACACACACGCATGCATGCACACATACCATGCACACATTTTAGAAAATCTTTTTGAGATCCGCAGCTGGGAGAGCCCTTCCCCTAGAGCAGAGAGCTTCATCGAGATTCGCAGGCTATCCTGGCTCTAGTGGAGACAGGAGAATGGTGTCCATGCCTTCTTCTGTGGTTGATGTTAGCTTTGGAAGTATTTCCTGTTCTTCTTTATCCTCTTTTGCAAGCATGACATCATTATGTCTTCAAAGGATGAGTCAGGAAGCAGATGTCCCCTTAGGAAAGAGGAGGGGGAGCTCCAGACCCAGGGGAAGGAAGGAAATGGAGATCTGGAATGGTAAAAACTCCAAATTTATCATTATTTATTTATTCTAAACTTTATTTTATCATCACTGCATGTGCCACAACACACATGGGGATGTTGGAGGAGTTGGTTCTGTCCTTCCACTGTGGATTTGAGGGATCGAACTCAGGTAGTCAAAGGGCTGGAAAGATGGCTCAGCAGTTAACAGCACTTGGTGTGCTTGCAGAGGACCTGGGCTTAGTTTCTGTCACCCACATAGTACACAACCATTCATAGCTTCAATTCTAGGGGATCCATCACCCTCTTCTGGCCTCTACAGGCACTGCACACATGTGGTGCACATACATGCACACAGACAAACACTATATACATAAAATAAATACAAACATCTTTGGAAAAAAAGAAACCTCAGATCATAAGGCTTGTACTTCACGAAACTGCCTTGCTGGTTCCCACATGAATTTATAAGCCATTTTCATGCTGTTGGCTTTTTGGGGTAGAAACTGCCATTCAACAAGTAAATGATGGAGGATTTGTTCTGAATGCAGTCACTGCCGGCTGGAGATGTGAGCATAACCCAAGTGGGAGCTGTCTGAAATCATGTCTCTCACATGTCAACTGCACCTGAGAAGATTATTCTGGAAGATGGTGCCCCAAAAGTCCACATGTAGATCCAAGTCTCATAAGTGGCTCATCCTGTTCAAGGTCAGGAAGAATCTAGTTATTAGAAAACCACCAGCTGGTTTTATAGTTACACCTGTCTGTAGCATGCATCTTCTACTCCTTATCAGGTTACAGTACTGCCTATTTCTTTAGGAATTCTTCTGAACCCTCTAATAGGTGTGATGAGGGCTGTCAGTCACAGAATCCTGCCTATCAGTAGGCCATGCTGAACTCAGTACACAGTCACAGCACTCTGGTATAACAATGACTTGTCCAAGAAGTAGATGAAGCCAACAGAACTGCTTCCCTGTGGGAAAGGAAGACATCTCCTCTGCTGGGCCTGCTGGGCAGGAGGCAGTTCTAGGGAATTTAGAGGCCATCTTCTTATCACCTGGAGAAGCAGGCCATAGACCAAAGCTGCATACAGCGAATTGGGGTGAGAAATGGAGATGAATAGACACAGAGATGATAGATAGATTGATTGATAGATGATAGATAGATGATAGTACATAGATGGATGATAGGTAGATAGATAGAGGTAGGTAGATAGATATAGATAGGCAGATAGATGATAAGATAGATGATAGATTAGTTAGATGATAGATGATAGATTAGATAGATAATATATGTATAGATTATAGATAGATGATAGATAGCTAGCTAGATAATTTTTTTTTTTTTGGTCTTTTCGAGACAGAGTCTCCTTGTAGCCCCAGCTGTCCTGTAACTCACTCTGTAGACCAGGCTGGCCTTGAACTCACAAAGATCCGCCTGCCTCTGCCTCCCAAGTGCTAGGATTAAAGGCGTGCGCCACCATGCCCGGCGCTAGCTAGATAATTTTTTAAAGGTGCTTACATATTGTGGGGCCAGCTTAGCAAGTCAGAAGTCTATTGTGAGGGCACGTGTTTCAGCAAGAGATGGTCACCAGCAGGCTGGAATTCACGGCAAGGACTAAGCCTTATGATGTTGACAGACTGCAGTCAGGAATAAAGATGCAGAGAAAAAGGAGAGAATGACTCAGCAGCCACTGGGACTGCTTCCCTTGGGGGGGGGCAAGCCTGCTTTGCTTGGGCATCCCTTTCTCCCTCTTTTCCTCCTTTCTTCCCTCCTTCCTTCCTTCCTTCCTTCCTTCCTTCCTTCCTTCCTTCCTTCCTTCCTTCCTCCCTCCCTCCCTCCACTCACTACATCCTACCTCCCCCTCCTTTCTCTCTCTCTCTCTCTCTCTCTCTCTCTCTCTCTCTCCAGAATCTTGCTCCGTAACTCAGGTGAGTCTGGCCTCTAGCTGTTGACTCTTTCTTCGGCCTCCCAAGCTCTAGGCTGACTTTTAGAGTGCTTCACGCAGGCTCACCAAGGGTGATTTATTATTGATTAATCTAAAGTCACCTCATTGGGGACCTCAAGTCACATCTGCAGAATTCCTTCACAGCGCCTGGGGCAGCATTTAACTGAATTCTGCAGGGAAGGAAGGTGGTGCACGTTAGTCGGGCTTTTGTGTTGCTGTGGCCAAATTCTTGAGAAAAACAAAAGGTTTTTTTTTGACTTACAGTTTCACACAGTTCAGTTCATGGTTATTTGGCCCTGTGCACTTGGTCAGAACATCCTGCCTTGGGAGCATGTGGCACAGTAGGATTTTTAACCACATGGCAGCCAAGAAGCAGAGAACATGGGGTACGGGAAGGACCTCAAGTGAGATACAGTTCCAAGGACAGGCCCACAGTGACCACCTCCTCCAATAGCCCCAACTCCCACCTGTCACCACCCCCCAATAATGCCATTAGAGGATTAATTCATTCATTAGGTAAGAACCCTCAGGATCTAAATCTCTCTGAAAAATCCTCACAGACACACCTAGTCAAGCTCCTCATTAATCATTTTCTCCATCCAGTCACATGGACATTCAAAATTAGCCACCAGGCTGTGTATAATACAAAATTGCAACTTCTTTTTTGATCTATAACAGTTGAGTCCATCCTAATGGAAAGAAATTAGAAAGGGAATTGGAGGGTGGTAGTTAGCTTAGGCAAGTTGATACACCAAAAACAGCAGCAGCAGCAGCAGCAGCAGCAACAGCAGCAACAACAGCAACACCATCGAAAGGGTCTGGGGAGATGGCTCAGCCAGTAAAAGTGCTTGCTATACAAGCATGAGTTTGGATTCCTAGCAGCCACATCAAAAGCCATGTGCAGCAGCACATGCCTGTAATCATGTGTCCGGGAATGTTGGGGACATGGTGATGGGCAGATTCCTAGAGCTCAGTGGCCAGCCAGCAGAGCCAAAAAGGTGAGCTGTAGGTTCAAAAAAAGAGGAAGATTGAGGAAGTCATCCAACGTTAACCTCTAACCTGCACATGCAGGCATACTCGTGTGCACATGTGTACACACCCACACAAACATGCACACACAACAAGAACCATTGGTTCTAGCTCTGATACCATTGGTCTGCTGTGCATTTCACAGTTATTATCTGAATCTTCACAAATGAAGTAAATGTTATTTACAGCCTTTGAGACTGAGGTGCAGAAGAGTTAAGAAATGTGTTCAGAGACTTAGAACTTCAAAGTCTGTCTTTAACTGCTGATGCCACATCAGCCCTCGCTGAAAAGGAGCCATCCCAGTTGGAAAGTAAATTCCTTGAGCAGCTCCTGACATAGACAAATTTTTTTTCCTAGTAAAAAGAGGTCTTGAGCTGATGTGCTTTATTCACATGATGATAGAACCAGGCCAAGAAGCAGATTTTATGTTCATGACCCAGTGCCTGGCCTGCATGTATTTGGTTGATACAGTCAACAGCTTGATCTGATTTCCTTGCATTCGTGCCATTTTTTTGAAGGTTGTTATTCATAACTTTTAATTTTTATTTGGTGGGTCCCTCCCACAGCTTATATCTTAAACTCTCCTGCAGATGTCATCCAGCCACATGGTCAAGAAGATATAAGAGAGACCAAGGAAAAAGGAAAACCACAAGTGAATAGTTTCAAGAACAAATAGGAAAAGACATCACTACAGATTTGACATACATTAAAAATGTAACAACAGGGGCTGGAGAGATAGCCGAGTGGTTAAGAGCGCCGACTGCTCTTGCAGAGGACCTGGGTTCAATCCCCAGCATCCACATGGTGGCTGAGAACTGTCTGTAACTCCGATTCCAGGAGAACTCCAGTTCCAGGGGAATCCAACACCTTCTTCTGACTTCCGCGGCATTGCACGACACGGGTGCACAAACCTACATGCAGACGGTACATTCATACACATAGAAAATTTAAAAAAATGTAACAACAACAACAACAAAGCTGGGCATGGTAGCACATGCCTTTAATCCCAGCACTTGGGAGGCAAAGGCAGGTGGATCTCTGTGACTGCAAGGCCAGCCTGGTCTACATAGAGAGCTCCAGGCCAGTTAGGACTAAAGGGAGACCCTGTCTCAAAAAGACAAAAATAAATAAATAAATAAATAACACCACAGGAATAATTTTATGGCAACTAAACAATTTTGATGAAGTGGACAAATTCCTTGAAAATGGACACTGAAGGTAAGACTTGAGGTCAGCCTCCAGAGAGCTGAACTTGCAAACTGCTGAACCCAGTGGCCAATTTTAGAGTTTTGTTAGACCTTCTTTGGCACTTGGCTCCTAAGAATCCTCCTATGCAGGCTTCCATGCAACACTATTAAATGCCCACTGTGACTGTTCTGGGCCCTCAATCCACACTGTCTACAAGCCTTTCACTACCATTTGTTCACAGATGGCTCCCAAATCTGCAGCCCAACTTGCTTTACTGAGCCTCACTTTGATTAAACAGCCAGCTTCTCAGTTGACCTAAGTTGGTCTTTTATTTTTATTTTTATTTTTATTTTATTTATTTTTGTATGTGTATGAGTGTACTGTCTGCATGTAGGTTTGTGCACCTGTGTCGTGCAATGCTGCAGAGGTCAGAGTTCTCCTGGAATTGGAGTTTCAGATGGTTCTCAGCCGCCATGTGGGTGCTGGGGATCGAACCCGGGTCCTCTGTAAGAGCGGTCGGTGCTCTTAACCGCTAGGCCATCTCTCCAGCCCCCCTAAGTTGGTCTTTTAATCACTTAGCAGATGTTCTTAGAGCCCTTGCTATGGTCTGAATGTGAAATGTCCCCATCATCTTCTGTGTTTGAACACTTGGTCCACAGCTGGGGTGCAGCCTAGGTGGAGGAAGGAGAATGTTGTGATGTTTGTTTAAAATAAAACATACCTGCAAGTAGTTTGCTTTAGACATTAAGTCTTAACTTACATCACTTTCCTAGACAGGCCTTCAGGATGTCTCCTCTATATGAGCTGGCTTCCTAGAAAGGTCTGAGTCCAGCACACTCCAGCTGCCACATCTGTCACTTGCTGTTCCTGTATTGTTGTTGTAGCTGCTATCATCCTGCAGTTCAGTAGAATTAAAAATATATTTTAAAGTTTTATATGTATGAGTGTAAAAATATATTTTGTTTATTTAAAATATTTTTTTGGTCTTTTTTGAGACAGGGTTTCCCTGTAGCCCCAGCTGACCTGGAATTCCCTATGTAGACCAGGTTGGCCTTGAACTCACAGAGATCTACCTGCATCTGCCTTCCAGGTGCTGGGATTAAACGCGGGTGCCACCACACCCAGCGAGTTTATTTAAAATTTTATGTATATGAGTGTATCACCTACATGTAAGTGCAGCCATGTGTTTTATGCTCGAGGAGGTCAGAAGAGGGCGTCAGATCCCCTGGAACTGGAGTTACTGCCATGTGCGTGCTGAGAATCCAACCCCGGTCCTCTGTAAGAGCAGCCAGGGCTCTTAACCTCTGAACCATCTCTCCAGCACTGTCCCCCTTCCCCCATCTAGTAGAATTTTAAAATATTTATTTATTTAAAAGCAGGGTCTTGGTCTGTCTGGGCTTGAACTTGATACCCAGAACTTGCCTCCGTCTCTCAAGTGCTGAGATTGCAGGACTGAGGCGTCAAGCCTGGAAGCCTGGAGTTACTTTCATCAGCTCACTTTATTCCAAGTGTGGAAGATGAAGGCCTTGTTGAGAACATCGAAATCCACGTGGGATCTCTCACCTGGTAACCCCCGCCCCCCACCCCCGCCCTAGTCCTTTGGCTTATCCCACCCGCGCATTGTCGACACCAGGCGGCGCTGTGGCCGCACTGGCATTTTCAGCATCAAGTCTAATCACAAAAGGCTCAGGTGGCCGCTAGCACTGCTCAAGGATGGTTCCCTTTATCTTCTCCCTCAAGCCGGTGCATTTCTTTCTGCTTTTCGCGCGTCTTCGTGTGTGAACCTATATGTAAAGCAGGGTGTGTGTGTGTGTGTGTGTGTGTGTGTGTGTGTGTGTGTGTACGCGCGCTCCTGAAGAGAGCATCTCTTGTACTGACGCCTGGATTTGCAAAGCGCCCAGCTCCATCTCCAGCTTCTAGTCCAATTAGCATAGGTGACTGGAAATGCACACGGCTTTTCCTCCGTGACTTGAAACCCATCCGTTTAACTCCGAGTGAACAGCAGGCTTCCCAATTCAGGCACCGCACGTCCCTAACCCCGCCAATCACCCTGGCGCTGAGTGCACCCTCCACAAGAGGGGCGCAGCCTTGAGCGTTGCCCAGGGGATCGGCCTAGCGCACACCCAGCCCTGGCCACCTGGGGTGAGGTTCCCGGGCCACTTGTGCTGGAGGGCGAGGCGTGTCCGTCCTCCGGGTACCTGGACCCTCTCCGGGATTCTCGGTCGCAGGATGAAGAATGGGCTTTGGGGAGCAGTGTGGAGGGGCGGGGAAGGGGGCTGAGGGGAGGCGTCGCCGTCGCCCGTCTCCCGCCCCTCCCGCCCCCCGTGGGGGTGTGGAGCTGGGGGCCGGGCTTCTCCTCCAGCGCTGCAGCCGCCGAGCGGGGCGCAGCTCCGAGCCGCACGGTCGCCGCCGCCGCGCTGTGCTAGGCGGTCGTCCGGGCTGCAGCAGTCGGTTCCGGGCAGCGGCAGCCGGTCCCGCAGAGGTCTCCGGGCCATGGAGCCTTCGCACAAGGACGCCGAGACGGCGGCAGCGGCGGCCACGGTGGCGGCGGCAGATCCCCGGGGGGCGGCGGCGTCCAGCGGGGTGGTCGTGCAGGTCCGCGAGAAGAAGGGTCCCCTGCGCGCCGCCATCCCCTACATGCCCTTCCCGGTGGCCGTCATCTGCCTCTTCCTCAACACTTTCGTGCCGGGATTGGGTAAGACGCGGCGCCCGTGACCCCGCGACCCCGGGGACCCTGCGGGCAGGGCTGGCGCTGGCTGAGGCCCTGGGTTGCGCCCACGGGTCTGCACTCCCACCGTCCTCTGGCCGACGACCACCGCAAGTGAGGTGGTCCGGAGTACAAGAGCTGGAAACTCGGCAGAGAACGTTGGAGCCCGGGGCGGAGACCCGACGGCTCCCGGGCTCCAGTCTGGTCTGGAATCCTGGCCCTGCCTCCCCCTCGGGTGCACGCTTTTTCGATCCCTTTGCTCCGGGAAGAGAGAACCCAGAGCGGGAGGAGCTCCAAGGGGCCGTGGTGAAGGGGACCAGGCTGCTGCGTGTCTGAGAAGTCAGCTGAGCAGGGGGAAGGGGGGAGGACTTGGGGCCACTCTGCACCCTGTACCGGGTCCCTGCCGTGCAGACCGTGTGGGGGCGACAGCTTCTTAACCAGTCTCCTCCGCCTCTTCCCCCTGGTGCGGGTGCTTCTGCCGGCACCCCCGCAATACGCCGAGGGGGTGGGGGTGACTTTATTAGTTTGCAAGCATGTGCGGTTGGACGGCACTCGGCCAAAGGTGAGCCCCTAAGAAAGAGGAGAGCGCGTTCGAGTAAGTTTGTGTCAGGCTTTGGTCCCTGTATCCACCCAGGTGGGATCCGTGTCCCCAAACAGGGTGAATAGGGGTAGAGGAGACCTTTTCTGTGCTTTCACGCCCCTCCCCCACCTCCAGTTTGTGTGCTTGCTATCCAGGATTCAGCACGCTGGCGGGGGGGGGGGTCTTCCTTGCCAGTGCTCGGGCCTTGGAGAGGCAAGGACTTCTATGGACTCTCCAGAGAGCCTGCCCCTGCGGGTCAGCTAGCTACCGGCACATGGCTCTAAGTTCCCAAAAGCAGAGGTCAGCTAGAAGTGGCCTTCCGTTTCACTCCGCTCTTTCCCACGGCCTCCCTCCTAGCTAGCGCAGCAGAGGCGTCTCCTGGAGGCCACACCCACTCACCCAGACCTGAAGTCCTTCTGTCCCTAAGGGATGTTGTGGTCAGTTCTGTCTGAGCATAAAGTGGAGCCCTTTAATTGGGCTTCCCACTTGAGAGATGCTTCTAGCAGCCTGCCCCATGTTTGAGGTCATTAGGCCAACTGCACATTGGGAGGCAAGCTGGTGTTAATTTCCATGCGTCAGAAATTTCCACCTGCTGGAGCAAAGAGAGACCACCTGTCCTCCCTGGAGCACAAGGTGAGATGCATCAATTTTGAGACAGGGTCTCCCTATAGCCCTAGCTGGCCTGGAACTCTCTCTGTAGACTAGGCTGGCCTTGAGCTCACAGAGATCTGCCTACCTCTGCCTCTCCAGTTCTAGGATTAAAGGAGTGTGCCACTCCGCTGGCTTAAAGACGGTTCTTAGCTGCCATGTGGGTGCTGGGACTCCAACCCAGGTCCTCTGCAAGAGCAGTCGGTGCTCTTAACCGCTGAGCCATCTCTCCAGCCCAATATTTATTTTTTTAAGTAGCAAAGTGAACAATACTTCTTAAAGGGTTTTGAGGAAACAAATGTAATAGTGCCAGGTGGGTGGGGCTGTACCAAATTAAGGCTGGGGAGGGAACCAGGCTTGTCAGAAACCAGCCCCAGGAGAGAACAGCTACCGACGGGGGCATGGTGCACCCGTGCCCATTCTGGACTTTACTACTCTCTAAAGCCTGCTCTGAGGATCTAGCATTTTCTCCAGTTCCCTTTGTAAGATTGGAATCCCGTGGGATTTTTATTTAAACACACACACACACACACATACACACACACACACACACACACGTAACTTTCTAAGAAACCAGGATAAAGAAAAGTAAGCAAATAACACAAGAAATGACAAGTGAACTATGGGTGTACAGACATGAATTTTCAGTACATTAAACCAGGCATTTTTTCAAATTTGCCTCAGTTGCTACTGTACAGCTTGCTATCCACATGGAATGGGAGATCTCAGGCCTCTGTAGGAGGGCTTCTCATGTGTCAGTCAGGGATGCCTGTGTCTCCAGGTCACTGGGAAGATGAGATGTTATGGGCTGAAGTCCAAAGTTTTCCACAAACAGCTGTTCAGAGGTCATGGGGTCCTTGTGTGGTGGTGGTCATTGTCGTCATTGTCGTCATCATTCTCCTCCTCCTCCTCCTCCTTTTCTCCTTTTTTTCCCTCCTCCTCCTCCTCCTCCTCCTCCTCCTCCTCCTCCTGCCTTACTGTTCTTTGTCCCGGCTAGGGAGTGGTTTGAATGGCCCAGCTCTTAGAAATCTTCCCCTTGGCTCAGGTCCACTTCTGGTAGTCCTTCTGGCTTGCCCAGAGCTCCAGGGACAACTGAATATTCAAGCTGTTTCTAGTGTTTGATGAAATGCAGCTTCTTCTAATCCATTCATCCATTCATTGGGCCAACACAGGTATCGTTGCATGCCAGGCACTGGGGATTTGAGGATGGATAAGCCAGCTAAGAACACTGACCACGCAAGGAAATTGGTATAAACTTTGAATTTGCTCAGCATTAGGAAGGGCAACAAGGATGGAGTGTTTAAGCCACAGTTAATTCTTCCCGGTAATGTGGTGTGGGACTGTTAGAGAACGCTTTCCAGAAAGGCAGTAGTGGGTTAGAATCTGCAGGAAAACCCATCTTGTGGCCCAATACACTCATCCTCCTTACTGCATCCACTTTCTAGAAACTGCTCAGACCAGTAACATAAAGATCCTTTTTTTCTTCCTGAAAGTACTTTCTTACAAATTCTCTCCTTGTTTGCAAGAGGGAGAGGAGCTTCCGTTGGGCTAAATGAAACTCCCTGCCCCCCCCATGTTGTTGGTGCCCCAGGTTCATCAGTCTATGAAACCCTCCTTGGAGAAGCCACATACTTTAAATCTTGCAGCTTTTTCTCTATCCAAACAACAGTGGATAATGGTTATCTATGAATCTTACCGTAGGAGTGATGCTCCCCTCTTGGGGCATGCATGGAGGGAGGGAGGACAGGAGGGGGACTTGCTTAGAATCACTTCTCACTGTCACAGAGAAAAAATAATTAATTTATGTTTTTGTGGTGCTAGGGATCAAATCTGGAGCTCTGCACATGCTAGACAAAGTGCACTGCCACTGAGCTACATCCCCCAAGCTGAAAAACATAATTTTTCCAAATGGGTGATGGTAAAAGTCATCCTCAGCCCAATTCTGAGAAACTGCTGATAAAGATCATTGCTGGATCTTCGTTTTTCAAGGAGGACATTTATAGCTAGGAATAGTGGCCACTAGAGGGGCAGAGGCTGGCAGATCTCTGTCAGATCAAGGAGTTCTAGTCCAGCTGGGGCTATAGGGAGACTATTTCAAAAGGACCAGAAAAGGGGGGAGGCTGGAGAGTTGGCTCCATGGTTAAGAGCACTGGCAGCTCTTGCAGAGGTCCTGGGTTCCATCCCTAGCACCCACATATTGGCTAAGAACCACCTGTAACTCCAGTTCCAGGGGAATCTGATGCCCTCTTCTGACCTCTGCAGGTATTACACAACACAGGCACACTTACATCCATGTAGACAATACCCTCATACACATAAAATAAATATTTTTTTGGTATTTTTGAGACAGGGTCTCCCTGTAGTAAGTTCCAGCTGTCCTGTAGACCAGGCTTACCTTGAACTCACAGAGATCCGCCTGCCTCTGCCTCCTCAGTACTGGGATTAAAGGCATGCACCACCACGCCCGGCTAAAATAAATATTTTTAAAAGACAAAAAAATGACATAAGTATATATACTGATATTCATACACAGAATGAAATTTGATTGTTATACCCTGAAATGGTCAGAGAACTTGTGTATTGAAGGGTTTCATTGTACCTCCTTATTTCAAAATCATGACTCAAAGCAACAGGGAAGGTAAGAAGAGGACCTCCTCCACTAACCATAAACTCCTCCATCAGCCTTAATGTTGTCATTAATCTACCATTGAGTGTTATCTCCCTAACTCCTGGCCCATGCTCTGGTACTACAGAAGTCTTGCTTCCAACAGGAGCACCTCCTGCTGGCTCAGCTTCTAGTTCTTTCCTTTAGCCCAAGGTACAGACTGGTGACCAATCCTACCCTGCCTTGCAGTATTTTTGGATTGATAATTTCTTGCTATTTTACCTTTTTGTCTATCCTGATATATTGTAAGTTCCTTGAGAGGAACACCTATTTTAAATTCTCTTCTTGAAAACATATGCTATAACTGACTACATATTGACAGAACTCTACTCTTGGAATATATGTTAGAGATCATCTGGTCCAGTGCCTTTGTTTTATATATGAGTGAAGTAGGCTTGAGGATAAGAGAGCCAGGGAAGTTTACCTCCTACTCAAGCCTTTTAAGGAAGTTATTTGGAGATGGCATTTTCAGCAAAGTAAGGGAATAAATGAAGAAGAAGATATGAGCTCCAAGAAATAATGGATCTTACTGAGATGGGGGTGGTGGTGCACTACCTCTTTCTTGGGCACTGGGCTAGTGCTGAGCATTGCTAAAATCTGTTAAGCTCGCTATTAATTCCTGTTAATCACAAGGAAGATGGCTGCTTGACAGCTGAAGAAGAGAAAGCTGAACAGTTTGAGACAGGATGGCCAGGGCATCAGAAGAAGGCAGCCCAGGTAGAAAGATGGCAAGAGAGGGCGGAGAGTGGAGACTAAAAAGAGCCAGAGAAGAGAACCTGCAGGCCTGGTTTGCATAAGCGTTCCAGAGATTGTAAAGTCTTTGGACCCAAGGTCTCAGACCCTGAGCTAAGAGCTATGATACTGGGCTATTAAGGGCTAAAGAATCCCAACTTGTGGGCTGGAGAGATGGCCTAGCGGTTAAGAGCGCCGAC
>VZQC01003817.1:755727-800445 GCA_009823505.1 Rhizomys pruinosus | reverse complement strand
AGAGATCTCAAATCTCAAGAGTCACACAAGCGTGCCTTTAATACCGGCTGGGAGGATAACTCCGCCCCCACAGCCACTAGATCTAATCAAGCCAAAGACCACACCTTTAATCCCAGCTGGGGGGATAACTCCAACCTCACAGCCACAAAGGCCAATCAAACCAAAGACAGCAGGACCAAACGATCAGCAATCAGCTCGCCAAGGCACCCAGTTCCTACCTGTCTTCCCCTCTTCCTGCCGCTGGGCTCAGGAGATCTCAAATCTCAAGAGTCACACAAGCGTGCCTTTAATACCGGCTGGGAGGATAACTCCGCCCCCACAGCCACTAGATCTAATCAAGCCAAAGACCACACCTTTAATCCCAGCTGGGGGGATAACTCCAACCTCGCAGCCACAAAGGCCAATCAAACCAAAGACAGCAGGACCAAACGATCAGCAATCAGCTCGCCAAGGCACCCAGTTCCTACCTGTCTTCCCCTCTTCCTGCCGCTGGGCTCAGGAGATCTCCGGTCTTAGACTTCTACACCAACAACAAACCACTGAAAACCCACTGGAGAATAGGTACAAAGGAGCATGCAAAACACTTGCACCTTGACAATGTAAAATGAAAAACACAGCCCACAGAAGTAGGAAAAGAAGAGGAAAGAAGTAACACTGTGATTAAATTAGTACTCTCAAATCTTTATTGTCCTTCGTGAAAGAAGGTTGCAGTCTTTCCCCTGAGGCCATATGGCATAAGCCCTGGCATGTGACTTGCTTTGTCTAACTACCTTTGTCCAGCTATGTATGAGTGAAAGTAGCAGAAGCTGTGCTGAATGGACCCTGTACGTGGTACTGTAAGGTTCTGCTTTCTCTCAGGAGGCTAGGGCTCTTCACCCTGAGTCTTGGCACATCAGAAACAGAGTATGACATGTCATGCACATAATTTTGAATTGCTAAGATTCTTTTGTTTGTTTTCATTGTTATTGTCCCAGAATTATGCACCAAAGCTGACTCACACATAGAGGATAGGGCAGAGGTGTTAATACCCTAACCTCATAAGGTGAGGAGTGGAGAGATGCTGTCTATGGTTGATAGAGTAATAGCGTGCACTGAGGTAACCAGTAGATAAACTGCATTATTAGCATGTTGGGGTCATGGGGCAATGGTGGTGTGCTGGGATGAAGTCAGAACAATTGTGAAGGGAGGTGAGGGCTCAAGTGGCCTAAGGCTTCAATTGGCCCAAGCCGATTCTGAAGTATCATAGTAGAAAGCTAACAAATGATGTCTCAAGGTGATAAAACTGGAAAGAGCAATATAAACATGTTCTTTGGAGATTAGGAAAATGCAGAATCCTCACTGTATTGGCATAATCAATTCTTCTCTGTCTACTGCCTCGTTTCCAGCAGCATATAGATGTGCAGAAATCGTCTCTCATCTTGTAAAGACAGCTTCTCTTGATCAGGCATCTGCCTCTGCCCATTGTGCATTTCTGTACACCCATCTATAGCAAAATTCCCTGAAAATTGTCCTTGTCTGCATTTGTCGTCTCCAGTTCCTCCTCTCTCACTTTCCAATGTTTTTTTTCTCTGTCACTCGGTCACCGTTCTCCTCCAGGTTCCTGAGTACAGGGAACAGTCCTCTGCCCGCCCCGCTTCCTGGACACCAGCATCGAACATCGCCCTCGCCATTCCTTCATTTCTTTTGCTCTTCTCTGCAACCTCTAGACGTGGGAGTTCCCCAGGGCCCTCGATCTTGACTTTGATCTTCTCTCTTCTGCCTACACTCTGACTGCCTTGGCTTTAAATTGCAACTTCATGATGATGACTCCCAAGCTCAGAACCCAGATCAGTCTGAGCCCTGCCCCCCAGAGTCTCCTATCCAACCTCCCCCTCAGCACCTCCTTTTCCAAACTATAAGGCATGCTGGACTTGGCCTCTCCAAAAGCAAAATCCTACTTTCCTGAGATGGAGATAGATAAGGGAGGAGGAGGTTTGGGGAAGAAGAGCAGGCCAGAACCTGGGTCTCACCATTGACTCCTCTTCATTCACACTTAAATGCCAGTATATCAGGAAATACTCTTGGCTCTGCTTTCAAATTCTGTTCAGTATCTGACAACTTCTTACCATTCTCCTGCCCCCTCTATCTTCTTCCAAACTATTGTGATAGTCCCCCCCCCTGCCGTGTGTGTTTGCGTGCATGCACATTCATGTGGATGAATGCACCTGTGCGTATGCCATTGCGTGCACGTAGAAATCAGAGCAGCCTCAGGGGTCAGTTCTCATCTTCCACCTTGTTTGAAGCAAAATCTTTCTGTTGTGTTTTCTCCTGCATAAACTAGGCTGGGTGTTCCATGAGCCTCCAAGGAGTCTAAGATCATTGATACTTGCATGTGCGCCTGACTTTTACATGGGTTCTAGGGATTTGAACTCAGAACCTCACATATGTACAGCAAGCATTTTTACCCACTGAGCCATCCCTCTGAGCTGTTACTGTTGTTGTTGTTTTTTCTGAGACGGAGTTTTGTTCTGTAGCCCAGGCTAGCCTCACATTCAGCTAGATAGCTCCTTACATGGTCTTCTTGCCATCAGTGATGCCTCTTATTAGCATCTCTTAAGTCTGTTTTTAACATATCATCTAGAATAATCTTTTTAAAGCATAACTGAGTCACATCATTTTACTTTTGATTTCAAAACTCTTACATGAAAACAAAATAAACAAAATACCCTCAAAGAGTTCCCATGTCAGGCAGTAAAAATTTAAGCCCTTGTTACAAGTGTGTACAACTCTTGGCCCAAATTTTCCAGTGGAACTATTACAAGGGTCACACAGGAATGTAAAACTTTTCTGATACTTATGTTATAAAAAGTAAAAAAAAAAAGGGGGGGGGCTGGAGCAATTAATGCTCCTGCAGAGGACCTATATTTGGCTCCCAGAACCCACATGACAGCTAAAAACCATCTGTTACTCCAGTTCCAGGGGATCTGATGCCCTCTTCTGGCCTCTGTAGGCACTGCACACATGTAGTGCATGTACACACATGCAGGCACCCATACACAAAAAACAAAAATGTTTTAAAGTAAAAAAGATACAAGGGAAATTAACCTTAAAATAAATTTTACTTAACATATATTCAAGACATTATCATTTCAATGTATAATCAATACAAAAATAATTAGATGCTTTGCGGTTGTGTGTGGGGGAGGTTGTTTATATAATAAGCTTTCAAAAGCTGAAAAAAAAATCCAGTGTGAATTTTACACTTGCAGCACATCTTTCTTTGGACCTTGTCCCAAACAACAAAACAAAACGAAAGTGAGAGAAAAAGGAAAGGAGCAACAAGTTCTGTAGAACAACAAGGAGTGCTGGCTAGAGCTTTCCTATTCTCTGTCAGACTCACAGCACTACAGAGCACCATGGACAGGGTTGGGAATGAGAAGGGTCCAGATAGGAGTGTGGTCCCTTGTATGGTTCTTGGTAGCAGGGACCTGTGAGCAGGTCACTTAGTCTCTGCGAGCTTGCCTTCCTGTTATAAAATGGAAACAATCCCTACCTGCCCCCCCCCACAACATTATGTTCTATTAACCATAAAGCACCCAATGGTCAGAAATCTATTATCAAGTAATATAATAGCATTGCCTTTCTCTCCAGATTGTTTGCGGGACCTTTCTCAGAGTGACACTGGGACTGAACATGGTACATAGCTAATACTAGTGCTTTCTCAGCACCCTTATAGAGCCAAAACCTGAGAATTCCTCCTGGGCACTCATGCTAGTCAGTTTTCCACCACTATAACAGCTTGCCTGAGATACTCAACTTACAAAGAGAAAAGGTTTATTTTTGGCTCATGGTTTTGCAGTTTCCAGTGCTTGATAGGATGGCTCCATTGCTTAGGACAGTGGTGAGGCAGCACGTCATAGAAAACTGTCCATAAAACAAAAGAGAAAAAAGAAGGGAATAGAGAGAGTCTCACTGTCCTCTCTAGTATCCTCTCACCAGGCCCCATTGCCTAAGAGTCCATGCCTGGCACCTTGTAGTAGCACCACAGTGAGGACCACACTTTTCATACATGGACCTTTGGCACATTCAAGATCCAAACAACAGCAGCACCTGACCAGACCAACCAAATCCAACATGCTGGGTCAAAGCAAACACCCAGGTCTCCATGATTTGGCTCAACATACCAAGAAGAAGGCGTCCCTGTGACATTCCATGTACCCTAGCCCTGTATAAGGAATGTGTCCTGCAGCCAACTTTATAGTTTGTCAAAAGGCTGTGGAGACAGCAGAGAGGTAAATGAGGATCTCTCTCTCTCTCTCTCTCTCTCTCTCTCTCTCTCTCTCTCTCACACACACACACACACACACACACACACACACACACACACACACACACACACACACACACACACCAGTTCCTAAATTTGTGTTTAAAGCCTCCAGCTTTCTAAGTCCAGTTTGTTCAGACATCCTTGAGGCATGCACATGGTGACATATAGTCAGCTGTCAGCTGGGACTGGGGTGATGGCGGGTACATCTTCAACATGGGTACTTCCCTATGAGAACTGAATCCTGGGTCTCCCTGGCCTAGGCCGAGAGCATTTTCTCAAAGTCCCATTAAGTGGGAATGATATTTCTAAAGAAGATACAAGGCCGTGGCATAGGGATGAATGATGTTTTCCTAATTAGAGGCAGAACATAAGGATTAACTATACATTTATTTCATGAAAGATCACAAATTACATCAAAGAAGAAACTTTTCTTCAAAAGACTGAAAAAAAGACATACATGGGGTGAACGGTGAAACTACAGCAATGTAGTCTGGACACTCATTTGATCAACTTGATTGAACAAACAACCTGTCATCCCCCACTGAATGGTGGGACTGTGGGGTTTGGGCACAACAGTCTGTAGATTGGTTTTGCACGAAGGATGCTTATACTCATGGATTATCACTTATAGCTAAAAAAGGAAAAAAAAACCTGAAAGATGCAGGACAGTTATGGCAGAATACATGATCTGGGATGGGGTGGGGGTGGGGGGAAAGGGAAAGGGAAATATGCCTGATCTGAATTGGAAAATGATGTACGAAATGCACAAACCATCAATAAAAATTAAATTAAAAAAAAAGATGCGATGGGGGCTGTCTTTGAACATGGATGGATGGGGGCTCTGGTCAAGGTCCTCCTCCCCTCTCTGCTTTGTTTCTTAAAATTTATTTATTTATTATTTATTTTTAAACTGCTGGCCTGGAACTCACTATGTAGACCAGGATGGCCTCAGTTACACAGAGATCTACTTGCCTCTGTCTCCCGAGTGCTGGGATTAAAGTACCACCATGCCCTGTATCAGGGCACTCTCTTGAGCTAAAAACTCCATCAGCTTTGTTTCCTGAGAAGTTTCACCTTTAGCCCAAGATGCATTTACTTTGAATAGAGAAGAACATTCCTGAAACTTCCAGAGAGAAAATGGTCCAGTTATTCTAGGACAAGGAAACTTGAGGGCCCTTTAACCCTTCCATTTACTGCAAGGAGAGGGGACCTCCCGTCTTTCCAAGGTTTATCCCTCCATTTCACCACCAGGCATCCCAGCCTCATGGCTTTTCTTCCTGCTTGCCCTGTAGAGACACTAAATATGTGTTCAATTAATGAAAGTATCCGATGTGGATAGCTGGTCACACCGGAACTGCCCCCAGCCTCCAACCCCATAGTTCAATTCAGAAATACTGTCCTTAGTTCTTATATTTAATGAATAAACATAAATGTTTATAAATATATCACTGTATAAGCTATATAAGTCTCTCTTTCAGAACCTTGGAAGCTCTGTGTATTATGAAGCCCTTTGTCCTGGTGCCCATGGGGCCCTCTGTCTTACTGTCTCAGAGACCCGTAAGGGTAAGAATCCCCAGAGAGTAGAACAGCTCGAGGACCACCACTGTTCAGAAGGTTGGCATGAGTTCTTTTTAAACAAAACATCTCACCAAGTAGGATTCTTTCTCAGTGGGAGCGGGGCAGAATGGCAGGGTGCTGGGGCTACAAGCTGAACACGAGGCAGATCCATGGCAAGGTGGGCTACTCTCCCTGGTCCTGGTCCTGGCTCTGTCGGGCATACGGCATTGGGAGAGCCAACAGCAGTTCAGACGGAATCAGGACTTCCCCGGTCTCTTCTCCAAGTGGCTGTGGTGCTGCCTTACTATTTCAGTACAGTTTCTGTGTTCACAGGTCAAGCACATGCCTGCCCGTGTCTCGGCTCTGATCACTGCTGCTTAGGTTCTGAGATCTTCAGTGGTCATTCACTGCACTAAGTTCACACTCCACATGGGATCCCAAAAGCCTAGAGCCTTGCTTATGCTCTCCATCAGCTTTGTCCCTGTGCAGCATCACTGTCGCTTCTGCGGTCCGTATCCTCTGCTTGCAGCACTGTCTTCCGCCATCACTCTCTAACCTGGATACAGCTTTCATTCCCATCTCAGCTGCCTTCCTCTGAAAGATGTCTTCACCACTGCAGCGGGTGAGCTCCTTCCTTGGGATGGCCAGTTCACGTGAGCCATTTCTCTTGCTCTGCCTCAAACTCTGGTTCTTCTGTGAGGTCTTAATCTTCTTCCATGAGATCATCTCCTTGGGGTGGGCGTCTTTACTCATCTTTTGCCTCCAGTAACACCGTCTCTTCCAGTGGGTGTTTGTTGAAGTGGAGACACATTTACACTGTGACTGTAGGATGGGGGAACCAAGAGCAGGCTTGCCACTGTGGATAAATGTGAGCCCAAAGGCCCACATGTAAGAGGAAGGGTCCCCAACCTTTGGATTTGGGGAGGTGGTGGGACCTTTCGGAGGTGGCACTTAGTGGGAGGAAGTTAAGTCATCAAGAGTGTGCCCTTAGAGGGGATGTTGGGACCTCAACCACTTCCTATTTCTGCTCCCTGGCTGCCCTGAAGCTCAAGCTTCGCCTCACTGTGGGCTCCCACCAGAATGGACTGCCTCATTTGCCACAGGTCCAAGAACAGCAGAGCCAATCGACCACGGGCAGGAGGAGCCTCTGAAACCAGGAGCCAAAAAAAAACCCCTTTCCTCCTTCAAGTTGATTTTCTCAGGTGTTTTGTTACAGTGCTGGACACTGACAGACACAAGACCCTTGCTTCTTTAACCTAGTGTGCCCTTATCCAGTGGACATGAGTTTCCACTCACTTCTTAATTCTTCCTGGATTAGAGGGAAATAGGCTGTCATTCTCAAGGCTTCATGCAGGATGAGGGTGACGAGAGTGGTGGTAGCATACGACAGCATCTGTATCTCTGAAGAGTCCTTGGAACCCTAACCATTACAAGAATATAGAGGCAGGGCTGGAGAGATGGCCTAGCAGTTAAGAGCACCTACTGCTCTTGCAGAGGACCCAGATTTGATCCCCAGCACCCACATGGCGGCTAAGAACTGTCTGTAACTCCAATTCTAGGAGAACTCCAGTTCCAGGGGAATCTGAGATCCTCTTCTGATCTCCGTGGCATTGCACGACACGGGTGCACAAACCTACATGCAGACATTACACTCATACACATATGAAAATAAAATAAAAAAATGTTAAAAAGAATATAGAGGCAAGGAGAGGTGTGGACCACTCTATCATTGGGGTGAGTGACCTGCTCTGTGAGGGACTTATTGGAATATCTATGATACTACTGACAGCAGCAACACTACCACTCATTATTAACACTTGTTCTTTGATGTTGTGTTTCTAACCACTTGATAAGTATTCAGAAAGTGGTGGGGTTAACCATCTAAATAAGGACTGGGGAAGCAGTTGATGAGGAATGGTGCTGAGCTTGGGGGAAATGGAAACTGACTCCAATGTTTTAAAAATCATAATGGTGATGGTGTCACAACTCTGAATATTCTAAAAGCCCCTGAACTATGAAACAGATGAGCTCTGAGGCCTGGAGAGTTGGCTCAGTGGTTAAGTGCTCTTGCAGAGAACCCAGGTTCAGTTCTCAGCACCCACATGGTGGCTAAAAACCATCTATAACTCTAGTTCCAGGGGATCTGATGCCTTCTGGCCTCTATGGGCATTTCACACATTGGTGGACTTACATATATGGAGGCAAACATTCATGCACATAAAATAATAAACATTAAAAAATAGATGAATTTTATGGCATGTGAAGAATATCCAAATAAAGCTATTTAAGTATTAATGCCACTAAGTGAGGGACACAGATATTGTGTACCTCCTAATGTGATTTCTTGAGAGGCACACACTACTAATTTTGCATTACCTGAATTTATTCTTGAGAAAATATTAGGCAAACTTAAACTGAGAGACATACTACAAAATGTCTGTCCTGTGTTTTTCCAAAAGATCAAAGGAAACTTAAAGACATAGCAACCATCCAGGTGTGGTGGCAAAAGCCTGTAATTCCAGCACTCAGGAGGCAGAAGCAAGAATATTGCTGCTGCAAGTTCAAGGCCAGCCTGGTCTACAGAGCAAGTTCCAGGATAGCCAAGGCTACACAGTAAGATTTTATCTCAATTAATCAATCACATGGAAAGTTAACGCAAATCATAACCTTGGACTAAATCCTGTGCTAGAGAAGAAAAGATACCAGTAAGCAGTAAGAACATTAATGGGACTGTTGACAAAACTGGGGTATGGACAGTAGATTAGATAAAATATTCTATTATTATTCAACATCCTAAGTTTGGTAACTGTACTATAAATATTTTAAAAGTATGTATGAAAGCATACAGAGATCTGAAGCCAACAACCTATTTATAAGTGTCTTTTTGTTGCTTTTGTTTGTTTTAAAATACAGGCTGGAAGAATGCTCGCCCAGTATGCATGAAATCCTAGGTTTGATCCTCATATCACATAAAACCCAGAGTGGTAACACACAAGTATAATCCCAACATTCAGAAGGTGGGGGCAGGAGGGTCAGAAGTTCAGGGTCATCCTTAGCCATAGCAGACTCTGTCTCAAAATAAAGAAAGAAAGAGAAGAAAAAAGGAAAGGACAAAAATAAATAAGTTAAAAGAGAAAGATAAGACAAAGAGAAATGTTAAAGATTGGTAATCTGGAAAAAAGTAGACTGAAAAACAAAAGAGTAGACTGGAGTTCTCTGGAAGATTCTTGAACACTTTCTGCAAGTTTGAAAGTATTTCAAATAGAAAGCTAAAAAACTTACATGACTAGGAGAGACGGCTTAGTGGTTAAGAGCATGTACTGCTCTTCCAGAGGACCCAAGTTCAGTTCCCAGCAACCATGCTAGGTGGCTCACAACCACCTGTAACTCTGCCTCTTTGGGGGATTCAATGCCTTTGGCTTCTGAGGGCACCTGTACACACACACACACACACACACACACACACACACACACACATAATTTTTTTGAAAATTACATGGCTAAGGGCCAAATATAGGCACGTAGTTCAAAGAGAGCAACTGCACCTCAACCTTAACTACTAATACCCTAAGTCAGTCAATCCTCTCTTACCACTCTAATGCAGGGATTGCATTAGAGTGGTAAGAGAGTGCTTACCATTAAAACTCCAAGGACCATTGTTTGGGAGCCTTAAGACGCCCCTTATGCCCATCAGCCAAGGCCTTTTTTTTTGTCACTCAGGCACGTTTCCACATCAGGCTGAGCCAGTGCATAACGCTACCTTCTCTTAGTGGTCCATCAGGTCCATTGGAACCAACTGAGATTGTGAGTACTTTGGCCAGAGCTGGACTGAATCCCAGAGCCATAGAGTCATTTAGGGAAGTCTTTTTTTTTTTCTTTCTTGGTTATCCTCCATCTTGTCATTTGTGGACCTCAGAGAAACCAGCTCAAACTTGCAAGCCATGCCTCTGTCAGGCCAAGTCCTGGCACAGTGAGCTGTCCCTGCCCTCAGCTACTTGGAAGGTGATGTGGGTTGAACATGCAAGTGGAATCTGTCCAGGAATCACCCTGTGGCCTGACTCAGAAGGGAAAGAATAAACATGACCATCTTAGGACCAAACTGCTAGGCTTCCGGGAGGCTTTGGAAGGAAGGGTGGTGGCCTCATGTTCTGAGCTCAGAGGTCATGCCTGGCTAGAGGCCTGAGTGGTCCTGGTTCTGCTGTCCATGCTAGACCGAAGCTAATAGGTCCTGAGAAGCTTCAGAGCTCAGGACCTGACTTTGGCTGGAGGGAAAACAGACACAGAAGAGAGTTGTATCTGGCATACACTGATACTGACCGAACCGCTTAGGCCTCTCTTTTTGGCTGGGGCCATCATGTTCTGAATTTTTCTTGCTAGTTTCTTATCCATACCCATGTGGTTCATGCAGCAAGATGTTCTAGAGCTCCATGGTGGGTTTTGCAGAGGCCTGAGAGCCTATTCTACCCTGGGTTAGGATGGAGGTCTTTGGGGAGAACCAAGCACTGTAACGGTAGGTCCAGGGAAGGAAGGGGGTGAGTGGTATGTCTCCACAGAATATTTCCAGACTCTCATTTCTAGTCCCGTGGGGCTGCTGCCCACTGTCCCTAGACATCAGAGGACTGGCTCTGCCACCAATCATGAAGAGACGTGTTCTGAAGACAGCGACAGAGTGTTGAATGAACTGAAACCAGGAATTTACTCTTCCAAGTTATCTGCTCTGCCCTCCACTCTAATTTGGGTGGTTCTGATATATTGCATGGGCTGGGCTGGTCTCTTTGCATCTTTTGTGTGTCTCCTCCAGCATGTGGCCCAGAGCCCGACCCAAGTAGAATTCCAGCCATCCCTGCTGACTAATGGGCTAGGCAATGTGCCTTTGGGGCTGAGGCCTGGAATCCTGGTTTCCTGGTTCCGCCATTACACAGTGCTCTTGCCATGCTGGACCTCACTGTCCCTGGGTGGCCCTGCGTTGTACTCATTTGAGGTAGGCAGATTTATGAGTCCTGCTTTCTGGTTTGTGATGAGGCAGTTACAGAAATAAAATCGGGTCTAGGGACACCTAACTGTGCAGCCCTGTGGGAACCCAGACCCCAGCTTAGCCTTGTCATGCTTTCCGTGTGCTGAGTTTGGGAGAAGTCCTGCTAGGGAGTGGGACCCTGCTTCCTTCTCTGTCCCCCCTCTTATGATTTCCTGCCCACCTGAGTTGTCCTCTGGGACCTACATCCCCAATTTGGCTTGTGCTTTCTAAGGAAGGTTCTGGAAAGAGGGAGGGAAGGAAGAGAGAGGTTTGGATGTGGGTAGACTTCTCAATTCCTTCTGGCCTCCTGTCATGGCCATGACACCCAACCTGCAGCCTGGTCCTCCCACCCAGCCTTCTGGCTTGAGGGCGGTCCTGTTCTTGAACCTCAAGATCACGTGAGAGCTTTTACTTCCTGCTTAGAGACCGCCAGCTCCGAGACTATGTCTCGGTCTCCCAACTGGACCATGGAAGCCTGGCCGGCCAGCCCTGGCCCACTTCCTCCCTCCGCTTTTCCTGAAGAAGCTGGTTTCTACTTTCTTCCTCCTGGAAACTGTGGAACAGTCAGCCCTGGAGCCCGAGCGTCCCGCTGTCTGAAAAGCGTGGGTGACCGGCTTCCAGATGGCTCTCAGTACTCAAGAGATGCCACGGTTCCAGGTGGGTTGGGTGGGAGCTGAGTCCCGGAGGGACCGCAGCGTGAGACGGTGCCGGCTTGCCAGCCCGGCTTCTCCCAGGGAGGTCCCAGTTCCGGTGCTTGGTGCAGAGATCTCTGCCCCGCCTGATCCTGCCCCGAGGAGCCCCAGTGGCAGGGGTTCTACTCGCTCTCCCCGCGAATGCCTTTCCTCCCCTCCTAGAGTCCTCATTTCAGAAGGTGCAACATCTGCCTGCCCTGCGGCTCAGGCCGAGGCTCCTTACTCTGCGGCGCTGTCCCCACCGTGTCCAGCATGTACTTCCAGCTCTGGGACCCAGGTTTTCCTTGTTTTTTCTTCTGGTCCACCTTCTGTAGAGATGGAGAGCCGGTGAGGCATGGTCCCTCAGTTGCAGGGTTTGCTTTTCCTTCCTGCGTTCACAGAAAGAGCCTGCAATGTTTGCATTGCTCCAGCTCTCAGCGATCTCTTGTTATGAGCCGAGTCATCATAACCCGCCTATTGTGCTTTAAATCTTGCAAAAGACACCAAAATGAGAGCACATCTACTTAAGAATCATCCCCTTTGATAGCCACACCAATTACATATTTTAAAAAGCAAGGAAGTTCTGGCAGGTTTCGTGTGAATCTGCCCCCCCCCCTTTGTGTGATCTGCGTGCAGACTTCTGAGATGAACAGGTTTTATAATAGAGTTTCAGCCAAGCTAAATCACAGAGTGGTGGAGGCTTATGCAACTGCTAAAAACCTATGAGTTAAAAATGGAATAGTCTTACAGAGTAGGGAAGGTAATAATATCAGTGATGTGAAAATAGAAAGTAAGAAATTAGTATTTCAGCAATTCAAGTCTCTTAACCACATTTTTTTCTGCACCAGAAGAGCTTGGTGTCATTTTCCAGAATAAATCCAAAGTGCAACCTTTCATTAGAAAAGTCAAACTTTGCTTTCACAGAGTCCGAAGTCTGCTCCCAATTAATCCAGAGTCAAGAGCCCTTTATACTGACTTTTTTGCCATCAAACACATTTTGTTTTTGTTTGAATCCCTGTTTCCACTGCCCATAAAGGAACAGATTTTAGATTTTTATAAGTGGGTTTTTGTTAATTTGCTATTTTAAAAATACTTGTGAGACCTTTACAGTTTCCATGGTGATATAATTTCCATAAACATGATTTTTTGTGAAGAGTTTTGCACATTGAAGGATGAGGTTGATATGCAGTGTTGGGGGGAAAGTAGGTGGTGAATTTGGCAGCCACCCCATGACTATTTCCCTCAAATTCTGCAAATAAATTCCAAGAATCCATGCCATGGCAGGGCTCTGGGTCTCTCTTAACACCAGTGACATCGTCTGAAAGGTAGAATAGGTCAGGTGACAAAAACTGGAGAGTAGGTTTGACCTGTCCAAGATCTGTCTCCAAACCACTGGATTTAAAAAAGCCTTTGGAGATTAGACAGCCTGGAGCCACCCAAGAAGTGAGGGGAACCGGGGCTCTCTTTTATAACCAGGTTTGTCAAACATCTCCCTGAGCTTACAGTACTGCTAGTGTCAAACACAGTGGGAGTCAAGGGAAAGATCAGCTGATAAGCAAGAAACATTGAAGAAGAAATAGTTTCTCATCTGGAATTCCAAGGGGTGAGGAAAAGCAAATTGATTAGAAGAGATAGATGGTCTCAGTGAATGAAATGGGCACTGGGAAACTGCTTTTGCTAAAAAGCGTTGAGTGCTCACTTGGGCCCATGGAGTAACAAAGCAGTTGGAAGCCTGGTTCTGCTGCCTGCATTTGTGCTCTGTCTCCTTTACTTTGCTTCAGATTCCTGCTTGACCATCATAGGCTTGTTACCTTCTCAAAAGGTGCCTGTCTGATCTCATCATTCTTCAAGGCTAAAGACACAGAGATAAGCCACTGTCCTAAACTCAGCAGTCACCTTGGGTTCCAGGAAGAGAAAAACCTCATAGGACAGCCCCTGCCCCATATAAGGGTGATTTTCAGCAGTGACGCTGTATCCCAGGGCAGGCACATTCACCGTCTGAGAACTAGTAACAAGGGCTTCATTGGACCACCCTGAAGGACTTGGGCTGAGAGAATGATGGCCGGACCACACCTGGACCAGGACTGCTTAATGACCAGGACTCCTCTTGCCCCTTACCCCAAACCTAAGGCTTAATGTCAGTACCACAAAGATGGACTTGGGGGTCACCGGATCCCTTTATCTATCCCTCTTCTCAGGGTGGCCACATTGATTAAATGTCCTCTCTCTGCTTTCACCATTACCCTTATATTTAATTGGTATATGGAGATGGGCGGCCAAGCCTAGCTTATTGGGGTTGTCAAAGCTGGGGCATTTTCCCTAAAAACTCCAGTTACACTGACACTAAATGGCATCATCTTTTGACAGTGGTGCCACCCATCTGTGTTGGCTCACAGATGAGCTTACCACTTAGCTATTTCCCCAGCAGTGGGACTACACAAAGAGATGGATTAAGGAGCAGGGTAAATAAAAAAGAGGATTCGAAAGGTCAAAAGAGCTGAAAGCAGCCGAGTAGTGCCGTTCTCCCAGGGCTCTAGAGCGCAGGTCAGGATTTAGCTCAGCACAGCCGGATTGAGCACCTGGACATAGCCAAGGGGTTTGAATCATTCAGAATTGTGAATCACGAGAAATTATGAATTATTAGAAAGCTATTGTGTTGATTGCTATTATTTATGTAGTGCTAGAAACACAAAGAGGGCTGGCCACCCAGAGGAGGAGGTACCAGACATTGTGTCTGGCCAAACACAGGATGTAAAGAGAAATCGCACATGCACAGCAGATGTATGCACACATGAGTGTGAGTGCTGCTGCAACACATGTGCCTAGGACAAGCACATGTTGGGAAGTTTGTGTACATTAGAGAGATGGGTCACACCGGCACTGTGCTATGCAGTATCATCCTTCACACCTGTGGGAAAGACTCAGAAATGACCCTCTGAAGACCACCCAGGGGCTGGTGGCTGGCAGCTGCTGGTGACTTGTGATTTGTTGAATGTGTTTTTGGAAAAATAAAAAGTGATGAATGAGGTGCCTGGTAGGATTTCTAGAACAGTGAGCAAAAGTCTGGAAAGAGCTTGATTCTGGGGTGCTCTAGACTTTGGATCTCACTGTGGGCTTGGGGAGAGATGGCTGCTTCTCCTAGGACCTGGGGACCCACAGCCCTGCCTCACCCACCGGTCCAAGCTGTCAAGCCCTGGCAGTCAGTTGGTGAGGGCCTGCCAGGGCTGCTCAGGGGACTTCCCAGGCATTTTGTGTTTGTACTAAAATAGCCTGGAGAAACTTGGCAAGGACAGCTGCAGGAACATGGCTCGCTGCCTTCCCCGTCCAGGGTGGAAGTGGGGGGCAGAACATTGCCTGCCACGAGGCTCCAGTCTCTTCCCACAGCACACATTTAATTGAAATGTTTTTAAGCATCCCCAGCTGGCCATGTGGCTGGGACTGGTGGGTGGGCAGGAGAGAGAGGGGCCTACCGAGTAAGAAGAGCATGCTGGGCAGGGCCTTGATGCCTGCTGCCCCCTCTGATAGCTGGTCATTTGGGGTGAGCTTTGGGGAGGAGCCTGGGCTGCAAGATGTGAAATGCCTAGGGAAAGAAATATTTTCTGGGAAGCAAAAAGCCAAAAAAACGGGAGTACTGAGAGGGAGCATCCTCAGCTGGCCCCGATGAGAGGGCGTCCCTGTCCTTTCCCAAAATCCTGGTGATCTTTGTCTGGATATGATTTCTTTTCCAGCTTAAAGAATAGCCCCTGGGCCTCAGTCTACCATGTGGTAGCTGTGTGAACTTGGTCAAATGACTCACCTTTCAGTTTCATCTTAAAGTTTTTCTACTTTAGTACTCTTTCCTGTCTCCAAGTCACAAAACTTGTGTGTTTCTAGAAATTTGATGGTTTTAGTTTACACTGTTTCTATGTGTGCCCCAGTTTCTTGAGCTGCAAAATTGGGATGATAGTACTCTGAACTCTCTTAAAGATAAATAGAGCTATTGCATATACGGTTCTAGAATAGTGATCTACACACAGCGGAAATTAAATGTGATTATTGGCCATGGAATTTTGGTGGTAATATGCCTCCCCCTCCATGTTCTAGTGCCAAAGAGACCCAATGGTATGTGAAAGAGCTGGGCCCCTAGGCCATGGGCTGGTCCTCCTTCTGCCTGTGCCTCTGAGCCTGATGTCCTACTTCCTTTGTACCAGGTCCTTAGAGAGACACAGCTGATGTGTAGTCCTTATACTGCTGATCTCAGGTACATCAGAGTTCCCTGGGAAGTCTTACAAATAATCCACCCCAAAGAGGCTGATTTAGTTGGAGCATTTGTAAAGCTTCAGTGCAGGTGACTCCAAAGCCTGGCCTTGGGGAAAAGAAGTCCCAGGCCTGACTGCTTCTGTCTGCAGCTTACCCGTGTGGCTCGTGACTGTCTCCAGGACTGCACAGGTGGTAGATTGTACTTCTCTGGTGCAATCAGCCAGGAAGATTAGAGCCTTCCGGGGCTGGAGTTTAACTGCATTTGGGTTAAACTGTGATGAACATCGATCGAACTGCTTGGCGAGGAGCTGTGAGGTTGGTGATCTTAGAAATACTGAAGCTCCTGGCAGGAAAGAGCTGAACCTCACTGCTCCCTTATGGAGTCCGCCCCCTTCAAGGCTACCGTGGAGCCCTGGCCTGAGCTGGTCTACAGAGCTCGCCATCTTCCAACGCCATTCTTGCAGGTGGCTGTGGCTTCTAGGGTGTCCTCCTCTTTGTCCCAGGCCATTGCCTCAAGCTCTGAACATGGCTTCTCTGAGTAACTAGGAACATTTGTTGGATTTTCCTTGAGGCTCAAACTGTGGCCTTTGGCAAGTAGCTGTTTGGATAAACCAAACAGGACTCAAGAAAAGGCGCAGTGGAGTTGAGCAAGGAGGAATGTGCTTTTCTGGAGCTGTGTTTAAAGATACATCTGGGATTTGTTTCTTAGCAACAGGGCTCATGCAAAGCACACTGGCTGTGTCGGAACACAAGACAGTGCCCGGTGCCCGCAAACACCGTGTAAAATAAAATAAAATAAAAAATGTACTGAAGAGAAACAGGATCTGAGTTCACTCCTCCAATAGGTGGAGAAATGCAGAAGCAGAAGCAGAGATGCAGATGCCGTGGTGGGGCTAGAGCACGAGGGTGGGCTCAGGGTCAGGACCATGCTCTACCTGTCCTCCCTGTTTCTTTCCCTCCCTCCCTCCCTTTCCTCTTTCCTTCCTTTCTTCCTTCTGTCCCTCTGTCCCTCCCTCCCTCTGTGAGCATTACTAGGCTTATCCATCCCCAGCTTCCCTCCTTTACAGCCTGGAGATCCAGCATCTAGTCAAATGGCCTTTGAGCCCACTAGTTTGAAAATGGGGGTGACATATAGGAGAAGGAGCTGTCAGAGACCCAAAGCCAGAGGTTTTTTTTTTGGTCTTTTTGAGACAGGGTCTCCTTGTAGCCCCAGGTGGCCTGGAACTTGCTATAAACACCAGGCTGGCCTTGAACTCCCAGAGATCCACCTGCCTCTGCCTCCCGAGTGCTAGGATTAAAGGTGAGCACCACCTGGCCCAGTAAGCCAGAGTTTCTTAGCCTCATTTTGGTACCATCAGACCCTTTTGCAGCCTAGAGTCCCTCTCAGAATGATGCTATTGTTTAAAAACAGATTTTGAAGTGTATCTAATAGGCAGACTCCCCCAGACACTCCAATGATATTGACGAGTAGCCATCAGTGGATGTACAGTGCATGATGGCATTAAGTATGAAGCTCTAGCCACGGGAGCAATGAGAGCAGAACTTTGAAATAGTGGGGTCAAGGGCAGTTTGAGAAAGTGACTTCACAGTTGCATAATGAGCCAGAAATATCAGGTAAAGATCAGCTCTGCTAATACGATTGAGGTTGGGGCCTCTATTCATAATCAAAGGAAATGGTAGAATTGAGTTAGAGGTTAGTAAAAAGATGCCACTGTTTTTCAGTGTCAGGTTGTAGATCCTGGCTGTGTACACCAGACGCCCCCTTAGGGCCTTTTCCCACCTCCATCCTCCTCCTCTGCATGTCGTGAAGGCCTGGGTTTCTTAAATATCTGTGTTGTCAGAGCAGCCACACTGGTGTGTACAGAGCGGAGCAGCGAGACAGGCTCATGATAGATGAAAAAAGGTTTCAAGCATGCGATGATGGTTTAGAACCCGGGAAGCACTTGCCGCTGTGCCATTCCATAGCTCATGATGTCACTGTTCTTCACAAAGCAGAATTCACAGCACAGGTTGTCTGAGGTCAAAGCCATTGAAAACTCATTTGAACTTGGAAAGACGATTGCTCGGAGATTCTTGGAGCTTTTTTCGTTCTGTTTTTTTTTTTCCCCTCAAAAACCTATCTCATTTATTTAACAATTTTGACAAGTATGTAGTACGTACCTAAGATGTAGAAGACTGCTATTTCTGGGGTCTACAGAGATACGCTTAAGAAGCTGGGCTGCAGTGGACATCAGAAAATTCAAGAGTGTGGCTGGTTACATTTCACCGTAGGTACCTTGGGCCCCACCTTCTGGGTCTTCTTCATTAGGGTGGGCAGGGAAACTTGCTAAGTTCCCAGAGACCTTGAGCTAGCTTCTAAATAGTTTTCCTGGGATCCAGATGGTCTGGCTGGTTAGTCCCAGAAAAGCTACCCAAGCTCTGAGAAAAGGCCTCAAAGCCTGAGAGACCCTGCCTTGGCATTAGGGAGAGAAGTCATGGGCTCTGTGGTGCTAACCCAGCCAGAAGGATTTTCTTCTGATCCAGTAGGATTAAGACCACACAAGTTCACACTGAAGGAACCTAGGAGAGCACGGTCCAAGCCTCTCACTTCATAGATATAGACAGCTCAGAGGCTGGGTGGAGGAATTGCCTGAGGAACTATTCATATTGGTTAGCATATTTTGACCCACAGTCTGGTTCCTGTCCACTTGTCTTGACTTCACAGGGGTAGGGACATTCCCTATAAGGGAGATAGGGTAGGGCAGGGCCCTTCAAAATGTATTGAGGAGTCAGAGCATGTAAATGTCTCCAAGGATGCAGCTAAGCTGGGAATGTGACAGGACTCCTGATACCCAAAGGGTGTGGGAGTCAGCTCTCACAGGGAGCACACAGGCTGGGAATGAGGGCAAGCAAAGAGCAGGTGTGGACCATCTCTCCCACTCGGTGACAGTTACAAAAGCACCAGCTTATCCAGCATCTGGGTGACCTCAAAGGCTGGGTCAGGTGGCTGGGCCCCTCACCATGGCCTGGTGGGCTGCCTAGGGGCTTTGTGTTCTTTCACTTCGCATCAAGCCTCTGAATGAGTACTATGACTGTTGCTCTGCCTAGCAGGGGGAGAAGCTGAGGCGTGGCCACAGGAGACCAGGCGGCCTGGCACTAGGGGCCAGCCTTCCGTCTGTCCCATACCTCCACTTAGCCAATCATGCCCACCTCAAAGAGCTTGTGAGGATTATGTAATAATCTACCTGGAGTAGGCCAGCACAGGGACCCTCAGTAAAGACAAGTTTCTCATGCTGCCTTATTTCTCAGATAGAATGGGGGACACAGTAGAGTAGAAGAATTGGGGACCACTCCCAGCTGGAGGCTCAGTTTTAGAAAGACAGATTGACTTGAGTTGGGGCTCCCACAGGCTGCTCTCCACACCCACACGGGCAGTGCTCCTGGAGGTGGAGAGGTAGGCTCAGCTCTGGCCCTGCGTTGGACAGCTCCCAGTTGAACTCTGGGTGAAGAAGAGGATGGAGTGGCTGAGTGGCCATGAGGAGTTTGAACAGAGAGAGAGGACTGGCAGATGGCCAGCCCTGTCTCCACAGCGCCTGCCGGCACCCATACGAGAGCCTTTGGTGTCTGTCAGAGGACCAGACTCCCCATGGGCCGTTTCCAAGGGGGGAAAACGCTCCAAACCAGCCATTTCCACAGCGACTGTGCTGTGCCCAGCCTCTTGTCTTCCAGTTCTTTTTAGCTGTGTTGCAGCCCTGGTGGCTACTTAGAACTGAAAATGTTAAAGGGAGCCAGGCAGGATCCATGCTCCGCCCTACCATCTGCTAGCTTCTTGCCCTAATAGGAAACGTCTCGGGCAAATTCTCCCTAGAGCCTGCTTTGGCATCTGGCTGGGCTGAGCCCTGCCTCCCGTCTCTGGCTGCAACCTCCATCCTTTCTCTGCTTGTTTAGATTGCTGGAAAGAGAACCTCCTGGAGTGGCCCATGGGGTCCCCTTATATCACCTCTTCCTAGTTAGGTTCTACTGTCGGACAGTGTCAGTGGCAGAGCTTCCCCGTCTGACTGGTGGTTCTCTCCATGGCTCAGTAGGCAGGAGCATGGCTCTTCTTCCAGGGCACCTCTGCAGGTAGATTGATGGCTGTCTTACCCCAAGTCTCCAGTAGAAAGGGAGATGGCAGTCCATGGAGCTGCTGGCTGGGAGCTCCGGGGGCAGCTGGGAGTCCATGTGTTAGAGCCAAGTGGCTGGGGCCAGGGTTGGGTGGTACACCTTTCCAGGCTGAGAGGAGGTGTAGCAGGGCAGCAGCCTTGGTTTTAGTGTTCATGTGACCCCTTCTTAGGGACTGAGCCTCTGTGATCAGCCTGACACTTGCATCTGGAAAGGAATTCTCCCTGTGTGCTGAACACTGCATTGAAATGGTACCCTCAGCAGAGCTTCCACATGGTTGAGGATGTTGTGTGGAGTGCACATGTTCCATGGAAACACCCAGCTCTCCCTGAAGTTGCCAATGACTAGTGAGTTAATGGATGCTCAAAGGCCTGGGTCGGTCAGTTTCCTGTTCCTGTTAGAAACATCTAAGATAATGTGCTTGGACAGAGGAAAGGTGGGCCTCATGGCTTTGGGCCTGGGGCAAGGCATTGTGGTAGGAACCTGTGGTAGAGCAAAAATATTTACCTCTTGGCCAGGAATGAAAAGGAAAGAGAAGGGTGGGAGTCTCACAATCCCCTTCAAAGGCATACCCCCAGTGACATGAAGACTTCCCATTAGGCTCCACCCTTAAAGGTTCCATCACACCCTAGTGGCAACAAATGGGGGTGGGGGACAAGCCTTCAAGCCTGGGTCTTTGTAGAATATTCAATACCCACAATATAGCAGGGCATTCTTTTTAAAGCTATGCTAAGATTTCTATAACATCAATCTTACCACCTTAACCATTTAAAAAAATTTATGATTGTGTGTGTGTGTACATGATATGTGTGGGGGTCTAGGCATGTCATCGACCTATGTGGAGGTTAGAGGACAACTTTGCAAGTCATTTTTCTCCTTCCACCTTTACACAGATTCTAGGGACTGAACTCAGGTCACTAGGCCTGTGTGCAGGTACCTTTACCCGCGGAGCTAGTTCACCAATCCCTACTTAACCATTTTTAAAATTAATTAATTTTGTATTTTATGTGTATGAGTATTTTCCCTACATCAATGTAGGTCCACCATGTGTATGCAGTGCTCACAGGGGGCAGAAGAGGGTGTCAGATCCCCTTGGAACTGGAGTTACAGATGGTTGTTAGCTGCCATGTAGGAGCTGGGAACTGAACCTTGGTCCCTGCAACAGCAGCCAGTGCTTTTACCCCCTGAGCCACCTCTCCAGCCACCCCCACCCATCTTAACAATTTTAAAATGCGCAGCTCATCAAGTCCATTCACACTGTTGTAGAGCCAGCACCATCATCCCCTTCCAGTCCCCTTCCAGAACAGAAGCTCTGTAGCTTTAGAATGTCAGCTACTCTTTCCCCCTGCAGCCTCCAGCAGCCACCTGAACACAGGGTGGCAGAATCCAGCAACACAGCCAGGTGACTCTGCAGATGCAGCTCTGTGCCTTGCTGATGACTCTCTGGAGGGCTGTTTACTTCATGAACTCTTGTTAAAGGCCTTCTGAGAACCAGGCATTGCACAGTGTGTGTAGCAGAAAGGGGAGCAGAAGGCAAGCCTGCTTCTAGGGTGGTGGTAACTCCCTGCTCTCGGGATGCCGCCTACTCTTCTAGCGGCTGGATACCTTCTCTACTGCTTATGGTGACACAGAGAGGAAGGTATCGTTGCTCTTATTTCCAGGAAACCAGAGCATAGAGTGGATGAGTAACTTGTCCAAGATTACGCAGGTAGTAAATGTCAGAGCCAGGCTCAAAAACCAAGCAGGCCAGCTGCAGAGTGTTCTTGCTCTAAAGAGCTTGCAGTCCATACAGAGCATGGAGCATCACTTCCTCCTGCAGCCAGAGTTGTCCTCACTATGGCCAGGTAAAGTGATCAGGCACCAGAAACACAGGATGGCTCAAGACCAGAGGGAAGCCGGGAATGATGCCTTGGGGCCTCAAGGACTGAGGTGCCTTCCCCCATCCCTGCCAGCTCCCTCACTAGCGCACACGCACGCACGTGTATCTCTCTCTCTCTCTCTCTCTCTCTCTCTCTCTCTCTCTCTCTCTCATTCTCAAAGCAAGATGCCCTTAGCTTCCAGGGGGAAGGACCTGAAGGTCTTTCCAGGACCCCAGATCAGCTTGTTGCTAGGCAAGAAAGAACTGTGACAGAGACAGGAGGCCGGTGGGCAGTCCCATCTGTGGTGGGAGCAGCCATTGCTTTCTGAGGCTTCAGCCCTTGGTTTCTCTCACACAGATGTGATCCTGTGGTCTTAGGGGTGAGACAGCCCTGTGGAAGAAACGCCACTTACTACAGAGATGCAGGCTGCACGGAGGACAGCGTGGACTTTGGGGAGTGGGTTTACAATTCCCAGTCATTCCCTGTCCCCCACTATGGCCCCAAGTGGGTAAAAGGGCCCACCCTTACATAGCACCCCTGGTTTGGGCTGCTCCCTGAACCCTTTTCTCAAAAGCAGCTGTTTCGTTGTTCCAAATTGAGGCTGTGCTGCCCAGCTAACAAGCTGTGCTGTGGGACACTGGCCCCAGGGAACAAAGGGACCCTCGCTGGGCCTTGGACAGTGGAGGATGATGAGGTCATCACTGTTTCCCAGCTTCTCAGCGTGTCTCAGCATCTAGCTCTCGTAAGCCTCTTTGGTCTGTTTTTGGAGGTGTCCAGGATGGAACACCGGGCTTTGCACATGTTCAAGGAGTGTCCTCCTACCAAGCTGCATTGCAGCCCCTTTATCAAAATCTTCATAAAGGCCTTACATGCTCTCCCAGAAATTTAGTCCCTGTTTAAAAAGGCAGCTGTTTCTGATGAGCCCTGGTGACCCATCTGCTCTGACCTGGAGTGGCAGAGGAGGTGACCTTGCTTGGGTGAGGGTAGACTGGGACAGGGGCACAGCTGCTCGGAAACCATGCCTTTGAGGTCTGGTATGTGTCTCATGGTCCCAGGTGCTAACCAGACAGGTCACAGAATCAATCATCTCTTTTGCCTCCAGAGCCCCACTAGGGAGGGGAAACCCGACTGAAAAGGAGGGCCACAGGTAAAGCAGCCTCCTGCTGCTGCCCCTCTGGGCAGACATGGGGGAGCTGGTCCTGAGGACCTCTCTCTTACTTCCTCAGTCTTGCTCAGCTGTCCCTCTAGTTCCAGGATTTCCACTTTTTGAGCTCTGTCCCAAGCAATGAAATTAAATAAAAAATAAGGCACTGAGATCTTAGGGACTTAACTGAAGATAAAATTGCATTTCGAAAGAGAATCATAGGGAGGGAAAGATTTACAATAACAAAAGCCGGCTCTGCAGCTATGTGGTGTCCCTCACTCCTCGGCACACCCGTTTCTGGGGATGGATTGAGCCCAGGGCCTCATGCATCCTGGCATTCCACCACTGAGCCATATCCCAAGCCCATTATTCAGTCTTATTTTGAGGCAGGGTCTCACTAAGTTACCTTAGCTGGGCTTGAGTTCATTTTTGTAGCTCAGGCTGGATTTGAACCTGTCATCCCCTACTTTGGTCTCCCAGGTAGTTAGGATTCTAGGCCTGTACCACCAGGGTAGGCTTTACAGCTGGCTTTTAAATATTATTATTATTATTATTACCATTATTATCATGTTGTTTGATGTATGTATGTGGGTGTGTACATGCCACAGAATGTATGTGGAAGTCAGAGGACAATTTTGTGCAGCCAGTTCTCTCCTTTCAACAGGTTTGCATGGTACATGCTTTACATGCAGGCCCCACTGCTGGGCTCCTCTATGCCACTGAACACATCACGTGCCCATGCCCAGTGGTCTTTCTATATATCCCAAGTATCATTTTGCTGGTGGGTTCTCCCTGGCCCATTGCAGGGTATCACCTTAGGGTCTGCAGCTGTGACCTACATCACATTTGCAGTTCTTTGGAAAAAGGACACTGTCCTAATCTCACATGATCTCTCTGGCAAATGTCTGAAGAAATGTCTTGGCAACAGGTTGGAAAAAGACAACATGAGACTCCAGCTTAGTGATACGAGAAAATGGTTAGGGAAAAGGATGCTGAGCTGATATGGTTTGAATCTAAATCTGAGGCTCATGTGTGGAAGCCTTGGTTGCTGATGGGCTTTGGGGAAGTTACTGGATGGATCATGAGGGCTCTGACATAATCAATGGTTTCACTAGTTGATGTCTGTTGTGTGGCTTTTCCTAGGGAGACATAAACAAATATCTATAGTGCACTGAAGACAAGCCAAAGAAACAATTCCATCCAAGTCTAGTTTGGTGAAGCGATGTATTTATTTGGCTTGCTTATAGGAGCATGAGTGGAGTGTCACAAGAGTGTAGGCGGCCTCAGAACAGACACATCACTGAAAAGACGCACCCTAGCATGGGTGCTGCACCCCAGCATGGGTGCTGACCTCCTGAAAGCTGCATAGATAGAGTTGCCCCCTCAGGTAACTCTCCACCACTTTGTGTACTCTAGCACCTCCCAAGCCCATGTGACACTAAGGGGAGGTGCAGAGGGAGTAGCTGGAATCCCAGCGAGGGCTGATGGTGGCTCCCTTTTGATGAGGGGATGTTAACAGGCCCAAGTTTGTAAAAGTCTCCTGTGGGCAATCACACATAGTCTGATAGCAAGGTTGCAATGGCTGTGTCATCCCAGGAAGACAATTCTACAGTGGTAGCTTTATTAGAAGGTGGGGTCCTGGGATACCAATTGGAGGAGGTATGTCACTGGGTGTACTTTGTCCCACCCCCAGCTTCCTGGCCATTATGAGTGGATCAGCATACCCACTATGATGCTTGGCTCTACCGTAAGCCACACCAATGAGGCCAAAACTGGACTCAGATCTCTGAAGCCATGAGTCCAAATAAACCTCTCTCCCTTTGTTTCCTCCTTTAAACTGACCAGCATATAGGTCATCACAATAAGGGCACCAACTCCATGACATGGGAGAGCTGTTCTGTGCTAGGTTCAGTGCTGAGGATACAGTGACATCAGCGAAAACCTACATGGCCCTGTCCATGGGGTGCTCAGTGCCTCTTGAATGAGACAGTATGCAATCAGATAAGCTACCCTCAGAGGTAAAGCTTCTGTAAGGGGATCTGGGTAGACAATGGGAAACTGATAGCCAGGGAACCACGTAGCTGGGACGGAGCCAGGGAAAGGTACCACTGGGTGGGCAGGTCAGGAGGGCCATCTCTGGAAAGACTTCATCTGTATTCTCTGAGCAGTGGGAAGTTGGGAAGGACTTTACTTACAACCATACCTGCCTTTTCAAAACATTGCTGCGGCTGTTGTAGACGGTGCAGGTGTGAGGACGTCTGTCATAAGACAGCAGTCCAGGCACCCGCTGGGAGCTTGAGCTTGGGGAAGCAGGACTGGGGAGGATGGAGTGTAGTGGCTGGGTAGCAAGTGTTTGGAATTAAAAGTGGAAACTGGGCTGCAGATGGGCTATGGGGCTCTTGGGTCTAGCAGCCAAAATGGGGTGCTGATCTCTAAGATGAAGAGGAAGCCACCTTCCAGTGGAGAATTAGAATGTTGAGTTTGTTCATGTCCATGTTTTTAGAGGGGTTTGAAATGCCCAAGGATTGATGCCACTTAAGCCATTGTCACTATGGGTAGAGTTATATTGGAGAAAGAGTGTCAGTCATGTGCCTTGTGTGGAGGAGAGGTGATCTCAGAAGATTTATACTAAGGAGAGGAGAGCTCACTGGCTGAGCCTGAGGCTTTCATTGATGAGATTATAGAGGAGCATAAGCCATTGCCAGTGTGTGCTACACTCTGCCTCTACGTACCCCATCACCAGTGTGTGCTACACTCTGCCTCTACGTACCCCATCACCAGTGTGTGCTACACTCTGCCTCTACGTACCCCATCACCAGTGTGTGCTACACTCTGCCTCTACGTACCCCATCACCAGTGTGTGCTACACTCTGCCTCTACGTACCCCATCGCCAGTGTGTGCTACACTCTGCCTCTACGTACCCCATCGCCAGTGTGTGCTACACTCTGCCTCTACGTACCCCATTGTCAGTGTGTGCTACGCTCTGCCTCTACGTACCCCATTGTCAGTGTGTGCCACGCTCTGCCTCTACGTACCCCATTGCCAGTGTGTGCTACGCTCTGCCTCTACGTACCCCATTGCCAATGTGTGCTACGCTCTGCCTCTACATACCCCATTGCCAGTGTGTGCTACGCTCTGCCTCTATGTACCCCATTGCCAGTATGTACTACACTCTGCCTCTAGGTACCTCATTGCCAGTATGTGCTACACTCTGCCTCTACGTACCCCATTGTCAGTGTGTGCTACGCTCTGCCTCTACGTACCCCATTGCCAGTGTGTGCTACGCTCTGCCTCTACGTACCCCATTGCCAGTGTGTGCTACGCTCTGCCTCTACGTACCCCATTGCCAGTGTGTGCTACGCTCTGCCTCTACGTACCCCATTGCCAGTGTGTGCTACGCTCTGCCTCTACGTACCCCATTGCCAGTGTGTGCTACGCTCTGCCTCTACGTACCCCATTGTCAGTGTGTGCTACGCTCTGCCTCTACGTACCCCATTGCCAGTGTGTGCTACGCTCTGCCTCTACGTACCCCATTGCCAGTGTGTGCTACGCTCTGCCTCTACATACCCCATTGTCAGTGTGTGCTACGCTCTGCCTCTATGTACCCCATTGCCAGTATGTACTACACTCTGCCTCTAGGTACCTCATTGCCAGTATGTGCTACACTCTGCCTCTACGTACCCCATTGTCAGTGTGTGCTACGCTCTGCCTCTACGTACCCCATTGCCAGTGTGTGCTACGCTCTGCCTCTACGTACCCCATTGCCAGTGTGTGCTACGCTCTGCCTCTACGTACCCCATTGCCAGTGTGTGCTACGCTCTGCCTCTACGTACCCCATTGCCAGTGTGTGCTACGCTCTGCCTCTACATACCCCATTGCCAGTGTGTGCTACGCTCTGCCTCTACATACCCCATTGCCAGTGTGTGCTACGCTCTGCCTCTATGTACCCCATTGCCAGTATGTACTACACTCTGCCTCTAGGTACCTCATTGCCAGTATGTGCTACACTCTGCCTCTACGTACCCCATTGCCAGTGTGTGCTACACTCTGCCTCTACGTACCCCATTGCCGGGGTGTGCTACACTCTGCCTCTACGTACCCCATTGCCTTTATCTGGAACACTCTTTCCCCTTTCCTACGTTCCTCGCCCATGCTGATGTCTTTCCCTTCTCTTAGGCTCAGGTCAAGTGTGTACCTTGGTCCATATCATTACCTGCTCTTCCCCTCTATCCCTTATCAACATGACTTGGAAATGTACTGGGCTGTGTGTCTGCACCTACATCTAATCTGAGGACCTCACGTCTTGGTCACCACAGTTACCCCACCACCTGGCACATGTAAGCCATGAGTTACAGTCCAGGCTCAGCCTTTGTAGCAAAGAGACCAGAAACACCCAAGGCTAAATGTACTGAATGTCCTTTATTGCTCTTCAAGCAATCAGGCTGTGCCAGGCTCTGATTCAGGAGGTCATTGTTTTGGTGAATGGCCCTTGCCCAGGTTCTGTCAAGGCCCAGGTATTGTCTCAGTCCCCTTGATTGAAGTTGGGACTGTTAGTTAACTTTTAGTTGCTATATGAAAATACCTGAGATAACTAACTCAAAAGAAATAAAGATTTTATTTGGCTCACAGTTTCAGACACTTCAGTCTGTGGTCAACTGGCCCTGCTGCCCTGGGTCCTGTGATAAGGCAGAAAAGCATGATGGGGAGGATGTGGCGAGACAAAGCTGCTTACTTCACAGGAAGCAAAAAGAGAGTGAGAGAAAAACCTGGACCCACTTTAGGGGCCCATCTCTTCAAGGTTCCATTGTTCCTTGACACCAGTGGGCTGGAGTGTAAGTCTTGAACACACAGACTTTGGGAATCATTTATGATCCAAACCATAAAACTGGCTCCTGTCATGTCTGCTTTCTAGACTGTAGGAAAGGAAAAGAGCCAAATCCAGAGAAAGCCACCCGACTTAGAAAAAAATGTTTTATTTATTATTTTTATTTTATCCATATGAGTGTATTGCCTGCATATAGGGAGATGCACCTGTGTCACGGAGCACCTGCAGAGATCAGAGGAGGGTGTCCGATTTCCTGGCACTGGAGTCATGGATGGTTGTTAGCCACCATGTGGGTTCTGGGAACCAAACCCAGGTCCTCTGTAAGAGCAGTCAGGCCGGGCGTGGTGGCGCACGCCTTTAATCCTAGCACTTGGGAGGCAGAGGCAGGCGGATCTTTGTGAGTTCAAGGCCAGCCTGGTCTACAAGAGTGAGTTTCCAGACAGCTGGGGCTAACAGGTGAGACCCTGTCTCAAAAATAAGACAAAAAAAAAAAAAAAAAAAAAAAAAAAAAAAAGAGCAGTCAGTGCTCTTAACTGCTGAGCCATCTTTCCATCCCTAGGCCACAAGATTTAATGTGGAAGTGAAATCTGAATCAGAAGTTTTAGTGGCCCAAACAGTCCTATTCCTTTTCTGACTTCAGAGGAGTCAGGGAATGTAGCATCCAAGTGGATGGCTAAGTGTCCAGGAGAGAGAAGTACCAGGTGAACAGCCAGCAGTACCCAGTCGGTGGGCATTACATTGTTCCTGAATTAATGGATTGGTTAGCAACATGTATACCACAACCTGGAACACAAAGATAAAAAAGTTCTGGATTTAGCCCTCTGGATCTTTAATAAGGGGGTATTGATAGATTTAATCTCTTTTTTTTTTCCAGGATTAAGTTCAAGTTTTCTCTTAAATTCTCATCTTTTATTTAATTTCTATAATGCAGGCTCTGTGGCATTGTAGGAAAAAACCATGTAGTTGTTATTATAATATTGCCTCTTCTTAAAGGTGCCTATGTATGCCTTATTAACTCCCAGAACCATAGATTAATCACCCATAAGATAAAGGCTATCCTATCCACTTTACAGTATTGTTGTAGAGATTAAATGAGACTATATCTGGAAAGACTGAAAACCTTTGTGTACGACAGGTCTGGTGGTGACTGTCCAGTAGATGTTGTCCTGAGTTGGGGTGGCTGGTTGGCTTGAACCACTGCTGTTTGGCCTCCGATCCTCCAGCAGCACACAAAGTTCCACAGGAGGTGGCCCAAAGTAAGCCTGATTCTGTAGCCTCAGCTCACCATGTTAAGCAATGAACATCACAAGGTATTGTGTGACTGTTCCTGGGGAGAGGTAAACAAACCACTACTCACTCCAGGTAAGGTACTGATGACAGACCAAAGACACAGCTCTACCCAAGTCTAGTTTGGTGAACCAACGAGTTTATTGGGATTACTGACAGGAGGAACAGGGGTGAAGGGCTACTTACAGAAGCATGGGTGACTCAAAGCCATATCACTGGAAAGCCCACCTAGCACGGGTGGTAACTCAGATAACTTCATAGTTGGAGTTCTCTGGACAACATACAGTCAGCTCCACCACAGAGTCTCCTTCTGGCAATTATTTACTGCTTTTATAACCTTGCAAGGAGGGAGCCTTGTGAATCTTGTAGCTTTATGAGCTTCCTGAGCCTCAGAGTTGGAGCCTTTCTAGGTCTTAGGAGTGTCCCTCCTCCCTGCAGGAGGGAGGACTCTGGGTCTGAGGATGTAGCTTGTGCTGGATAGCTTTAGTGTCAACTTGACACACCTGGGTTGAGGGAGTCTCAGCTGAGGAACTGTCTCCTGTGGCCACGTCTGTGGGGTATTTTCTTGATTGTTGAGTGATGTGGGAAGGCTCAGCCCACTGTGGGTGGTGCCACCCCTGGGCAGGTTGTTCTGTATTGTATAAGAAAGCAGACTGAGCATGGACCAGGTGAGCAAGCCGGAAAGCAGCATTCCTCCATGGCCTGTGCTTCAGCTCCTGCCTCCAGGTTCCTGCCCTGAGTTCCTACCTTGGGCTCCCTAAGTGATGAACTGTGACTTTAGAAATGTAAGATGAATAAACCCCTTTCTCCCCAAGTTGGTATTGGTCAGTGTTTTGTCACAACAATTGAAGGCAAACAGACTCTTTTTGTCTCTTCTCCAGTGTCCCTGAGATTTAGAGTGGGTAATACATATTATTTTCCATCTATAGCTAATCACTGGGTCACTATGCCACAGCAAAAGTCACTTATCCTCAGGGGTCTAACTGGTTACAAGTCCCCTGCATAAAGACACTTCCCTCCACAGCTGAGGCTGACAGCAGCAGCGACCTGTGGGCGTAAACACAATGTTTCCAAGGCAGGAATGTCACATCCATTCAACAAACAATACCAGCTATTCCCCACCTGGGCCTGTGACCTCCTCCAGCTCTGTGCTTTTGTTCTGGCTTACAGTTCCAGGCGTGTGTTCCCTTCTGTGGAAAAGGCCTTAAATCCAGTTGGTCACACCCATAACAGCACAGCCACTATTCCCACATATTGCCTGGCACACAGTGTGTAGCGCAGGACACAGAGTTCCTGAGCACACAGGACTGGTGGTGACATTTCTCCCTTAGCAACCCTCATAAGCCTTCTAGCACCACAAAAGCCAGTCCCAGGGAAGAGGTTCCCAGGTCGGTCCCAGCTTAATTCCTCCATGCTTTGCTCTGAAGCATGTGCTGTCTTCAGCAATAGTCTTCAGGCCTGCAACCGACACCAGTGGTAACAGCACTGTGGGCTTCCTGGCCTCCCTGGCCAACAGCTCACCCTGGGCACCAGGATCTTTTCCCAGTGTCTTCTAGGAGTCCCTTTTTCACCTATGTAGGGTGCCTTCAATCAAACTCTAACTACTGTCTTAACTGTCTTTTCAGATGCTTTTCCAAATCTGCAAGACGCTCGAGGATTAGCATTATGTAAATAAAACCTTTTTATAGACAGTGAGCAAGATTTCTGAAGGCCACTGCCATCCGTACCAGTCGGTCTTGGGAGTCAATAGCTAGCAAATTACTTTAAAAAACAAGTCAGCAAGGGAAGTCAGCAAGGTCCAATAAAGCACGGAAAGATCTCATTGCCGTATCAGTGGTTTCCGGGGAAGAGCAATGGTGGGTCCTGCAGCACGCATGGGGCACAGACTCCTGTAGTCCTCGTCATCCATAGTCATTCTCCACGAGCCACTCTGCCTCTTCATCCTGTGCTGTGTCTGTTCCTGTGGATCCGTGGCACATCCTTCCATCCCCAAGGATCTCAGTGGAGTTGGCTTGTGGCATTTGGCCTAGCTCAGCCCCAAGGAGTAGGGTCATGTCTGCCCATGGAATCAACTCTCCAGTTCTAATAGACTTTGGGCCAGAAAGGGTCCTGAGGGTAAACAGTTTCCATTTCCAATATACTTTCTTGTGAGACAGAACTCCACATGTGTTCTAGGAGATAACTGGCCACCAGAAAGACAAGCTTCATCCTTTTCACCTGTGCGGCTTCATCATTTATGTCTTCTGTGAATTGTTGCTCATGCTTTAAAGCCTTGTAGAAGCTTGTTAGCACAGCATTCAGACTTCTGTCAGTCTGGTTCATCGTAAATCTTGCCACATTAGCCTCTGAGTGAGTTGCACGGCTCCCTTTTTGGGCTCCCTTTGATCTCTCATCCCTTCTTGATTGCTTTGTGAGCCCAATTTACATATCAGTCTAAGCCATTTAGATTTTCCAGAGCCTCTTCTACCTCATAAAGATCATGACCCACCTCAGGGCTCAGCAAAGCCACTGAGGCCCTATACCAGTCCCAAGGTCCCAGATGAAACCTTTTTCTTAGTTTTTTTTTCCCTTTTTTGGGTATTTTTTGAGGCAGGGTCTCCCTTTTAGTCCCAGCTGTCCTGGAGCTTGCTCTTGTAGACCAGGCTGGCCTTGAACTCACAGAGATCCGCCTACCTCTACCTCCCGAGTGCTGGGATTAAAGGCATGCGCCACCATGCCCGGCTACAACCTTTTTCTTAACTCACCTATGAACACAGTCCTATGTGGCTCAATGAACGGGACCTCAAACACTGGGTCTCAGTAGTGTCTGTCTTCCCTCTGCTGTCTCGCAGTCTCTGATATTCATAGGAACCCCAGCTGGTGATAACCAAGTGTCCCTAATGGCTCATATGAGCCAGTCCATCAGGGACCGATTTCTCTTTTGTTGCCTCAGGCTATGCAACCTTTGTCTAAGAGAGGCTGAGAAGTTTCTTCTCTTGTACAGTGCTCAGACTGATCCCATCCACTCCCGTGCCCCACAGTCTCACTAGCCAGGCTGTGAGAGGCTTTTTAGTTCTGCATTTAAAAGTCTTCCTCAATTCAAACAATTCAGAAGCAGTATATTCCCTGATAACCAGTACCAGGTCCTGGGCCATTTTTAAGATTATTAAGGCACCCACCCATCTACATGTGGAATCATGGGCTTTTCTCTTTCTCAGTATTGATCGGGCTAGGGGAGGTCTCATTAAGCAGATGTACCTCACTCTCTCCCTCTTCAATGTCAGATTCTTCCCGGGAGTTTCAAGTTTTGGATTCTAGGAAGGGCTTTTTAGCACAAATAAAACTTGTACCCTTTCTCTTGCACCCTGCCAAATGTAAACAAGCCAACACCTTCATCTGAGTCTCCCTTTTTCCTACCTTTCCTGCCAAATTAGAGACTGATGTGGAAGATAGCATCTGCAGGTCTTCTTTCCATTGTAATTCTTTCCTTACCTGGGCAAGTTCCTTCTGAACAGACAGGTCAGCCTTAGCTCCATGTCTTATTAGAGTAAAGCCCGCACAACTGACATCATAGCCAGCCTATGATCCTGGCTCATGTTGCTACTTCTGGGGATTATAATATATTCTCTAATGCAGCAGCCATTTGGGGAGCATCCCTGCACTCTCATGGTGGACCTCCTTCATCAAGGAGACATGCTACCCCATATGTAAATGGAGATGGCCACCTTGGTACTCCTTCCAAGGATGCTCCATCCCTAGGCAGCTTAGTCTTGGCTGAATATCTTACCACCTACTGCAGGAAGCATACAACATTACTACAGCACGGAGGCACAGTATCCCACACCATGTGGGGAAAGGTAGTTGTAACGGATGGCTCCTGTGAACGCTCCACCTTCAGACAGATCAGCCTCCGTCACATGTTGTATTGCCTGTTACTGAGGCTATCCAACCGACTTGTCTTTGGCTCTGTCAGTCCCTGTTTGGGCACCAAATGTGTTGTGTGACTCTTCCTGGGCAGACATGAACAAATGTCCATTCACCTCTGAGACAGACCAAAGAAAAAATTCCACCCAAATGTAACTTGCTGAACGACGAAGTATATTGGGGTTACTGACAGAGTGTGGGTGACTCAAAGGCAGCCACATTACTGGGAAGCCCCCTCCAGCATGGGTGACAGTTCATGGTAGCTTCGTAGTTGGTGCTCCTGGCACAACATACAGTCAGCTCCACCACAGGGTCTCCTAGGGCCTGTGAATTTTATAGCTTTCTGAGCTTCCTGGACCTCTAAGTTTCATTCGTTTCCTGAGTCTCAGGCACTTCCTTCTTACCTTCTCAAGGGAGCACTTCATTCAAGGGGCAGAGAAACAGATGTTGGTTCTTAAAGGGAGGATCAGTCAAGTCAAACTGCAAAGGGTGTATGTGTTGAGAGCAGAGAATTGGAGCCGTGTCTGGAGTCCACTAATTGGCTAATGTGCTGTTCAGTATAGGCCGGTCTTTGTTCTGCCGATAATGACTGTTTCCTGGAGCTCAGGTCCTCCATCGTAGTGTTATTTTAAGACTCCGACTATCCTCTGGGCAGGACTCCAGGAGGAAGATGGGAAGAAGCTCACCTGGGCCCAAGAGCATAGCAGGCCTCCAGGACTCCAGTCAGATGCCACAGGACTGCTGGGAGCCACGTGGCCAGGACCGCTTCCTGCTCCCTTCCTTCCACATTGCAGATATACTGCTTAGATATTCTGGTGCCAGAAATCAACTGCTGCCCTGCTAACCCATCCAAAGCTCCACGGTGTGCTCATCACGTTCTGGGAGGCAGGAATTTAGACAGGAGGATTAGAACCTTCAGGAAGTATCTTCATTTCCATGTCTGTTGGCTGATGCTGACCTGGGTTGTCACAAGGCCTGTCCATGCACAGCTTATGTGGGCTAGTGTGGGTATTCTCACAGCATGGCACTGGGTTCAAGCCGAAGATCCGGAGTATAAACCACCAGATTCCTGAGCCAGGGAAACAACCAGGCTCTCCAAGCTGTCTCTGGTGGTATCAGTCAGCGGGTAGCCTGGAGAGGGCTTTCCACATTCATAGTCATAGCTAATAACCTTACTGACTCAGATGCACCCTTGCTAAAATTGTCAATGAATCTGGGGCCACGTTTTAAAAGAATAGCTCCATTTGGGAAAAAGTTAAAAAAACCCAAGTAGTCTCTCTGCTTGCTTTTGTAACAGGCTTCCCCTCTCAACGTGGACATCACTGGCCACTTATGGTGCATTGTTTCCCCTCAGGCTTCTCTCAGGGATGCATGGCTCCTTCCTGCAGTCAGGACATTGTGGGGGAAGCTAATCCACATTTAGCCCAAGGGTGGGCTTCATTACTTAACAAATTACCACATTCTGCTCATTTCCTTTGTCATTGATTTGAGGGTGTGTGTATGTGTATGTGTGTGAACTACACAGACCGATATTGGTAAATCTCAGGACTCCTGGCTGGAATGCTAGTGCAGAAATGTTCTTTCTTCTCTGAATATGTGGTATTTGGATGTGAAAACTGGAACTGCTACAGTTCTGTCACCATGAGGGATGTGGGCCTTGTGCTAGAGCTCATAGTGTGGAAGAGAGAGGTGCAAAACATTACTTTTTTTTTTTTTTTGTCTTTTTGAGACAGGGTCTCCCTGTAGCCCCAGCTGTCCTGGAACTCACTCTGTAGACCAGGCTGGCCTTGAACTCACAAAGATCCGCCTGCCTCTGCCTCCCAAGGGCTAGGATTAAAGGCGTGCGCCTGCCTTTTCTCCCTTAAGTTTTAGAAAACCTTTATAAATTTTTATTTCTTTCCATGAAATTTAAGGTACTTAAACTTAAAACATTACTTTTTTTTTTTTTTGTCTTTTTGAGACAGGGTCTCCCTGTAGCCCCAGCTGTCCTGGAACTCGCTCTGTAGACCAGGCTGGCCTTGAACTCACAAAGATCCGCCTGCCTCTGCCTCCCAAGGGCTAGGATTAAAGGCGTGCGCCACCACGCCCCGCTGGTGCATGCCTTTAATCCCAGCACTCAGGAGGCAGAAACAGGTGGATCTCTGTGAGTTCAAGGCCAGCCTGGTCTACAGGACAGCTGGAACTTACTACAGAGAGATCCTGTCTCAAAAAGACCCAAAATAAATAAATAAAACTCCAATACTAAGCACTTAGTTCACTCCAGTCACTTTACATGTAGAATTCCTGTTAAGTCCCTTGCAGTAATCTGGCTGGATATGATTCCAGCCTGAATCTTACAGAGGAGGAAACATAAGATTTGGTAGACAGGGTCTGCAGATGCACGGCGACTTACCCAGGCTTACATAGCCAGTGATGCTGTGACATTCAGCAGTCTGGATCTTCAGCCAATACTCCTAACCACTACCCCACACTGCCTTTTTGGGCTTTTCCAGTCATGTGAACTCATAAGCCCATTTCAGTTGGTTACTTCCAAAATAAGAGCCCCAGTAGGGGACCTTTCCCCCACAGTGGGGAATGCCCCTGTGTTGCGGGCAGCAATGTGATCTCAGCATGAAGGAAACCATCACTGTATCTGTCCCCTGAGTCCTGGCAGGAAACTACCCTTGACGTTGGGAATATACACACCTATAGGGCATGGTGTCCCGAAGAAGCAGGTTTGTCTGCCAGGCCTTTGGGGACTCATCAGTCAGACAAAGAACACCTGAGCCTGGGGCTCACTCTGCTTTGCTTCCGTCTGCCCGTCCTCTCCTTGCTCCTCTGGGAGGCTTGGGCACTGGCTTACCTGAATCACCTCCCTTCCATTGTTGTGTGGCCACCTGAGTAAAAAACCCAGAATGATTCCTCAGGATGTCTTGGGACTAGAGTCCTTTCCTGGTGTCCAAAGGAAAGCCCTGGGGTCTTCCTTTTCACTTACACTTTGTGCCCAAGCCCAGTGAAGAGGATGGTTTGGGGCTGGGAATGTTCCTGGAAGTTCAAGGTCTTCGTGTAGCAGTCCTGTTAGAATTCCAAGACATCAGTAATTTTCTGTCAGGAGTCTCTGTGCCATCTGCTCACACACTTGCTTGACACTGCCGTCTTACCTTCTCTCCAGTCAGCAAGATGCGGTCAGGAGACATCCTCATATTGTTGGATCTCAACAGGTGCCCGAGACTTTTTTTTTTAACTAAAGAGTATTTATTTTTGAAACAAGAGAAAAAGCCACCAGCAGTTCTGCCATGGCAAAGACAATGTTTCGTTTTGTTTAATACATACCAGTCCTTGTCCACATGCGTAAATATTTTAAAATAATCTCTCTGCGCAGTATGTGTGCTATTTTTGTAATCTCTTTAAAGTACTTCCCCACCTCTCTGTGTAGCCATGATTAGACTTTTTTCCTGGCTGCATAAAACTGTGGCATATGGATGACACCGAGCTGCAAGCTTCTTGCAGCTGACACAGTGAACTTAGTTATAGTAAAATTTTTTTAGAGGTGAGGTGAAGGCGCTGGGGCATGGCTCAGTAGGTGAAGTGCTCATCAAGGAAGGAGGAGGACCTGAGTTTGTATCCTTAACACAACACCTATAGAAAAGCTAGGCAAGCAGTGTACATCTTCAACCTCAGTGTTTGGGGACAAAGACAGGTGCATCCCAGGGGCTTACCGGCCAACCAGTCTGGATGAAACAAGGAGTTCCAAGTTCAATGAGAGGCTGTTTCAAAGAAACAAAAAAAGAATATGGAAAGCAACAGAGGAGGATATCGGAAGTCAACCTCTGGCATCCACACACAGGCAGACAAATGTACCTCCCCACAGCCACACACCACACACCCCCAAAAATCAAAAAGTAGAATGAAAACCATTGGCCACATGTCACTGTAAGAACAGGGTTTTTTGAGATCTTTAATTTCATTTCCATATTCATAGTTAATAACCTCATTTGCCAAGATTCTGCTTCAGTCCAGATTATTGCGGAGGACAGTCCCCCAGCAGTCACCTTTATAGCCATAGAGGGCCCTCCCATTTCACTCATTAGTCCTCATCATCTGTGTTCTGAGCACTTCACACATTCCCTGACCTTCCCACCCACCCACCCACCCACCCAGCAGCAGACTCCAGGCATGACCTCAATCCCACAGTCTCACAGCACATCTGTGGGATTTGGACCCTGGCATTCTGATTCCAGAGTCTCCTGTGCCCATGGTGCCTACCCAGCCTCCGCCCCTACCCCCTTCCCAGTGACTGACACCATAGCATGGCATTCCCTGATTCTCTTTCTTGCTGCCTTGTGAGATTCTTGATAACCAGGACCCCATCCCTCTGCGATGGCACCCATAGATTTTTTTTTTTTGGTCCCCAGCAAATGCTACATAAATGCTAGCCGAGTCCATCAGGGGCTGGCATGAACTGGATATGGTTTTTAGGAAAGGCCAGCATAGTCTGGGCTACTATAACGGGGCGGTGTGTAAGCCGCTGGCATTTATCTCTTACAGCTCTGGTGACTGGAAGTCTGAGAGCCACATGCCAGCAGGATTAGGAACCAGTGAGAGCCTTTCCTGTTTATATTCCTACAAGGGAGACTCAGAAGACACCAGAGTTAAACATTGGGAGTTTGTGCAGGTCTCTGTCCCCTATGAGGACCGAGTCCCGTCATGGGCTCCAATCCCCAGGATTTCAGAGAAACTTAATTACTCCCAAAGGCCCCAAGTGCAAATAGTACCATCACATGGGAAATCAGGGTCTCGACATGTGAATTTGGAGATGGGGCACAAACATTTATCCACTGGAAGCAACTTTGCATCTGGGAACGAAGCTTTCAGGCCAGGTCAGGGTTGGAGATGTTCTGCTATGACATGTGACCCAGGTCAGAGGTCCACTGAAGTCTTCATGGCCAACCAAGGGAAAAATGCAGGGTGCAGTGTTCTCCCTTATTGTTGTTATATGTGGCCACAGCTTGGGGCACCTGAGAATAGACCCCTGAGTACCCCTAGTGGCTGCCCACACCTGACTGTAAACTTCACATGGTGCCTGGCACACCTGACTCACACACTCAGGTGCTGGAGGCCCGGGGCACCTGCTCCCCAACTGACTTGATGAGCAGAAGGTAACTTGACTTTAACACAGCAGGCATTCCATTATGTTATTAATCAGGTGATCAAATGGGGTTCTGCCATGAACCTAGCCTGGAGATTAGCTACACCATTAAGGAAAGAAGCCAACCCTGGACTCTGTTCTCAGAGTCTGTAGTGCTTCTGGAAGAGCATCCTAGACTTTGTCAGCATCTCCCATGCCCTTGACCACAGAAAAGCTCCTGGCAGCTGCCAACTTGGGCAGAGCCCCTCTCTGTTTTTAATCTCAGTGTCTCCCCATCCATGGAAATGTCATCTGGTCGGGTGGCGAATTCTGAGGCAATAGAAGCTGTCTCATTCTCTCCAGCAAATGTCGCCACTGAGCCCTTGCCGACTTGCCGACCAAGTTGATTGCCCTTAGTATAGGACCTGCTCGATGGGGACAAGAACAAAGCTCAGTCCTTTAGGCCCTTCATGGTGCTCTGCCCCCTACCCCCTGCCCTGGTTACAACCCCTCTCCTTGGTGTATCCTGTGGGTTTTAAGGCTAGAGCCAGAAAACTAGGACATTGTCTATGGTTAAACGTCTGCTCAAACTTAACATCCTGGGGAGACCCTTAGGGAGATCTCAGGTGTCCAGTTCTGCTCTACAGTTCCCAGCCCCCCCCCCCACTCCCTCCAGGTTCAGAGATGGAGGACAAAGGGAAGTTAAGGGCAGAGATTTGTTAAGAAGCCCAGGGCAGCTGATGCAATGCCCAACACCATTAAATTTAATGATCGGTTCCAGCTGACTTGGCCTCCAGCAGGACAATCAACGTCAAGTCAAGGTGGAGGCACTGGGAAGGGTGCGATGGGGGTTGGTCTCATTTCTGTTGTCCTCTCAGAAGGAAGGTCAGTAGAAGCTGCTGACTTCAGGGCAGAAGTCCCAGTGGCCACAACGAGATGGTACATGCCAGGGAGTGCTGACATCCCATGGTGACATGACGTCCCGTGGCGATGTCTTTATGAGGACACCTGTACTATTTACAGTGTTGAAAGCTGCCCATAGACCCTTCCCACCCCTTCCCCAGGATGGAGTCAAGGCACTGGAGAATTGTTCTGAAGAATTTTGAGGGAGGTCGGGATGATGAAATGTGGGAGCCGCCCACCTTTTCCTCAAAGTGCACCCATGGTCTTGGAAGCTCCTGGCCCACCAGGATGTGAAGCTCCGGGGCTGGGCTGGGTGCACAAGATATTCAGGGAGAATGGATGAGTGAGCACAGTTGTACACATTATACAACCTCTCTTCAGGCCGGTGATGGTGCTGGAACTCGGGGTTGCACACGCTAAGCAGGCATTCCGCCACTGAACCGCATGCCAACCCTGGTTGGGTTCTTCCTTCTTCCTCTCTGTCCCTCTCTGCCTGCCTAGCACAGCTTTCTCCTCGGACTATGATGCAAGGTGAGAGAGCTGAGAAGCCAACAAGCCATGGCCCCTGAGACCCTGTTTGTTTTCAAGGTTCCCTGGGGCTTTTGTCCAGAAACATTTGTGACCTTGTACCAGTAATTAATCACTGATGAATGATGACCAGACAGCTGAATTAGAATCTTGGGGTGTCAGGCCCAGGACATTGCACTTTTAGCATAATCACTACTCTTGTACTCCAAAGCTTTGAGAATTGGAGCATGATAGGGTGGAATTTGACCCTGAACCTGATCTGCATTTACCTCATTCTGTCCTGTACCAGGCCACCTTTGTCAGTGGGGACTGTTTTGGGGTGTGGCTTGCCTTTCTAAATGACTATGGTTAAATGTCTGCTCAAACTTAACATCTTGGGGAGATCTCAGGTGTCCAGCTCTGCTCTGCAGTTCCCAGCGCGCACCCCCGCTCCCTGCCCCAGTCCCCCCAGGTTCAGAGATGGAAGACATCACCTTCCTGCCCCCTGGTGCTAATGTTCAGGGCCAGGCCCTCAAGAAGGCTCTGCTCAACAGCGCCAGGGAGGTACTCAGCTGTCATTCATTGCTACAGATACAACTTAATGACTATAGAGCCAGCTGTGAGCCACATCTGGGATCAGGCCTGACTTACCCACCTCATGCTTAGGAACATGTTTTGTGGCAGCTCCTTTACCGAAGGACAGAGGGATCCCTCATCTCCCTCAGGTTCTGAGAGATGGCAACATCCCTTCTCCCAACCCAAACCTGTCCCATGCGAGGGACGTGAGAAGCTGAATCCCATGAGAGCTTGAAGGATGGGCTTTTCCAGCCCCAGGTTCTGTCCTTGTGAGCAGAACCACTCCCTCTCCCAAGGGGTGGCTGCACGGCCCACTTCTGGCTACTTCTCCTGTCATTCCTGACAGAAGTGGGGAAGGAATGGGGTCTAAGCCCTAAGAACTCTGCCCTGCGTTGCATCCCAGGCAAGCCCTTTAGGAACTGCGGGGGGGGGGGCGCAGAGCATAGGGCTCTTTCTCTTCCCCAGTGCTGTTTGGCTCAGGCCTATGTCCTGGGCTCCTTGGGAAGGGCACTGATGCCTCAGCAGGTGGAGTGGCCGCCGGAGGACTGGGGCACACTGGTGCTGCATGACTTTGCTGTGACTCTGTAGGAGGACCTTCCTCAGGCTGCTCCCTGGCCCTTCTCTGTCAAGGCCATGGTAGAATATACAGAGCACATATTCATGCCTATGTGCCAGTTGGTTACTTTGGGCATCTCCTGGAGTGGCATGCCCACGGCTCAGGCCCCAGAGCCAGCCTTGAAATCATGGAGGAGGAACTACGATGCTGCTTCACTGAGCACCAGGCCAGAACTGTGGACACTCAAGTTAGTTACTGATTAGGTTGAGTGGTTTTCTTTTTTTTCTTTTCTTTTCTTTCTTCTTCCTTCCTTGTTTTCTTTTTCCTCTTCCTCCTTCTCCCCCTCCTTCTCTTGGGTGTGTACATGTGTGCATGTTGTAAGCACACATGTATCTGCAGGTACATCACATACAGAGGCCAGAGGAAGATGCTGAGTGTCTTCCTCTCGCACTCCACCTTATTTTGGGACACTGGATCTCTCACTGAACCTGAGTTCAGCGTTTTGGCCAGGCTGGTTGGCCAGCGAGTTTCTAGGGTCCACCTGTCTCCGTCCCCACTGCTAATATGAGTTGCAGGCATCGTGGTCATGCTTAGCTTCTCCATGGGTGCCAGGGGCTGAAACTCAGGTCCTCTTGGTGGCCCAGGACGTGCTCTTACCCACTGAGTCATCTCCCCAGCGTGGTTGGGTGATTTTCTGATGCTGTGTCAGTAAGGCAAATCTCTGCACCTCTCAGAGCGAGTGTTCTCAAACCTAGTTATCCTTTGTTGGCTGTTGGTGCTGAAGATGGAACCCAGGTGTCACACTTGCTAAGTGCAGGGTCTATCACTGAGCTAGACCCCCACCCATGTTTTCTTTTTTTAAATAAGAAGTTCCCAAACTCATCCCTGTGTCTTAGGTGGGTTGGAGTTGAGGCCCTAGAATCTAGATCTTTAGGAGTCTCCACCTGAGAGGTCTAATGAGCACACTGCTTTGGACCCTGTCTTAGTTTTTTTTTTTTTTTCTGTTGCTATAATAAAATGTCCTGTCAAAAGCAACTTAAGGGATAATGGGTTTATTTTGGCCCACAGCCAGAGGTACAGTCTATCACGGTGGGGAAATCAAGGCAGCGGGAACTTGAAGCAGCTGGTCACGCCACATCTGTAGTGAAGAAGCAGAGTGATGAATACTTGCTTGACCAGTGCTCCCGCCCCTTTCACTGTATATCAGTTGAGGACCTCGGGCCCAGGGATGGGTCCTGCCCACAATTAAGATAGCTCTGCCCACTTCAGCTAACACAATCAAGATCATCCCCCACAGGCATGCCCAGAGTGCATCTTCAAGTTGATAGTGTCAAGTTGATAATTAACACTGGCCATCGCAGATTCCCTCTCTACTGCCTCCTCATTTTATAGGGAACATGACATCCACTTGTACCCTATCTGGTTACAACTTCACCCTCTTTCCTCCTTGGGAGCCGATCCTCAGTATATAAAGACCCAAAGAAAGACTCCTCACCTCTCCTAGAGTGCTCAGTCCTTGTCACCCTCAGACTGGACACTAGGCCCTGAGTCCCATAATTTCCCCACCAAGGCGACTCCCGGTCAGGTTAGATCTGTCACGCATGGCCCTGTCCCTCACGTCCTCATCCTGTGGACCCTCTGCTTCTGGTTTTAGGATGCCTTCTCCTTATAACCAGAGTCATAGGGTAAAAGCCACAGCTCTGGGAATCCCAAAAGGCTCAGCCACCTGTCCAAATATGACAGTTAAAGAGAGAGTAAAGGTCTAAGCAGAGAACAAGGATTTAATCATGAACATTGGGAAGGAGGAGAAAGGGGTGAGTGACCTTAAGCCCATCTTGGGGTACTAGCGAGAGATTTAATGTTAAATACTGGAAGACTGAGGCGCAGTGGGTATACATAATGAAGGAGTCCTGAACTAGGAGTGGTGTGGTTATCACTGTCTCAATTTGGGTTCTGCTAAGTAGTCTAAAGAAGCCCTTATTGTTTGAGGGGACAAGCTGGTTCTCAGAAGGTGCAGTCTCACCCTTGTGGATAATTGTCCTCATCTCAGTGCCAGCTGTCTCTGCTCCACCTGGAATCCAAGGTGACATCAGGTATAGGGCAATGTCTGGAGAGCTGTAGGCACTTTGTGAGACACTGCAAGAAGACATTGTAAAAAGGTAAAATGTTTCAGGTGCTGTCATCGCTGTGCTTTCGACCTTGAAGGGGAATGAGACAGGCTAGGTATGGCTGTTTCTAGACAGGCTGTCCTTGAGGGACTAGCAAGTCTCTGAGCAAAGACAGAGCAGGTGAACCAAAGTAAAAGATGAAATGAAGGCCAAGGTAGCAGGCTGTACTCCTGCTTTCAGTTATCTGTGGGTCCCAGCGAGGACTCCATAGTTTTTTGTAAAGTAGCTTCCAAGTGCTTCATACTTGTCTGTGATCTGCTCTCCTTGGTTACTCCTAAGAGCTTGCTGTCCCAGCATTGTTCCTGAACCTGTCTTGAATTTCACATACCCTGGGTCACAGCACTCTCTTCTAGGTGTCCTCCCGGACAGCACACAGCTGTCACCCAGGCTGAGAATTCCGCCCACGGTCTCTGGCACATCTCACTTCTCCCTGTGCTTTTTGTCTTGCCTCCACTCATAGTATTTAATTAATTTAATAATTATTTATTTATTTATTTATTTTTGTGTATGTGTGTATTGCCTGCATGTATATAAATGAACCATGTGCCCTAGCATAATCATAAACATAATATATATAAAGATATATATATATATAAAATACGAACTTACATACATACAGGTGCCCCATGGAAGGTCAGAAGATGGTGTCCAATCCCTTTGAACTGGAATTATGGGTGGGTTGTTAGCCACATTGTGGGTGCTTGGAATCAAGCCACGGAACCTCTGCAAGTAGCAATCACATTTTTTTTTTTAGTTATTTATTTATTTATTTATTAATATATAATATAATATAATATTACAAGATTATCAAAATCTAGACCCGTGTTCCCCACCCTATATGATCGATTTTTGAGTGTCGGCGCCCGAACTCCCCGCCAGAGCTCGTGCTTCTGCCAAACATGCTTTTCATCTCTTTCTTTCTCAAAATTCTCCATAAAGAAGTTTACTGTTTTGAGAAGTTGACTGTTTTGAGCGAAGTTCACTGTTTATGTCAGTTCTTTGGTGCTAGTGTCTCTTTTTCGTGTTGTTGTTGTTGTTTCCGAATGAGTGGTCACACTCCCACTGCTTGGAGCATCAAGCCTAAGGGTGCCTGATGTCAAAGAATGACTTACATTACGTAAGTAAGTTGCAACCTATGCATCCACAGAGTTGGAGGGATCCATTTGTTGTTTGTTTTTCTGGGACTTGTGTTTCTGTTTCACTCAGCTGATATCTTCGTAAGCTTCCACCCATTTCCTGCAATGCTCATGTATGTCATCTTTCTTCGCAGTCTGCTGCATAGAACTCTCATGTGTATGATGTACCACATGTGTTCTTCTATCCGACTACATCCAGTTGAGGGTCGGGTTTGTTCCAGCTCCTTTGCTATTGTGAAGAGCAGCAAAAAACAGTTAACAGTGGCCATGCAATCTCTGCGTACAAGGAAGTCTTGTGGGCACATGCCAGGATGGTATGGCTGGGTCAGGATGGTGGCAATTCGAATTCGCTCCCACAGTCCTTCCAAGGTTCTCCAATCACACTTGCTTCATTGCTGTAATCCAGCTTTTAACATATCCACCAGGATACTTCCCCTTCCCAACAACTCTCCAGCATTGGCTATCATTTGTTTTCTTGATCCTAGCCATCCTTATTTTTCAATGCTAAATTTTTTATTTATATATTTTTATCAAATCTAGACCCATTGTCCCACACCCATCCCCCCACCCCACCAGATAGCTCATGCATTCATCCAACATGCTTCATGCTCTTTCTCAGCTCCTTTCTCAATTTCTCCATGTGGAAGTTGACTGTTTTGAGCAGACAGTTCACTGTTCAGTCAGTTTTCATTGGTGCAGGGTCCCTTTTTGTTGTTGTTGTTATAGATTGTTGTTTTTCTTCCAATCATCTATCAACTATCCCAAGAGCAACTGCGTTGTGACAAAGTCAAGGGGGCCATGCAAAGAAATAAACTA
>VZQC01003817.1:588031-752706 GCA_009823505.1 Rhizomys pruinosus | reverse complement strand
AGGTTAATTTTGTATCCTGCCACTTTGCTGAAGCTGTTAATCGTTTCTAGGAGTTTTCTGGTGGAGTTTTTAGCATCCCTTAAGTAAACAATCATATCATCAGCAAATAGGGATAGCTTGACTTCTTCTTTTCCAATTAGTACTCCTTTAATTTCCTTTTCTTGCCTTATTGCTCTAGCAAGTGTTTCAAGCACTATATTGAAGAGGAGTGGTGACAGGGGGCAGCCTTGCTGAGTTCCTGCCTTTAAAGGGAATGTTTCTGTCATTTCCCCATTTAGGATGATATTGGCTGTGGGTTTCCTGTATATGGCTTTGATTATATTGAGGAATGATCCCTCCAATCCAATTCCCTCTAGGACTTTAAGCATGAAGTGATGCTGGATTTTGTCAAAGGCTTTTTCAGTGTGGAGCCACATTTTAAACTGACATTTCCACTGACGCATGGGCCAGCCCTGTGGGAGCTCCCAACCCCACTCAGAGCAAAGGCACCCCTGGATCTAGATGGAGAGGTGGTTGTCTCTGGGGGTTCTTCCCCTCTGCCCTACCCAAAGACCTCTTGTCAGCTTCTGGGACCCCCGCCTGCTCTTCTGGGAGGCATTTCTTGCTGTTCCCTGGGTGACCACAGTGGAGTTCCAGGCAGAGGTAGGCCAAGTGCCCTGCCTGTTTCTGTCCAAGGACGTAGCATGGCACACAGCTGGTGTTCCATGGGGTAGATCAGGACCCACCTGTTGGAGTTTAGTGAAATTCTATTTAACAAGTAAGACTCATTTAGGATAATTAACACCTCTTGATTTGAAAATGTGCTAATATCATTTTTTTTTAAATATACTTTTGAAGGGCTGGGGAAATAGCTCAGTGCATAAAGTATTTGCCTTGTAAGCATGAGCAGTGCACATTTAGAATCCCAGTGTGTGGAAGCAGAGACAGGAGGGTTCCTGGGACCCACCATCCATCGAGCCTAGCCTATTTATTTATTGAGCTCCAGGCCCAGAGAGATTGTCTCAAAAAACAAAGTTAGGCTGGGCATGGTGGTACACACCTTTAATCCCAGAACTTGGGAGGCAGAGGCAGGCAGATCTCTGTGAGTTCAGGGCCAGCCTGGTCTACACAGTGAGTTCCAGCCCAGCTGGGATGACAGGGAGATCCTGTCTCAAAAAGGACCAAAATAAATAAATAAATAAATAAATAAATAAATAAATAAATAAGAAGTAGGGTTTTTGTCAGGCACGGTGGCACACACCTTTTTCCCAGCACTCGGGAGGCAGAGGCAGGCAGATCTTTGGGAGTTCAAGGCCAGCCTGATCTACAGAGTGAGTTCCAGGACAGCTGGGGCTACAGGGAGACCCTGTCTCAAAAAGACTAAAAAGTTCACCTCAAAACAAGGTTAGTACACACTTTTGCCCACATACACATGTGTGCATATAACACACACACACACACACACACACACACACACACACGCACGCACGTACACACTCCACAAATAATACATGTGGGAAAAAAATTGTTTGGCTCCTGAGGAATGATAGCCAAGGTTTATGTCCCATATGTATGTGTTCACATGTATGGGTGCATGTGTGTGTCCTTGTGGAGATGCCTGCCACCATCCTGCAGCCAAACCTACAACCTGAGTTTGATCCCCAGAACACACATGGTGGAAAAACAGAATCAACTCCCACAAATTGTCCTCTGACCTCCACACGAATGCCATGGCATGTGCGCCCCCCCACAATAAATAAATGTTTTAAAGAGCAGTGTAGATAGAGGGTAGCGTGTACTCAGCACACGCGGCTCTGCGGGAACGGCACCTGTGCTATTTTCACTTAATATTTTCCCCACGCATTTGAGTTCCTCTCCCACCATCTCTCTAGATCTGTAGGCTCTCTCATACAATGCTGTCAGCTTGTCCTCAGCTCCTGGCCCCCACACGTTATGCCAGCAGCAGCAGGGGATGGGGCCCCACATACTTCTGAAGTCTCCGTGTCCCCGGAGGCTGCCTTCTCCTCCCAGTGGCATTTCAAGCCCGGTACCCTTTGCTGACAGACAGTTCCTTAAGGCTCCTTCCCACTGCATCTCTCTCCTGCTCAAGGCCCCTCCCAGGCTCTGCTTTCTGCAGGTTAGACAGAGCCGTATCCCTGCATTCAGAGTCCTCCACAATAGCCCAGCATTCCTCTTCTTCACCTCACCCAGCCATCCATGCCACAATGTCCAAGCTTTCCTCCCTCCTCTCAGTGGACAAATTGAGTCCAGAGTTCCAGCTATCACCTTCCACTGTGCAACCCCATGCAAGCCCTCCATCTGCCCAGTGGAGCAGGGGTCCCTTCAGTGCCACACACTCAGAGGGCAGGACTGAGTTGGCCTCTGAAACATCCTGCACGGGCTTGTGAGGGGGCACTCTCATCATCTCCCAGAAAGGACAGCCTGCAGTCACTGTGTTGGACTGTTATGGAGAGGCAAACGGTAGAGGCATGCTGGGGTCAATGTGCATCACCGGGCCAACTTCCTGGTTGTCATACTGTAGCGAGCTTCATCATTCTTTGGGGTGGGGTGAGGAGGCCTTGTTTGGAAATGCTGACCCCTGGGCACCTCAGGAGTGTTGGGTGACCCAGGCATGGTGTCTGTGACAAATGCCACAGGTGCTAGGATGGGGTCTGAGGACACTAAGTGATGTTTATTTCTTTGGCCACCACAAACTACTTGCTGTGCCATCACTGGAGACCTAAAGGTGAGGGAGATGAGAGGAGGCGTGGTCTCCACTGGTGGAAGCAGTTCTGATGAGGAGGAGGGTGGGGAGGATCAGGATGGGAATTCAGCAGATGGACCAAGCCCCCCTCAGCCTCCATCTTGGGTGTCAAGGCAGACCCAAGCAAAGACTGCATTCAGAAGCAAGCCAGAGCTAGCAATCTGGGAAGAGAAGATGAAAGCCAAGTTCAGGGAAGCAAATGGACATCCCAAGTGTCCTTAAGGGCAGGAACTGAGAGAATTAAGATCACAAGAATGGTCACCAGTCCATGGACCAATTTCCCAAATATTTCATTTTAGATCCCGGCCTGATTTTAACAGGTCATTGACCCCTGGAGGGGCAGGTAATATGAGATCAACCTGTGATTGTGACCTTGGGAAAGATACTTAATTCCTGAATTTCTGTATATAAGCTAGAGTGGAGGGCTGACTAAAAGCCCTAAAGATGTCCACATTCCAGTCCCCCACACCTGTGTGACCTAACCTGACAGAAGGGACTCTGAGACACAAGGAAGCAGAAGATCTTGAGAACGAAAGTTGTACAGGTATATTGTCACCTGAGGCAGGCAGGGGACCAGATTCCTAGAGGAGAAGACACAGCAGATCAAAGATCTATGCTGCTGGCAAGGGGCCGGGAGCCAAGACCGTGGGCAGCTTCAGGAAGCTGGTGGCCCCAGGAAGCTGTATCCCTCTGTGAGTCCTGTAGCCTCATTCAGACTGCCCTGCTCTCCAGAGCAGTGGAAGGATGCACTTGTATTGTGGAAGCCACAAAGCTGTGTGACAGCCAATTGAAACTGACAGCCATAGAGAGAACGCCAGCCTGGCAGCGTCCTGTGAGGCTTGGTGTCCACACAGGAAGAGCCTTGCTTATGCAAAACTCAGTAAACATGGAAGTATCTCCCATAGGGTACATCAGAGATGGAAGGAAAAAGAAGAGAGAAAGGGAGAAGAGAAGGAAAGCGGGAAGGAAAGAGAGGAGAGGAAGGGAGGGACTCCCCAGCTGCTCTTCATCCTACATCCCTCCCCTGCAGGTTGGAATGGTTGGGGAACATCAGGGATGCTTTGAGGAGACAGGTCCCCAAGTTGTAGTCCTGTCCCCTAGCATGTGGGCTGAAGTCACTTCCCAGGCACCCATCGCTCCTTAGTTCACCTCTGTGGTTTGCTTCTGGTCGCCCCATAACCACACTCCCACCTCTGAACTATGCTCTTGCAGTTTCGGGCACACAGAGTTTCCACCTGCTGCCAACTGGCCTTGCAGGCAGTGGCTCTATTGCTCCTTCATGGCAGCTTCTGCTGTCCTGTGACATCTGGATCCACAGGCTTATTGCTGGGCCCTGGAAGCCCCATGTTACACCTCCTCCAGGTGGCACCCTGACCTCTCCACCTTGAAGACAAGATGTGGCCATGTTCTGAGTAGGAGGACAGGGGCCTCCCCGCTTCACTCAGCCCTGGAGAGGCTGGCAGTGGGACTGGGCTGGTAGTCTCACAGCTTCCTCTGAAGCTGTCCCCTCTGGCCTCTCCCAGGTACATTTGTCTCGGCCTTCACTGTGCTGTGTGGGGCCCGCACTGACCTCCCGGACAGGCATGTGTGCTGCGTCTTCTGGCTGAACATCGCTGCGGCCCTCATCCAGGTGCTCACGGCCATCGTCATGGTGGGCTGGATCATGAGCATCTTTTGGGGCATGGACATGGTCATCCTCGCCAGTGAGTAGCTGCTGATGTGTCTGAGGGGAAGGTGGGGTGGGGCCTGGCCCAGGTGGCAGAAGTTCGGGACAGGCCTGGCCAGGGAGGAATGGGAGGCCTGCTTTTGGGCCAGGGCTTCTCACCCCCAAAGACACCCATGCCCTTGGACACGGCTTTCAAGGGCACATTTGTTCCTCTGCCTTAGTGCCACAGCCACCTAGCTCAGGGCCCTGTGCCCCTCATGCCTGGTCTACATCCAAGCGGGGGGCCCTCTCCAGCTAAGATGCCATGGAGACTAGGTAGGCTGGCATGCCCCGGATGAGGTCAGCCGCTTGGCCTATTGCTATGTGTCCCCGTCATAGATTCCAGAAAGAAGAGCAAGGCAACATGCCATCATCACCCATGGGAAACCTCGTGACCGTACTTTACATATAAGTCTGCATGATCGGCCCTTGGATTAAACTATGCTCTTTGGTTGGTTGGTGTCAAAGCCTTACTAATCCTCACTGTTGTTGAAGACATTAATGACTTACCCATCATTGATACAAACTCAATTAGGCACAACTTTGTTTTGTTGAAGGATATACAATTATGAAATCAAATTTACCAAAAGACAGATTATTCTTTTGGTAAAAATAGCTTGGCAGAGAGCTGGGCGTGGTGGCACACGCCTGTAATCCCAGCACTCAGGAGATAGATACAGGTGGATCTCTGTGAGTTCAAGGCCAGCCTGGTCTACATAGTGAGTTCCAGGACAGCTGGGGCTACAGGGAGACCCTGTCTCAAAAATACCAAAAAAAAAAATAGCCTGGCAGAATCTTTAATGCTATATCACCTGTCTTTGAGCAGCTATGTGTGTTTCATTGTAACCCTGCCCCTGCCCCACCCTGCTGGGTGATGGCTCCCAGTAACTGAGGCCACATCTCCTTGGGCAGCTTGTCCTTAGAGCCCTGTCCCCACCTGCTGGTCTCCACTGGGTTCACAGGTTGAACAGCCAGTGCCGAGGTCAGCCGTGACAGGTGAGGACGCCAGAGGCAGGAAAGATAGCCAGGGTTCAGAGGCCACAGATTGATCTGGAATGATTTCGAGCTGAGTTTAGGTTCCCTGGAAGATGTAGGAGCTCGGGCACACATAATGCCAAGGCCTGGTCAGTGACCTAATGAGCCATCTCAACCAGAGAAGACACAAGTACCAGAGCCTGGCATGGCTTGTAGTGTAGGTGGACTGGGCACACAGGCCACCCAGAGCAGGTCCACGAGGAGCTGAGTTTAGGGAGGAAGTGGTAGGCTGGACTTCCAGGGTTTCCCACAGGTAGAGCCCACCAGGCAGCTGGGCAGCAGGCCAGCGGAAGAGGGACTCTGGGCAACAGTGAGGGAGCTACCCCTTTCTTCTGGGAAAAAGGTCAGATCAAGGAAGGCCATATGACCCCCCTCCAGGGGGGCTCACCCTCGCTGTTGGGGAGGTCAGAACACTACTGCTAGGAGAAATGTGCCACCAGCCACTGTGAGTCCCGAAGGTAGTGTGGAGATTTCCCACTAGGCCACTTCTCCAGGAACCCGTGGGATGTCTGTACGCCGTGAATCCCATTCTCAGCTATGCCTGGAAGGTGCAGCTGTTCCAGAAGGCCTGGGAAAGCTGTCCACCCTCACACTGCCTCGTCTACTTGTCAAAGGCAGAATCTGGCTCCCAGCATTGGGCCTTGTTAAAGAGTGTTAGTCAGTTTTCTGTTATTGTAACAAATATGTGGGGTCAATCAATTTATCAACAGAAAAGGGTTATATTGGCTCTGAGTTTTAGAGGGTTTGGTCCACGGTCAGTTGGCCTTGCTGCTCTGGGTCTGTGACCCAGCAGCGCTTCACCGCAGGAGAGTACCTCAGAACAAAAACTACTCACTTCATGCCTGGGAGGGGGAAGAAAGAGAAGAAACCGAAGTTTCTGTCTGCCTTCAGGGGAGCCCATGTGAGCTGAAGACTTCCCAGTAGGCTCCTGGGAATCAAGCCTTCATCTGGGCCTTTATGGGCATTCGATTTATCATGGTAGTGCAGAGTGACCTGCTAGGTCTCAATAAAAGTGTGTTATGCCAACACTGCTCCCTGTGGCTTCCTGATATCCAGATGGCCCTTGACTGCTTCTGGGATTACTACTCCCCCCAAAATCTCATCATCTGTCAAGACTACCACATCAAAAATGAGCTCAGCACCCTGATGTGCATTATCAGGAGTTGAACCACTGTTAAGTCGGGAGCCCTCTGCACTTCTCTTCATTGCTTAATTTCCAGGAACAAGGGGTCGAGATTAAAGCAATTGATTGAAGATGCTCCTATCAGCCTTAGATAACACAGACCCCAGGAAGTGCAGATAGGGGTCCATGGCTTTCCCTGATTCTTGTCCCCTGGGCTGGTGACTTGGCCAGAGCCCCAGCCCCAGCCTGGTCCTTATCTCCTGCCCACCCCAATACTCCATATTGGGTTGGTCAGCCCCTTGACTGTCTGGATCCAAAGATGTCTCTGCATCAAACTTTGACCATGCTTTTGGCACAGGAGAAAAATCAGTCCTATCGGTCCCTTCTTTCTCATTCCCATGTGGCCACCAGACACTTGGCTGGGTACTTTTTCAATAATTGTACGCACCCTCAAAAGATGCATGCAGGCCTCTCATGAGATGGACTAGGGTTCCTCTAAATAGCCACATTTGAGGAGGCATTCCCAAGAGAGCTCTTTAGATGGGAAGAGTTGCGACTGATGTCCTCAGGCCAGCTGGGTGGAAGGCTGTTCTTTCTGCCATCACTGATGGAACCACCTGTAGGTTGGTTTCCACATAGCACCCTTGGGGGCTAGCAGGACACAGTATCAAACAAAATTCCTGAGAACAATCAGAGACTTCGCTGAACATAAAGGACTTACCAATTTACTGCTGTGTCTGTACCAATAATAAACAGCAACAGACACAGCAGCCCGTATTGATCACAAGCCAGTATATACACTTGGTAGCTCACCTAACTGTTCTTTCTATAGTTACATCGTAGCAGACATTGCTAATCAATTATAACATTTTTCTCAGCACAAGCCTTCTGGCAATCACTACCAACTGATCAAAGATGTCTGCCATCCTCAGACCTAGATCTTTCCCAAAGCATTAGGGTTTATAAATGTGGGTCCCATCCAAAAGACCACGTGGCCCAGATAGATTAGGGATGGAATCAGGACCCATCACTGCAGCATCTTTAGTTGGTCAGTCAAACCTGTCCCTCTGCAAGGGCATCCAGAATGCTCCTTGAGAGAGCCTGGGCTTGGAGAGGGGCAGGAATGAAGGCAGGGGGTGGTGTGCAGGGGCAGGGGCAGGGGCAGGGGCATGGTGAAGGTAGGCACTGGGCAGGCAGAGGCAGGGCTGTGTGACACAATCCCCAGGTGGGGCTGGGGCTGGCCGTAGTGGGGGTCACTGTAAACACCGAGTTGCCTCCTCAGAGCCCCCATTCCGCCTCCTGGGACCCCCGTGCCCTCCCTGTACATTTCTGGTGGGCCTTGGCTTCTGTTTTCCGACATTTCTCTTTCTCTCCCTTCCTCCTGCTGCTGCCTCACACCTCTGCTGCTTCAGTTTCCCAAGGTGAGTCTGTTTGTAGGTATAGACCCTCTCCACTGCACAGACGCCCCACTTGCATTTTTAGCCATTTTCAGGGGGAAGTAGGGTGCCTAGCGTCATAAGTCCCTAACACCTGTACCAACTTGGGCCACTCATGCCTCCTCGACTGCCCCTAGGTGTCCCAGCAATACTGGATTGTCAGCACCCAAGAGTGACTGGTGGCCTGCTATGCAGAGAGGGGCCCTATGGGGACCCCTGGCACTTCTCCTCAGGTCAAGGATACTGGCTAGTAGGGTCATAGCTCAGCATATCTATTCTTGCTGTCTCAGCTTATATATAATCTCCCCTAAACAGATAAGTTCCATCAGCACTCTGACTTTCCCAAAGAGGGCTGGGGATGTAGGCCAGAGGTCAAGCATTAACCTGGCCTGTGTAAGAGCCTGGGTTTCATCTTCAACACCAGAAAACAAGTCTCATGATTAGCAATGATGGCTTGAAGGCTCAGTGTTCTCCAGCCTCTGTCCCGGTCCCAGCGTTCGCCTGATTGGAGACATGCTTGACAATTGCTCCCTGCTCTTTCTTCCTTCCTTCCTTCCTTCCTTCCCTTCCCTTCCTTCCTTCCCTTCCCTTCCTTCCTTCCCTTCCCTTCCTTCCCTTCCCTTCCCTTCCCTTCCCTTCCCTTCCCTTCCCTTCCCCTCCCTTTCCCTCCCCTCCCCTCCCCTCCCCTCCTCTCCCTCCCCTCCCCATGTATAGCTTTGCCTGTACATAGTAGATCCTCATAGTATAAACAAGGTCTCCTGAGTGTATTCTGATCTGGGGACATGTTGGACGAGTTCTAAAAGGACGTGGCTCGCTAACGACCTCTCCTCTGCTCCTTCCTTACAGGGTACAAGGAGCAGGGCATCCCACAGCAGCTGTGAGTCCGCAGGACCCTCCAGGGAAGTTCAGGGCCCTGTGAGGGCCACACCAGGTGGCTTCGGACACAAGGACCTTCATACATTCTCTTCTGCCATTTCTCCAATTGGGGTGGAAGGGGAGTATGTAAAAATATGTTATTTATTTTGAAAAACATACCTGCTTTTCTCAGCAGGCTCTGAGGCTAGCCTCTCTCCCTGCTCCAGAGGTCCACGGGAGGAAGGGACCTGGAGGGAGCACTGGGACTGGGCTGGAGGTGGGGTAGTGCGGACCGCTAGGGGTGTCCACTAAATAGGCACCCAGACCTGTCAGGCTTGGTTGCTATAGGCCCTGTGTAGGTGATCAGAAGTTCTTCCAGGGACAAGACTTTACGGAACACTTCCTCTAGGTACCCCCTGCTCAACCATGTGGCATCCTGTGTCTGCTCTCTGTAGGATGAGGGTGGCCACGTGGCCAGGTAGAAGCCCAGCATGGAGTGATCCCTGGGTCTCCACAGGTGTCTGACCACACCTCAGCCTCCTTGTCACAGACAGTGGAAGGCTGGGGGGGAGGTGTAATTTTTGCTTAATTGAGGTAAGGGGGACATTGGATCCATCCCTGGGTAACACTGTTAGAATTCTAGATGTTTATATACATTACCAGGCTATGTCAATGGTTGCAGACTGACAGCCTTTCTCGATTCTTACTGTTTCTAGTTCCCCTCCTTTTTCTGAAATCCACGTGTTTCTGAATCTAGACATTCTGGTTTGAGGAAGATGCTATCTCCTAACACCCCAGCAGAGTCTGGGCTACCCACCCACCATCAAGCATGTGAATATCTCTAGAGAATGGTGTGACTAATCAGATTCCTTGGGACCAATGAACTGTTAATAGCCTTGCCTGTTCAGGTCAGAGCTTGCTCCCGAATAAGTCCTGGGGGCCACTGGCCACTGGATTGCATTTGAAGTGTCAGAATTGCAGAGTCACTATCAGGAGGTTGGGGACCTTGACCTGAAATTCTACATGCTACAAGCAGGTGCATCAGGAGGTGGTGTTGATATGACCCGTGGGCCTTGACGTTCCTTTAAGCTGTTCACCTGGGAGTTATCAGTACAGAGTTAGATCCTTAGTAGGGAGAGAAACCAATAGCAGGGACCGGTGTGGGCGACAATCTGAAATTAAGAGAAAGGAGATCCAAAATTACAGGGACGGGGTGGGGCTCCCTTCCCTCCTCATTCCATTTTAAATAGGAAGGGCCAGCTTGTGGGGCAGGAGACCTCCGTTCCCGGACGCACTGGCCTTGAGCTGTCCGTGGGTCCCTGTCTGAGAGGCTTCCTCGGTGGCTGAGCTCTGTCACATCTTGACTAGGACTGGAGAAAGGAGCTGGCTAATTTCTACACTGATGATGGAGGCTCCTAAGAAACAACTCCCACTTTGGGGTGGGGGAGTATCCCAACCCCTCATCAGGCTTCTTAATTCCAGTCCTTGGGAGCAATCCCCCTAACTGGACAGTCCCTGATGTCATGGAGAGATGGAGTTGTGTCAGTAATCAGTCCTGGCTCTGACTCTGGGTGAGCTGACCTGTCCTACTCTCTGTCCACCCATTGGTTTCTTCCATGGCCATGTGGGGTAGAGTTGGACCCTTTCAACACAGGGGAGGGCCTTGTATCTTCATGTGTCCTTTCTTACCAAGCCCAGACCAGGCTTCTATAGCTTCTCCTTTGTTTGCAGCCTGTATCTTGGATGAGATCAGGCTTGGTCCTCCCCACAAAGCCGTCATCCAGGTAGATCAGCAGGGATGTACTGTCCCTAGAACTGCTGGGGACAGCCTCAACAGACGGAAATGGTGGGCCCCTCTCCCCTCCCATGCTTCCAGCCCCCAGCCCCTTCACCCTGAATAGCCAGGGATGACGGGCCTCATCAAGGTCGGCCCCCACAGGGAGGGTAAAGTCTGTTTCCCTGACTTGGTCTGGGGGTGGCTAATGGGGGAGTTGAAGGGAGACAGCAATTTACATTGCTTGTTTAGTGACGTGAGCCAGACTCGAGTGGGACTTTTCTGAGTGACAGGTGTCATCATGAGTTTCCATGTGGGATGGCTTAATACAGGGGTTTATGAGCTTGGCAGCTGTCTCCCTGGCACCCTCTCACTTTGGGTGGCTGATGCAGGGTGGAGTCAGGGGCACCCCCACCTGTCCTCTGAATTGTAGGTATATAAGGGTTGCCACTAGCTCTGAATAGTGGCCCGTTAGTGAGGCCGAATCACTGTCAGACAATGGACAGTAGCCGGTTTGCTCCAGGCTGCCCACTGGATCCTTAGGTGGCCAGAGTTCATCTACTATACCAGCTGGTTGGAAAGCAGGCCTCTCGGGCCAGGAAGTGCTTAGTAGACATAGGGCCCCAACTGAATAGTGGAACTCAGGGCCGTTGATTCAGCTGAATTCTTGGAGAGGAATTCAGAAGAATGTTCCCTGGCTGTCAGTGTTGGGAGCAAGGATCACAGGCCCACAGAGAGCACCAGGGTGAATGAGACACTGTCAAGACCTAACGGTGGCACAGTGATCAGAGTGGCCAATCCCTTCACCAAAGTGGGACCCTGGAGCTAGAGCGAAGCACTCAGCACCTGGCTGTCCTTTCTTCTGCTGTGATAGAATATGCTGACAAGAGTAACAGAGGCCAGGAAGCCGCTCGTCACGCTTACAATTCCGGGTTCCACACAGTCCATCAGAGCAGAGGAGTCACGGCGGCAGGAACTTAAGCAGCCGCCACAGTCAAGAGCAGAGACACACAAATGTGTCTGTGCTGCCTGCCAGCCTGCCTGCCTGCCTGCCTGCCTGCCTGCTTCCTTCTTAGCTGGGTTTCTGTATTCAGAACCCAGCCCGGGAAACGGTGCTGCCCACATTCAGGGTGGTTCTGTCCACCTCAGTGCACAATCAAGACAATCCTTTACAGACATGTCCACAGGCCAGTCTGATCTAGGTAACTCCTCATTAAGACCTGGGTGATTCTAGATCATGTCAAGGTGACAGTTAACAGCAGCCCACTGGGGTGTGGAGTCCTGCGAAGACTCCAGGGCCGGAAGGCCGTATGGCACTTCTCCCCGGCCCCCGGCCTTGGACTGACTGCTGCTGCTCTTGCCTAGGCCAAGTCTCCAGCTGCATTGGAAAGAAGAGAAGGAAATGTCATGGGCATGCTCTGTTCCTTCCGCCCACTGTTCTGGACCTGTGTGTAGCCCCAGTGAACGGCCTCACAGTAGGCCTGGCCCAGGCACTGCCCATAGCAGTTCATTTTCCATCATTCTGTGAGGAGAGACTTTGCTAAGCTTCCTCATGGAGAGCTGAGGCTCCTGAGGAAGTGAGCCATGACCCAGACATCCCCTCAGAAGTCCCAGGAATGATGAACTTCAGAAGGATGAGAAGCATTTCCCCTGTCCTCCTAGTTCCCTTACCTCACCTGCCATCAAAACCACACCCCTGGGCTGGAGCGATGGCCTAGCGGTTAAGAGCGCCGACCGCTCTTGCAGAGGACCCGGGTTCGATCCCCAGCACCCACATGGTGGCCGAGAGCCGTCTGAAACTCCGATTCCAGGAGAACTCCAGTTCCAGGGGAGTCCGACGCCCTCTTCTGACCTCCGCAGCATTGCACGTCATGGGTGCACAGACTTGCATGCAGACAATACATTCATATACATACGGAAATAAATAAAATTAAAACAAACAAACAAACAAACAAAAAACCACACCCCTGGCTTCCTGAGGATCCTAATTGGGGGGGTGTGTGTGGAAGCATCTGGAAGCTAGAGATAGAGCGGGTGATGAGAGCTGCCTGGTCCAAACAGCAATCCATGGGTCCCCAGTCCTGCATTCCTTCACAGGGCCACGGCTGCACTGGTGCGTGGTAGAAGCATGTGGTGAATTTGCCTACAGGATGCTGAAGCTGAGGAGCCGTGTGGAGGATGCTGCTAAGAGGCAGTTCAGAAAGGAGCTGAACCACAAGGCTAACGTCCCCTGAACAGAAAGGGACCAAGGTGTACAAAAGAAAAGCCATCCATACATTCCCCGAACACTGGCCAGCAACCTATGGAGTTCCCAGACCCAGATTAAACCCTTTCCCCTCCCACCCACCCCCCCGCGCCCCCACTCCCCACCCCCCCACCCCCAGGCGTGGGTGGCGGCACGCCTTTAATCCTAGTACTTGGGGAACAGAAGCAGGCGGCCTGTGTGATTCAAGACCGCCTGGGCTACAGAGTGATTCCAGGACAGCTGGGCTACAGGGAGACCCGTCCCTCAAAAGACAACCCCCCCCCTCCAAGGCCCAAGGGTCCTGAAGGGGGAAGGGAAATTGAATGATGGCTTTTTTTTTCACCTTAAGATGCAAAGCACAGACCCCAGTCTAAGTCCTCTTCTTTAACCACCCATTCCCTCCCAGGCTGGTGTGACCTTAGCACATTCCTCCAGCTTACTGTGAGGTGGGAATAGACCACCCGGGTCTTAGTAGTGGGCGTTATTTTACTGATGTGGATGAAGAAAGCTGGGACCTGGCACAAACTTCTTGGGACAGTAGAGTGGAAACGTGGGTGCTCTGTTGGTGGCAAAGGCTCAGGGCAGGTCTTATACCCTCTCCTTGGGCTGGGAGAACAGTGCACCTCCCATTCCGGGATGAACTGAACCCGATGCAGACCAAGGTTTCCCCCTAGCGGAAGCAGGAGGCCACCTACAGGCTTGGGGAGTCCGCCGGGTTCACACAGCAAATGTTCCTTTCTGCTGATGTGGGCAGGTCCTGAGCTTAATGAAAGATGCTCTCCACTCCAGATCCCTGCAGGCCCCAGACTCTACCAGGGACAGCAAGGTGGGGGAAATCCATTCTCCAAGGTCCAGCTGCTCTATCATCTTCCAGAGAGTTCTGGCCACAGGTTGTAGGGAACAAAGTTATTCGAAGGCAACGGAATGACGTGAAAAGGACAGCTGAAGGATGGGTGCAAGGCTTGGGGTCTGTGTATCTCCTCGGCCTTCTTCCTGTAAGCTTCTTGGGGCTTTTGGATGTTACTGAGTTCGCACAGAGGTGGGCGTTTTCACACTCAGAGTATGACCCGGTCTAATGCACCACTCTCGACAGGATGAATTCCAACCAGGGCAGTCCTGAGTGCCCTCCGCATGCCAGGGTGGCATTGGGCCTAGTGTTGTCAAGGTCACCCACGTCCCTCCGGCTGCCTTGGCCTCAAGTTAAAAATGTACAACGCAGGAATAAAACTAGTTGGTCCTAGGCAGCCTTCATGTACCTCCCCCCCATCGGCTGCCAGACCGTGGTTTATTTAGAGACCCGAAGCCCACCCAGGAGAGAAGCATGGCTGACCTATAAATAAAAAGAGGCCGGGCGGCCCCCAAGCTAGGACGCCCAGACTGCTGCCTGTCAAACAAACTAGTCACAAGAACGCCCATTTATGGGACTAACCTCAGATACAAAGACCAAAGAAAATAAAACCCTCCTATGCAAACTGGGGAGCTAGTGGGTTTACTGGGGCTGCTAACAGGAGTATGGGACTCTTGGTGAGCTGAAAAATCCCACCCCAGCATGAGGGCACGACCTCATAAGCTCCTCGACTGTAGTCTCCACCCCCCAGTCAAGTCCAATATAGCTGCCATGCAGCCCCCAAGCCCGAAGTGCAGCTGGGTGGGCGTGGGAGGGAATAGGTGTACTTGACAGAAATCTCCGATGTGGCTGACTACTTCTCCACTGCTTTTATGAATGCAATGTTTATGAGCTGATATTTTGAAGAGTTTCACCGTGGGGGTGACCCCCACGTCTGGCAAATTCAGAATTGTCAGGGATCCATGGCGTGGCCACAGCGACTTCTAAGACACTGCTTCCCATTGTCAGGGGCAGAAGGGGCACCTGGTAGCTCTTGAGTTTTTTCCTAGTACATGCCCGAGTCTCCTGATATGCAATTTAGCTGGGGAACATCTGACACCCCCTCCCAACCTCTGCCCTCTTACAGTCCACCCACCCCCCAGTGCATTTTCACACGAATGGGCAGGACACACACACACAACAACCCACACACACACACACACCCGCGAGCGCACACACACATACACGCAAGCATCTAAACTGCTAGCAACAGCTCAGAGTCGTAAGGGAGCACGTGAGGAGCTACAATACAATACACCTATCTCCCAATTACCCTCATCAATTCCTCTTTCCAGGGCCCCTGGCCTGCGAATCCCTTCCTCCAGGGGTCCATGGGCTCAGTATTCCCTCTCCACCAAACCCAGCTGTGCTTAAGCCCTAGAATGGCCTGGTATGGGAGGGGTAAGAATGGAGCTTCCCTGAGGAGAGGATGCTGATCTCTTCCTGATGCTTCTCCAGACTGCAGACAGCACTTTTTTCCTGAATTTCTTTTTGTTCCTACCCCATCTACCACAATCAAGAAGCCAACAAGTGTGGGAGGAAGGAAGTTTTGAGCAGAGACACGATGATGGGGCTGTGACCATTCTGCGGGCCCCTGTGGATTCATGGCTAGCCCTTCTACGCCAGTTCCATGTTTTATTGTACAGGTCTGCGATTTTAATTTTAAAAACAAACTAATAAGTAGAATGGCGTGTGGAATACTTCTGAATTTACATATGGACAAAGTGGTAGTAGTGTGTAAATTAGTGTTCATGTGCATGGTAGTGTGGTTTTGCGTTGGGATCTTTCCTCTCTCTGTTTAATTAATTGCTTATGATTTTCCCTTTTCTCTGACAATATCCAGGGAGTCTCTTTGAAATCCTCCGTCTCCCACAGGGAGCCGCTTCACCCCAATACGCGCACAATGTTACATGGCTAGCCCATGTCGCAAAAGGATTGGAAAGCCTTTCTTTTCTTGGAAGACAACGTGGAATATCTGGGCCTAGGAAGAGTCGAGACCTGCCTGGCCGAAACCGAAAGGCCCTCGAGGCTCATTTTTGGGCTTGGCCATTATTTTTTGTGCCAGTGCCACTGGAGGCTTAGCCTGGCCCTGGGCTCAGGGTAAACAGGTCCCAAAGGATCTGCTTATCTAAAGCCGCCTGCCAGCAAGCACTAACTGGTACTGTTCTGAAGAATACAACCTCCGACAACAAAACCCATGTACATCAGGTCCATATACTATGTGTACATACACACGGGTTCCTCGTATAATATATAAGCATAGGCATTTTTTGGGCAATACCAGATTTGGTGTGGTTTTTGTTTTGAGATATGGTTTTGAAACCTTTCTTCCTTCTCTTTTCTATGTAATAAACATTCACGTGACCTTTCTGGCGGCTTCTAAAATTCTTCTCTTCCATTTCTGTCATCAGACATCTCCAACTGCTTGTCCAGCACTCTCTTCTCGGAGCCTCAGCTGCTGAGCTTTCTGTTCAGGGCCCCGCCCTCCTACAGACCATTATGCCTCCCTGCTCACTGGGTCCCTTAGAGGCCAGGGACACATGATCTGAATGAAGTGTGAGGATCCAGGATGTGCACAGCAAGAACTCATTTCTTGATTATTGGCCTGGCTGACAAAGGAAATGTTTGTGAGATATATGTTGGATGACAACTTCCCATAAATGGCCATTTGGGTAAGAATGGTTAGAACTTACAGCTGGCTGTGCTCCATCAGAAGGGACCTGTTCAAATTTGGAGGGGATTGGAGTAGGCTGTCAAACAGCCCAGCATACACCTGCAGTGACCGATGGATGGAGATCTAGGGTATTTATGTAAATTTTGGCTTGATGAAAGGGGAATGAATTCTATGTCAGATAAACATGAATCCCGAAATTAGTTCTATAAAGGACTAAATAGATCAAAAAGACCAAAACGAAAGAAAGAAAGATAAAGACTTCAACCTGATTGATGGAACAATCCATCAAGAGTACATGATGATGGCTACGAACATACACAACGTGAACACAGGACACCTAATGTCATAAAAAGTCAAAAAATACTTTAGATGTGCACCACCAAGAGATTAGACCCAGTGTACATAGTGGGTAGGTTATTCATTCCCCTAATTCACTCGTTTCCAACCAAGTGCAGGTCTATTCCTACCATAAAATTAAACAAGACACATGTGAATTTGAACCTGGCAGCAAAGAGACTTAGCTCGACACGACATAAATCCCATTCAAAATTCGACAGCAATAACAATTTGCGTCACAGCCCCTGAAACTGCTCCAAAAATGGATCTGTGGGCCAAACAAATCGCAGGAAATACAGGAACATACCAAGATAATTCCTTATGTCCCTACGGATCACATGGTATAAGACTAATCAGCAGCAGGAGACTTTAGACCATATAAACTCTGAAGAAACCAGGGGACCGTCTGACGAAGGAAGACCATCGTAGAAGAGCCCCCCCCCCTTTCATGGGTGATCGTCGCCCCTGTGCATCCTTGCACACAATCACCTGAGGGATGCCTCAATACTCTAGGGTTCCTAAGCATCAGGTGGGCTGACCAAAACAGTAATCCGGCAAGTGGCTGTTGAAGGCACCAGGCTGGTGCCATAGTGAGAGTTTCCCGTGGCATTGCTCTCAGTGCCGGGATACCAGGGGAAGGACTAGGTTCCTCACATACCGAGGGAAAGCCAGACTCACCCTGTTTCCTCAGACGGAACCCATGTGTGAGCTTTGCCCATGGCCTGGACAAATGTCCAATGTAATCAAGCACAAACGAAGGAAGGATCTATTTTTAGGCTAAGTGGTTTCAGAGGATTTTAATCTATCAATGGAAGGGAGCCTGGTGGAACAGGTCCTCACTCATGTGGACGAGAAGCAGAACAGAGCCGTGACAGGAAGGATCCAGGACAAGATAATATCCTCCAAGGACACACTCCCACCCTTACAGAATTCTACCACACCCAATAGCTGATTACTTTATATTTTGAGTCCTGTTTATTCGTTAATCAGATCATTTGTTCAGAGCCCTCAAGATATAATCATCCGTGGAAATGAACTCTCAGGCACACTGAGATGTATTTACCAATCTCCGTGGAGCCTTGCAATCCAATCAGGTTGACAATCAGGAATAGCCATTCAGACCTGAAATCTGCTAACCTCCAGGCCATTCACCAAGGGAAGATCAAGGTCTCGCAGCCCTGCCCTCCCACTCCTCACCCAACTTAACCTTCCTACTCTATTATTCCATTTCCTTATTTTTTTCATTTTTTTTTTGTTTTAAATTTAATTTATTTCTGTATGTGTAGCAGTGTACTAGTCTTCATGTAGGGTTGTGCACCCGGGTCGTGCAATGCCCGCAGAGTTCAAAAGGTGTATGCCGTATTCCCCTGGAACTGGAGTTGCTCCTGGAATTTGAGTTACAGACGGTTCTTATCCGCCACATGGGAGGCTGGGGATGAGACCTGGGTCCTCTGCAAGAGAGTTTTGGTGCTCTTAACCGCTGAGGCTTCTCTCCATCCAGCCCCCAAAGTACACTCTTATAGAAAGAGACCCTGAGCTCAGAACAACAGCCCCATCAAGGTCCCAGGATGCCATCTATACCTAGGGATGACTTAGAGAGAACAGGACCCAAAGTCCAAGGAATTGTCTGTCCCCAGGCACTCCCGGAGTTTTTCTTAACCATGCGCACATTATAAATACTGCTGTGTTCAGGCAAGATGGGCGCTCCAGACCAGCATGTTCTTTGGAAGGCTGGATGGCTGATGAGCTGAGCACCAACCCTAGCTCTGCTACGTGAAGAGAGGAAAGCTCTTATGTCACTTAGATCACCTCTTCTCCTGGCCCCAACCCTTTTGTCCTTAGGTGGGGTGACTTTGGTCAAGCCAGCTAGTGCCCCTCTCCTGAATAAGTGTCCACCCCAAATTCTCAAATATGAGGGAGAGATCATGTCAATATTATGGCATCGATACACTGAGCTCCCCGCACTCCATACCCAGGCTGGGGCAGGAGGGACCCCTCAGCTTACTGTGGGAGAGTGCGGCTGGGCTTGAGGGTGGGTGGTAATGGATCCCTTCCTTAGTCCTTGGCTACTGAGTAGGAACAGAGTCCAGATTTGGATAACATGTCCAAGTGGTTAGCTATGGAGACTCCTGGTCAGCACAGACTGCTGTTGGCTGGCTGGCAAGGCCAGAGGACCAAGAAAACATGCTCTGGCCAACCTCCTATCTCCTTCCACTTCAAGGCCAAACGGGGCGTTGAGATAGCTATGTGACACGACTCAGTTTTTGTATCTAAGCTGTGATGGGAAAAGTTTATGCTCATTAAACTGGGATTAAGAACTACCAAGAATAATAAGAGCTGTTACCATCTGTGTCATGCTGCATTGCATGACGACTGCATCTCAAGAGGACCTGTAAGAGGCCAGCACTTGTTGGGTGTCCACCAAGTACCAGGAGTGTTCAGTAGTGCTGCTGTTTAATCTGCACAGACCTACGGGAGAGCTGAGAGAATCAGCTCAGGTCTCCCTCCAGGCTCAGAGAAGTGGCGCAAACCCACAGTTACCTAGAAGCAGTCACGACTGTGACTCCCACCCACACTCCCGATTCTCAGTCCCTTACATTCCGGGGTCTCTCAGTCAGGTCCCCTCAACCTCTCCCTTCTAGGAAGACATCATCATATCAGACCCTTGATATGGACACTTCCAGAAATGATGGTGGAAGTTGTTAGCCTCCTGTGGGGAGAGGCCAGATGGTCCTTCCCCTAGACGTCACCTCCTGCTCCCAAGTACCTGCTCTAGTCAGGTCTGCCCAGGATAACAGGGTGACAGTGGAAGTAGAAACCATGTTCGTTCCCTGTGCTCTATGTGTGTGGTGTTCCCCCAGGCCCGGCATTGAGGACAGGAGGGAAGGGTGAAGGAAGTTGGTCTCTCCACCTAGCATGGTTCCTCCTCCTCCTCAGTCCTAACCCTCACTCACATACTCTCTTCTCTGCCTTCCTTACTGTAGAGGGAGGGAACTGAAAATGGCAACATGGCCGCACGTGCTGCTGAGCCAAGGCTCTGATGAACCTACTGCAGCCTCAGCTAAGGACACCACAGACCTAGAAAGCATTAGAGCCAGGATGTCCCTAGACATAGCGGGTGTGTCCCATGCATGTGGCTCCTTCCTTTGGCTCAGGGTGGGTGTCCCTTCCCCAGTCTGCAGCCATTTGCTGCTTCACAAGTTTCTTAAATAGAAAGCTGCCCAGAAGGGAGGGTGGCAGAGTGGTGCCATGGGCCAAGTCACGCCCATCCTACGGGCCACATGCTGCAGCCCTAACCTCCAGTACCCTCAGTGTAACTGTGTCTGGAGACAGGATACTTAAGAGGTAATGAGGTCATTAGCATGGCACCATTCTAGGATGGCAGGTATCCCCCTAAGAAGAGGAGACCGGGACGCAGACACACAGAGGAATGGGCCCTTTTTTAGGGTTGTGGTATGGTACACAAATGCACCATTTTGCAAGCAGGAAAGTCAGCTTCAGAAATGAACTTTGAAAAAAAAAAAAAAAAAAAAGATATGTAAGCTATTGCTCCAATTATTCTTTCCAGGGCCTTTAGACAAGAATATCGTCAACTCAGCCACACCTGAGCAGACTCACCCGGAAGAACTGGACAACAGACTCTTCAGACTTCATGCAGAACACATGTTGATGAAAGAAATTTCTTTAAGCAAGGCTGAATCAAAAGGTACTTAGGTTCTTAAATTCTTCTCTTTTTTTTTTTTTGGTTCTTTCAAAGACCGGCGTCTCTCCGTTTAGCCCCAGCTGTCCTGGAAAATCACTGTGTAGACCAGGCTGTCTTGACTCACAAACGATCCACCTGCCTCTGCCTCCCAAGTGCTAGGATCAAAGGCCTGCACCACCAGGCCCGGCACTTTACAAATATTATCTACAGGGAAGACTTTACAAATATTATCTACAGGGAAGTTAGAGCCAGGGTGGACCTGTGATTAATAAAGAACTTGCACTCTTTCATATAAGCACAGATTTTTTGTTTATTTTTGTTGTTTGTTTTATGAAACGTATTTTTATTTGGGGCTGGAGAGATGGCTTAGTGGTTAGAAGCATTGGCTGCTCTTGCAGAGGACCCAGGTTCAGTTCCCAGCACCCATGTGGTAGCCAATAACCATCTGTAACTTCAGTTCCAGGGGATCCATGCCCTCTTCTGGCCTCCATAGGCAATACGCAAACTTGGTACACTTATATATAGGAAGAACACTCACACACATAAAATATAAAATAAAAAATTTTTAACATTTAAATTATTATTATTTATTGTATTAGTGTACTGTCTGCGATGTAGGTTCACTTGTCGTGAATGAAGCCAGAAGAGGTGTCAGGTTCCCTTTGGAACTGGAATTACAGGTGGCCTGGGATGGGTACTAGCAACCAAACTCAGGTCCTCTAGAAGAGCAGTAAGTACTCTTAGCTGCTGAGTCATCTCTCCATACCATTTTTTTTTGAGACAGGGTCTCCCTGTAGCCCCAGCTGGCCAGGAACAACTCACTCTGTAGGATCTACTGTCCTGCCTCCCTAGTGCTAGGATAAAGGCAACAACCACCACACACCTGGCTTAAAGATGGTTCTTAGCTGCCATGTGTGTGCTGGAATCGAACCTGAGTCCTCTCAAACAAGTCAGGGCTCTTACCACTGCGACCACCTATCTCTCCACCCATCGTCCCTATGCATTTTTTTTTTATATAGCATGGTGTCTTAGCGGCGTGGTGGCACGCTCCTTTATAGTCCTACACTTGGGAGGCAGGAGGTAGGGAGGAATGCTTTGAGTTCAATGGCCAGCCTGGGTCTACAAGTGGAGTTCCAGGACAGTGGCGACAGGGAGACCCTGTCTCGAAAATACCAAAAAAAGAAAAAAAAAAAAAATAGGCGGGCATGGTGATGAGCACTCTTTATCCCAGCCAACTCAGGCGGCCAGAGGCAGGCAGGATCTTTGGGGAATTCAAGGACACCTTGTCTACCAGTGAGTTCCAGGGACAGCTGGAGCTACAGGGAGTGTTCTCAACAAAGACAAAAAATTATTTATTTAAATTATTTATGGTGTGTTTGTTTGTGTGTGTGGGTGTGTGTGTAATTGTGTGGTGTGTGTTTGTTGCATGACACATGCACAAAGGGTCCAAAAAGATCAGGTCGTCAGATTCTCTGGAGCTGGATTACAGAGAAGTTGGAGCAATTCATTGGTGTGCTGTGAACTGAAACTCTGGTCCTCTGCAGAGCAACACCTCTCTTGGATCCCCTAGCCATCTGCCTCCATGGCACGTTTTTTTGTTTGAGGCAGGATCACAGTATCATAGTCCTGACTTGGCCTGGAAAATTGCTGCAGTCTTCAGTGACTGAGGCATTAAAGTGTGCACCATCACACCCAGTGACTTGCTGTTTCCTTGCTCTGTCATGTTCTATGAGCACTTGTGACTAGGTGTCTAACAAGAGAATAATTTGAAAAACAAACACAAAAAAAAAAAAAAAAAAAAGAAAATTTGGCTGCCTTTGAGCACCAGGGCAGCTGCAAACAAAACTGAGGGCTAGCTGAAAAGTTGAGCCCTTCCCAGTGGCATCTCTTCCGGAAACCAAACTTTGTTGTACAGGTCTCTGGGGAACATTTATCTAAACCATAGCAAGCCAAAAGTATCTTGCTTCTTAGCTGATAACCAAAGAGGACATGAGGTTATAGATATTAAAGTGACTGAATTAGATACTGTTCCTCACTCTCCTCCCCTCCGGCTTTGAGTAGGGGACCTGGCTATTTCATGTCCTGATGCCTGTGTGCGAGTGCATGTGCATGTGTCTGTGTGTGTGTGTGTGAGTTGTTGTTGTTATTGTTGTTATTGTTATTGTTATTGTTTGAGACAAGGATTCACTATATAGCCCTGGCTGGTCTGGAACTCACTTTGTAGACCAGGCTACGCTCTAATTCAACAGGATCTCTGCCTTCTGCCTCGAGAGTGCTTTTAGAATCAAACATGCACAATGATGGGCCTGTTTCTTTTTTTTTTTGTTTTTTTTTTTTTTTTTGGTCTTTTTGGACAAGGGCTCCTGTTGCCCCAGCTGTCTGGAACCCACTCTGTAGACCAGGCTGTGGCCTAAATTCAAAGATCTGCCTGCTCTGCCTCCCGAGAGCTGGATATTAAGTCATGCACCACTATACGCCTCCATGGCCTGATTTTTTTATCTGAATATAATGAATGCAATAATAGCTAACATCAATAGTGCTTTAATATAACTGTTTAGTTTAATACAACATTTAGCTTATATATAATATTCACAACAATCTGATGAGGCAGATACTTTTTTTTTTCTGGTCCTTTGGAGGACAGGGTCTCCCTGTAGCCCTCGCTGTCCTGGAACTCACTATGTAGACTAGGCTCATCTTGAACTCAGAGATCTGTGTGCCTTTCCTGGGATTAAAAGGCATGTGCTGGCCGGCGTCGGTTGTGCGCACGGCCCTTTAATCCTAGCACTCTGGGAGGCAGAGGCAGGCGGATCTTTGTGAGTTTCAAGGCCCAGCCTGGTCTACAGAGGGTTGAGTTCCGGACAGCTGGGGCTACAGGGAGACCCTGCTCAACAAAGACAAAAAAAAAAAAAAGGTCATGTGATACATGGCCCTGGCAGATAGTATGTTTTTCACATACATTTATTTATTTATTCTATTTTTAACAAATCTCGACCGTGTTCCCGCCATTTCCCCCCCCCGCCAGAGCTCATGCCTTTTGACAACATGCTTTTCATCTCTTAATCTTTCTCCATATTTTCCACGGGGGGAAGTTGACTGTTTTGAGCAGACGTTCACTGTTTCCGTCAGTTCTTTGATCAGTTCCTTTCTGTTGTTGTTGTTGTTTCCAAAAGGCATTACGCCCATTGCTTTGTACAAAAAGCTCAGGGGACCTACACAAAGAAATACTTACAACTGGGAATTGGCACTAAGGCATCAACAGATGAGGGATACATTTGTCGTTTGTTTTTCTGGGTTGTGTTACTTCACTTCAGCATAGTCCTCTCGCTCCAGCCATTTTCCTGCAAAAGCTCGTGATGTTTGGTCTTTCTTTACCACTGCCTTAGAACTCCATTGTGTAGATGCTACCACATTTACTCTATCCACTCGTCAGTTGAAGGCATTTGGGTTGGTTCAGCTCCTTNTTTTGTCTTTTCGAGACAGGGTCTCCCTGTAGCCCCAGCTGTCCTGGAACTCACTCTGTACACCAGGCTGGCCTTGAACTCACAAAGATCTGCCTACCTCCCAACTGCTAGTATTTTGTTTGTTTGCTTGTTTTGTTTTTATTTTTTTTTTTGAGACAGGGTTTCCCTATAGCCCCAGCTGGCATGGAACTCACTCCATAGACCAGGCTGGCCTTGAGATCCACCTGCCTCTGCCTCCTGAGTACTAGGATTAAAGGCATGCATCACCACGCCTGGCTACAAATAAATCGTTTTTTTTTCTGCTTCTGAATTCATCTTTCTGAGCAGGGCATGGTGGCCCATGCCTTTAATCCTAGCACTCGGGAGGCAGAGGCAGGTGGATCTCTGTGAGTTCAAGGCAGGCCTGGTCTACAAAGTGAGTTCCAGGCCAGCTGGGACTAAAGGGAGACCCTGTCTCAAAAAGAAACCTTTAATCCTAGTACTTGGGAGACAGAGGCAGGCGGACCTGTGTGAGTTCAAGACCAGCCTGGTCTACAGAGTGATTTCCAGGACAGCTGGGGCTACAGGGAGACCCTGTCTCAAAAAGACAACCCCCCCCCTCCAAGGCCCAAGGGTCCTGAAGGGGGAAGGGAAATTGAATGATGGCTTTTTTTTTCACCTTAAGATGCAAAGCACAGACCCCAGTCTAAGTCCTCTTCTTTAACCCACCCATTCCCTCCCAGGCTGGTGTGACCTTAGCACATTCCTCCAGCTTACTGTGAGGTGGGAATAGACCACACGGGTCTTAGTAGTGGGCGTTATTTTACTGATGTGGATGAAGAAAGCTGGGACCTGGCACAAACTTCTTGGGACAGTAGAGTGGAAACGTGGGTGCTCTGTTGGTGGCAAAGGCTCAGGGCAGGTCTTATACCCTCTCCTTGGGCTGGGAGAACAGTGCACCTCCCATTCCGGGATGAACTGAACCCGATGCAGACCAAGGTTTCCCCCTAGCGGAAGCAGGAGGCCACCTACAGGCTTGGGGAGTCCGCCGGGTTCACACAGCAAATGTTCCTTTCTGCTGATGTGGGCAGGTCCTGAGCTTAATGAAAGATGCTCTCCACTCCAGATCCCTGCAGGCCCCAGACTCTACCAGGGACAGCAAGGTGGGGGAAATCCATTCTCCAAGGTCCAGCTGCTCTATCATCTTCCAGAGAGTTCTGGCCACAGGTTGTAGGGAACAAAGTTATCAGAGTCACTGGAAATGAAGTGAAAAGGACAGCTGAAGGAAGGGTGCAAGGCTTGGGGTCTGTGTATCTCCTCGGCCTTCTTCCTGTAAGCTTCTTGGGGCTTTTGGATGTTACTGAGTTCACACAGAGGTGGGCGTTTTCACACTCAGAGTATGACCCGGTCTAATGCACCACTCTCGACAGGATGAATTCCAACCAGGGCAGTCCTGAGTGCCCTCCGCATGCCAGGGTGGCAATGGGCCTAGTGTTGTCAAGGTCACCCACGTCCCTCCGGCTGCCTTGGCCTCAAGTTAAAAATGTACAACGCAGGAATAAAACTAGTTGGTCCTAGGCAGCCTTCATTTCCCCCAATCCTGCCAAAGCCAAGGGTTTAGAGAACCCGAGCCCACCCAGGGAAGAGAAGCATGCTGACCTCATAAGTAAAAAGAGGCCGGCGGCCCCAGAGCTAGGACAGCCCAGACTCTTCCTGGCAAAACAAACTAGCACAGAACGCCCCATTGCATGACTTAGCCTCAGGATACCAAAAGACCAAAGAAATAATCCCATCCTAGTGCAAACTGGGGAGCTAGTGGGTTTACTGGGGCTGCTAACAGGAGTATGGGACTCTTGGTGAGCTGAAAAATCCCACCCCAGCATGAGGGAAGACTCATAAAAGCTGCCTCACTGTAGTCGCCACCCCAGTCAAATTTCCTAATATACTCCATCAGCCCCCAAGCCCGAGTGCAGCTGGGTGGGGTGGGAGGGCAAGAGGGACTGACCAGAATCTCCGATGAGGGTCTGACGACTCTCCCTGCTTTTATGAAGCAATGTTAATGAGCTGGATATTGTGAAGAGTTCCCGGGTGAACCCCACTGCTGCAACTTCAAGATGTCAGTGACCATGGCGTGGCCAGACAGCAGACTTCTACTACACTGCTTCCCATGTTGTCAGGGGCAGAAGGGGGCACCTGGGTATCTCTTGAGTTTCTAGTACATGCCCAGAGTCTCTGGATATGCATTTAGCTGGGGAACCTTGATCCCCCTCCCAACCTCTCCCCTTCTTACAGTCCACCCCCCAGTGCATTTTCACACGAATGGGCAGGACACACACACACACACACACACGCGCGTGCACACGCGCACACACACACACACACACGCAGCATCTAAACTGCTAGCAAACAGCTCAGAGTCAGGGTAGGGGGCACGTGAGGAGCTTACACCTATCTCCCAATTACCCTCATCAATTCCTCTTTCCAGGGCCCCTGGCCTGCGAATCCCTTCCTCCAGGGGTCCATGGGCTCAGTATTCCCTCTCCACCAAACCCAGCTGTGCTTAAGCCCTAGAATGGCCTGGTATGGGAGGGGTAAGAATGGAGCTTCCCTGAGGAGAGGATGCTGATCTCTTCCTGATGCTTCTCCAGACTGCAGACAGCACTTTTTTCCTGAATTTCTTTTTGTTCCTACCCCATCTACCACAATCAAGAAGCCAACAAGTGTGGGAGGAAGGAAGTTTTGAGCAGAGACACGATGATGGGGCTGTGACCATTCTGCGGGCCCCTGTGGATTCATGGCTAGCCCTTCTACGCGCAGTTCCATGTTATTGTACAGGTCTGCATTTTATTTTAAACAACACATAAGAAGTAGACATGGGCTGTGAATACTGCTGAATTTACATATGGACAAGTGTAGTATTGTGAATTAGTGTTCTGGTGCTGTAGTTGGTTTTGTTTGGGTCTTTCTCTTCTCTGTTAAATTAATTGCTGTATGTTTTCCTGTTCTCTGACAATAGCCAGGGCTTCTCTTTGAAATCTCACGTCTACCCACAGGGAGCCCACTCACCCCAATCCAGCCAAGGGACATTGCTAGCCCATTCCAAAGATTGGAAGCTTTCTTGGAAGACAACTTGGAATATCTGGGCCCTAGGGAAGAGTCTAGACCTGCCTGGCCTAAACCGAAAGCCCTCGGGCTCAGGTTTGGCTGTGGCTTATTTTTGCCAGTGCCCTGGGGCTTGAGGCCTGGCCCTGGCTCAGGGGTCCACAGGGTCCCACAGGAGCTCTGCTTCTCTAGCCTCCTCCAGCAGCACTACTGTACATGTGCTGAAGAATACACCTCCGACAACAAAACCCATGTACATATTCCATATACATATGTGTACATACACACGTGTTCCTCTTATAAATATATAAAGCATGGCATTTCTTTGGCATTCCAATTTGTGGGGTTTTTTTTGAGATATGGTTTTGGAAACCTTTTCTTCCTTCTCTTTTCTATGTAATAAACATTCACGTGACCTTTCTGGCGGCTTCTAAAATTCTTCTCTTCCATTTCTGTCATCAGACATCTCCAACTGCTTGTCCAGCACTCTCTTCTCGGAGCCTCAGCTGCTGAGCTTTCTGTTCAGGGCCCCGCCCTCCTACAGACCATTATGCCTCCCTGCTCACTGGGTCCCTTAGAGGCCAGGGACACATGATCTGAATGAAGTGTGAGGATCCAGGATGTGCACAGCAAGAACTCATTTCTTGATTATTGGCCTGGCTGACAAAGGAAATGTTTGTGAGATATATGTTGGATGACAACTTCCCATAAATGGCCATTTGGGTAAGAATGGTTAGAACTTACAGCTGGCTGTGCTCCATCAGAAGGGACCTGTTCAAATTTGGAGGGGATTGGAGTAGGCTGTCAAACAGCCCAGCATACACCTGCAGTGACCGATGGATGGAGATCTAGGGTATTTATTAAATTTGCTGATGAAGGGGAATAAGTATATTTCAGATGAACATGAATCCAGAAAGTAGTCTAATAACTGACTAAATAGACTTCAAACCAAAACAAATAAGAAAGATAAAGACTTCATCCTGATTGATGGAACAATCCATCAAGAGGACATTATGATTCTAGACATACACAACTTGAACACAGGGACACCTAATTTCATAAAACAAATACTATTAGATGTAAAGCCAAGAATTAACCATTGTACAGTAGTGGTAGGTTACTTCAGTAACTCCTTTCCACCAAGTGACAGGTCTTCCTACCTAAAATTAAACAGAGAAACATGTGAATTAAATGGCATCAAAGAGACTTAATAGACATCTACATAAAATCCCATTCAAATGCTACAGAATATACATTCTGCTCAGCAGCCCATGAAACTGTCTCCAAAATGGATCATGTGGGACACAAAGCAAGTCTCAAGAAATACAGGACAACCGAAATAATTCCTTGTTCCCTATCTGATCACAATGGTATAAGACTAATCAACAGCAGGAGACTTTAGACATATAAACTCATGAAGAATCCAGGAGGCTCTGGACAGAAGGAAGCCATCTAGGAAGAGCCCCCCACCCCTTTCATGGGGATCGTCAGCCCCTGTGCATCCTTCACACACCTGAGGGATGCCTCAAGACATCTAGGGTTCATAAGCATCAGGGTGGGCTGACAAAACAGATCATCTGCAGTGGCTGTTTGAAGAGCACCAGGCTGGAGGCCAGAGTGAGATGTACCCGTGGCATTGCTCTCAGTGCCGGGATACCAGGGGAAGGACTAGGTTCCTCACATACCGAGGGAAAGCCAGACTCACCCTGTTTCCTCAGAGCAGGAACCCATGTTAGCTTTCCCATGGCTGGGACAAAATGTCCAATGTAATCAACACAAAGAAGGAAGGATCTATTTTGCTCATGGTTTCAGAGATTTTAATCTATCATGGAAGGGAGGCCTGGTGGAACAGGGCGCTCACATCATGGTGGACAGGAAGCAGAACAGAGCCATGACAGGAAGGATCCAGGACAAGATAATATCCTCCAAGGACACACTCCCACCCTTACAGAATTCTACCACCCCCAATAGCCTACTTATATTTTGAGTCTGTTATTCGATTAATCAATCAATTTGGTCAGAGCCCTCAAGATATAATCATCCGTGGAAATGAACTCTCAGGCACACTGAGATGTATTTACCAATCTCCGTGGAGCCTTGCAATCCAATCAGGTTGACAATCAGGATTAGCCATTTCAAGACCTTGGGAAATCTGCTAACCCAGGCCATTCACCAGGGAGATCAAGGTCTCAGCAGCCTGCCTCCCACTCCTCACATCTTTGCTGCTTCCCATAAGAACAACTGAGCTTCAAAGTACACTCTTTTTTTTTTTAATTTAATTTATTTCTGTATGTGTATCAATGTACTGTCTGCATGTAGGTTTGTGCACCCGTGTCGTGCAATGCCGCGGAGTTCAGAAGAGGGTCTCGGATTCCCCTGGAACTGGAGTTCTCCTGGAATTGGAGTTACAGACGGTTCTTAGCCGCCATGTGGGTGCTGGGGATCGAACCTGGGTCCTCTGCAAGAGCAGTTGGTGCTCTTAACCGCTAGGCTATCTCTCCAGCCCCCAAAGTACACTCTTATAGAAAGAGACCCTGAGCTCAGAACAACAGCCCCATCAAGGTCCCAGGATGCCATCTATACCTAGGGATGACTTAGAGAGAACAGGACCCAAAGTCCAAGGAATTGTCTGTCCCCAGGCACTCCCGGAGTTTTTCTTAACCATGCGCACATTATAAATACTGCTGTGTTCAGGCAAGATGGGCGCTCCAGACCAGCATGTTCTTTGGAAGGCTGGATGGCTGATGAGCTGAGCACCAACCCTAGCTCTGCTACGTGAAGAGAGGAAAGCTCTTATGTCACTTAGATCACCTCTTCTCCTGGCCCCAACCCTTTTGTCCTTAGGTGGGGTGACTTTGGTCAAGCCAGCTAGTGCCCCTCTCCTGAATAAGTGGCCACCCCCAAATTCTCAAATATAGAGGGAAGAGATCATGGCAAGTATGAAGCATCGAGCCCCAGAGCTCCCCGCACTCCCAGACCCCAGGCTGGGGCAGGAGGGACCCCTCAGCTTACTGTGGGAGAGTGCGGCTGGGCTTGAGGGTGGGTGGTAATGGATCCCTTCCTTAGTCCTTGGCTACTGAGTAGGAACAGAGTCCAGATTTGGATAACATGTCCAAGTGGTTAGCTATGGAGACTCCTGGTCAGCACAGACTGCTGTTGGGCTGCTGAAGCCAGAGGACTAAGAAAGACATCTCTGGCCACCTCCTAATCTCCTAATGCCAACTCAAGGCCAAACTGGGGCCTTTGAGAGTAGCTATGTGACCCAGGACTCAGTTTGTCTAAGCTGTGATGGGAACAAGTTTATTCTCATGTTAAACTGGGATTAATAACTACCAATAATAATAAGAGCTGTTACCATCTGTGTCATGCTGCATTGCATGACGACTGCATCTCAAGAGGACCTGTAAGAGGCCAGCACTTGTTGGGTGTCCACCAAGTACCAGGAGTGTTCAGTAGTGCTGCTGTTTAATCTGCACAGACCTACGGGAGAGCTGAGAGAATCAGCTCAGGTCTCCCTCCAGGCTCAGAGAAGTGGCGCAAACCCACAGTTACCTAGAAGCAGTCACGACTGTGACTCCCACCCACACTCCCGATTCTCAGTCCCTTACATTCCGGGGTCTGTCAGTCAGGTCCCCTCAACCTCTCCCTTCTAGGAAGACATCATCATATCAGACCCTTGATATGGACACTTCCAGAAATGATGGTGGAAGTTGTTAGCCTCCTGTGGGGAGAGGCCAGATGGTCCTTCCCCTAGACGTCACCTCCTGCTCCCAAGTACCTGCTCTAGACAGGTCTGCCCAGGATAACAGGGTGACAGTGGAAGTAGAAACCATGTTCGTTCCCTGTGCTCTATGTGTGTGGTGTTCCCCCAGGCCCGGCATTGAGGACAGGAGGGAAGGGTGAAGGAAGTTGGTCTCTCCACCTAGCATGGTTCCTCCTCCTCCTCAGTCCTAACCCTCACTCACATACTCTCTTCTCTGCCTTCCTTACTGTAGAGGGAGGGAACTGAAAATGGCAACATGGCCGCACGTGCTGCTGAGCCAAGGCTCTGATGAACCTACTGCAGCCTCAGCTAAGGACACCACAGACCTAGAAAGCATTAGAGCCAGGATGTCCCTAGACATAGCGGGTGTGTCCCATGCATGTGGCTCCTTCCTTTGGCTCAGGGTGGGTGTCCCTTCCCCAGTCTGCAGCCATTTGCTGCTTCACAAGTTTCTTAAATAGAAAGCTGCCCAGAAGGGAGGGTGGCAGAGTGGTGCCATGGGCCAAGTCACGCCCATCCTACGGGCCACATGCTGCAGCCCTAACCTCCAGTACCCTCAGTGTAACTGTGTCTGGAGACAGGATACTTAAGAGGTAATGAGGTCATTAGCATGGCACCATTCTAGGATGGCAGGTATCCCCCTAAGAAGAGGAGACCGGGACGCAGACACACAGAGGAAAGGCTGTGTGAGGTGTGTATGGACACAAAGGCAGCCATTTGCAAGCCAGGAAGGGCAGCTTCAGAAGGAACTTGATCTTGAACTTCAGCCTTGAGCACTGTTCTAGTTTGTCTTCCATTGCTGTGACAAAACACTCTGACCGACACCGACTTGGGGAGGAAAGGGTTTATTCACCTTACATCTCCTGGGTCACAGTTCATCACTTAGGGAACCCAAGATAGGAACTCAGGGCAGGAACCTGGAGGCAGGAGCTGAAGCACAGGCCATGGAGGAATGTTGTTCACTGGCTTGCTCCCCTGGCCCATGCCCAGCCTGACCTCTTATACAGTACACAACAACCTGCCCAGGGTGGCACCACCCATAGTGGGCTGGGCCCTCCCACATTGCTCAACAATCAAGACAATACTCCACAGACGTGGCCACAGGCCAGTCCAATGGAGCCAATTCTCCAATTGAGGCTCCCTCAACCCAGGTGTGTCAAGTTGACACTAAAGCTATCCAGTACAAGCACTGTGAGCCAAAAGGCCTGTGATTCTTTTTTATGGTCATTGGACCCAACTAATGTCATGACACAATCCAGGAACAACAGAAATGGTCACACGGCTGACAGTAGAAGGGGGACATCCCAAAGAAAGATTGGTCACCTGGATGGGACAGCCCTTTCCTGGTGGGGGCCAACCTATGCCCACTTGGCCTTGGGTAGTACTGGTGCCTACTGTCCCCCAGTGTCTGTGAAACATGGCTGAGCCATAGCTTAGGGGTAAACCTGAGGACCCAAACAGTAGTCCAAGATACCGTCCCCTCCAGGGACATGGGCCTCTTGATTTATGCTGTCTTTGCTCACTGGCCAATGAATTTGAGGCCCCCAAAGTGTCACTGATTGGGGGAGCTATGAGAGGAGGTCAGTGCGCAGCAGAACCCACGGCCGCCTCCTAGGCGGGGGAGTATTTATATTCTCATCAAAAATAGCAATGCCTGGAAAGATAAATGCTGTAAGGCAGAGAAAGCAGAACATCGTGAGGGAACGCGGCCTCCTCTAGCAGCCGTCCCTGGCTTCTGCAGTTCCAGGTCAGTAGGGGAGCCTGGAAACTATGAGACTGGGGAGCCACCTCTTCTGGGGGTGCTGGGCACACATCCAGGGTCCTTTGAAAAAGCTGAGGCAGAGACACGGATGTTACTACAGGGGACTCGGCACTAGGGCTGAAGCTGCTGGCCTCCAGCACCAGAGTGCCCAGCGCTCTGCACCTTCTGCTCTGACACACGTGGCTCCCCCTCGCTTGACACTCAAACCCTTCCTGGCTACCCAGGCTTATCCTGGGATCCACAGTCACCAGTGTGACACAAGGTGATCTTTGCTCTACCAGGTGGCCTTCGCTAGCCACCCCGTGTGATACCAGGAAGGTTTCCAATCCTAGAGGCCAGCTATTGCTGTAGCCCTGGCCAGGCCAATAGCAGTCAAGGCCCCTCTGAGCTTACCTGGAGGGCCCAGGGACTTTCCACAGGTCTCTCTACCTGGGTGAGTTTCCCTCCTTGGTTCTCAGGCTGAAGCTTCCAAAATAGAAGCTACTCGTGGTTATAGTTCCCATCCCATGGAGCAAGATGGCAACACGCAAGGAGAGACATCCAGGAGAGAGACATCCAGGAGAGAGACATCCAGGAGAGAGACAGCCAGGAGAGAGACATCCAGGAGAGAGACATCCAGGAGAGAGACATCCAGGAGAGAGACATCCAGGAGAGAGACATCCAGGAGAGAGACATCCAGGAGAGAGACAGGCAGGAGAGAGACAGGCAGGAGAGAGGCAGCCAGGAGAGAGACATCCAGGAGAGAGACAGGCAGGAGAGAGGCAGCCAGGACAGAGGCAGGCAGGACAGAGGCAGGCAGGACAGAGGCAGGCAGGACAGAGGCAGGCAGGACAGAGGCAGGCAGGACAGAGGCAGGCAGGACAGAGGCAGGCAGGACAGAGGCAGGCAGGACAGAGNTGCCTGGTCCACACAGCAATCCCCCTGGGTTCCCCAGTCCGCATCCTTCACAGGGCCACGCTTTTGCACTGGTGTTTGCACTTGGTGCGTGGTCGAAAGATTGTCATGTGGTGAATTGCCTACAGGATGCTGACTGAAGCTGAGGGAGCCGCTGTGGAGGGATGCTGCTCAGAGGCAGAGTCAGAAAGGAGCTGAAACTGTGTCGTGTGTGAATGTGCTGTGAACCACAAGGGAAGGCTTAACGTCCCCTGTTGAACAGAACGGGACCCACCCCAAGGTTTGAAAGAAAAGAAAAGCATCTCTACATCCCAACACTGGCCAGCACCCTATGGAGTCCCAGAACCAGATAAAAGCCCTGCACCTCCCACCCCCACCCCCCCCCGCTCCCCACTCCCCCCCTCCCACCCCCCGGGCGGGTGGCGCACGCCTTTAATCCTAGAACTTGGGAGACAGAGGCCGGCGGGACCTGTGTGAGTTCAGGCCAGCATGGTCTACCGAGTGATTCCAGGACCAGCTGGGGCTAAAGGGAAAAAAAAAAAAAAAAAAAAAAAGAAACAACCCCCCCCCCCCCAAGGCCCAAGGGGTCCTGAGGGGGAGGATCCGGAGAAATAGAAAATTGAATGAGCTTTTTTTTTTCACCTTAAGATGCAAAGCACAGACCCCAGTCTAAGTCCTCTTCTTTAACCCACCCATTCCCTCCCAGGCTGGTGTGACCTTAGCACATTCCTCCAGCTTACTGTGAGGTGGGAATAGACCACTCGGGTCTTAGTAGTGGGCGTTATTTTACTGATGTGGATGAAGAAAGCTGGGACCTGGCACAAACTTCTTGGGACAGTAGAGTGGAAACGTGGGTGCTCTGTTGGTGGCAAAGGCTCAGGGCAGGTCTTATACCCTCTCCTTGGGCTGGGAGAACAGTGCACCTCCCATTCCGGGATGAACTGAACCCGATGCAGACCAAGGTTTCCCCCTAGCGGAAGCAGGAGGCCACCTACAGGCTTGGGGAGTCCGCCGGGTTCACACAGCAAATGTTCCTTTCTGCTGATGTGGGCAGGTCCTGAGCTTAATGAAAGATGCTCTCCACTCCAGATCCCTGCAGGCCCCAGACTCTACCAGGGACAGCAAGGTGGGGGAAATCCATTCTCCAAGGTCCAGCTGCTCTATCATCTTCCAGAGAGTTCTGGCCACAGGTTGTAGGGAACAAAGTTATCAGAGTCACTGGAAATGACGTGAAAAGGACAGCTGAAGGATGGGTGCAAGGCTTGGGGTCTGTGTATCTCCTCGGCCTTCTTCCTGTAAGCTTCTTGGGGCTTTTGGATGTTACTGAGTTCACACAGAGGTGGGCGTTTTCACACTCAGAGTATGACCCGGTCTAATGCACCACTCTCGACAGGATGAATTCCAACCAGGGCAGTCCTGAGTGCCCTCCGCATGCCAGGGTGGCATTGGGCCTAGTGTTGTCAAGGTCACCCACGTCCCTCCGGCTGCCTTGGCCTCAAGTTAAAAATGTACAACGCAGGAATAAAACTAGTTGGTCCTAGGCAGCCTTCATTTCCCCCAATCCTGCCAAAGCCAAGGGTTTAGAGAACCCGAGCCCACCCAGGGAAGAGAAGCATGCTGACCTCATAAGTAAAAAGAGGCCGGCGGCCCCAGAGCTAGGACAGCCCAGACTCTTCCTGGCAAAACAAACTAGCACAGAACGCCCATTGCATGACTTAGCCTCAGGATACCAAAAGACCAAAGAAATAATCCCATCCTAGTGCAAACTGGGGAGCTAGTGGGTTTACTGGGGCTGCTAACAGGAGTATGGGACTCTTGGTGAGCTGAAAAATCCCACCCCAGCATGAGGGAAGACTCATAAAAGCTGCCTCACTGTAGTCGCCACCCCAGTCAAATTTCCTAATATACTCCATCAGCCCCCAAGCCCGAGTGCAGATGGGTGGGTGGGGCGGGCAAGAAGATCGGACTGACCAGAATCTCCGATGAGGGTCTGACGACTCTCCCTGCTTTTATGAAGCAATGTTAATGAGCTGGATATTGTGAAGAGTTCCCGGGTGAACCCCACTGCTGCAACTTCAAGATGTCAGTGACCATGGCGTGGCCAGACAGCAGACTTCTACTACACTGCTTCCCATGTTGTCAGGGGCAGAAGGGGGCACCTGGGTATCTCTTGAGTTTCTAGTACATGCCCAGAGTCTCTGGATATGCCCTTTAAGCTGGGAACTTGATCTACCCCTCCCAACCTCTCCCCTTCTTACAGTCCACCCCCCAGTGCATTTTCACACGATATGGGAAGGACACACACAAACACACACACGCGCGTTGCACACGAGCACCCACACACACACACACGCAGCATCTAAACTGCTAGCAAACAGCTCAGAGTCAGGGTAGGGGGCACGTGAGGAGCTTACACCTATCTCCCAATTACCCTCATCAATTCCTCTTTCCAGGGCCCCTGGCCTGCGAATCCCTTCCTCCAGGGGTCCATGGGCTCAGTATTCCCTCTCCACCAAACCCAGCTGTGCTTAAGCCCTAGAATGGCCTGGTATGGGAGGGGTAAGAATGGAGCTTCCCTGAGGAGAGGATGCTGATCTCTTCCTGATGCTTCTCCAGACTGCAGACAGCACTTTTTTCCTGAATTTCTTTTTGTTCCTACCCCATCTACCACAATCAAGAAGCCAACAAGTGTGGGAGGAAGGAAGTTTTGAGCAGAGACACGATGATGGGGCTGTGACCATTCTGCGGGCCCCTGTGGATTCATGGCTAGCCCTTCTACGCGCAGTTCCATGTTATTGTACAGGTCTGCATTTTATTTTAAACAACACATAAGAAGTAGACATGGGCTGTGAATACTGCTGAATTTACATATGGACAAGTGTAGTATTGTGAATTAGTGTTCTGGTGCTGTAGTTGGTTTTGTTTGGGTCTTTCTCTTCTCTGTTAAATTAATTGCTGTATGTTTTCCTGTTCTCTGACAATAGCCAGGGCTTCTCTTTGAAATCTCACGTCTACCCACAGGGAGCCCACTCACCCCAATCCAGCCAAGGGACATTGCTAGCCCATTCCAAAGATTGGAAGCTTTCTTGGAAGACAACTTGGAATATCTGGGCCCTAGGGAAGAGTCTAGACCTGCCTGGCCTAAACCGAAAGCCTTCGGGCTCAGGTTTGGCTGTGGCTTATTTTTGCCAGTGCCCTGGGGCTTGAGGCCTGGCCCTGGCTCAGGGGTCCACAGGGTCCCACAGGAGCTCTGCTTCTCTAGCCTCCTCCAGCAGCACTACTGTACATGTGCTGAAGAATACACCTCCGACAACAAAACCCATGTACATATTCCATATTTACATATGTGTACATACACACGTGTTCCTCTTATAAATATATAAAGCATGGCATTTCTTTGGCATTCCCATTGTGGGGTTTTTTTGAGATAGGTTTGGAAACCTTTTTCTTCCTTCTCTTTTCTATGTAATAAACATTCACGTGACCTTTCTGGCGGCTTCTAAAATTCTTCTCTTCCATTTCTGTCATCAGACATCTCCAACTGCTTGTCCAGCACTCTCTTCTCGGAGCCTCAGCTGCTGAGCTTTCTGTTCAGGGCCCCGCCCTCCTACAGACCATTATGCCTCCCTGCTCACTGGGTCCCTTAGAGGCCAGGGACACATGATCTGAATGAAGTGTGAGGATCCAGGATGTGCACAGCAAGAACTCATTTCTTGATTATTGGCCTGGCTGACAAAGGAAATGTTTGTGAGATATATGTTGGATGACAACTTCCCATAAATGGCCATTTGGGTAAGAATGGTTAGAACTTACAGCTGGCTGTGCTCCATCAGAAGGGACCTGTTCAAATTTGGAGGGGATTGGAGTAGGCTGTCAAACAGCCCAGCATACACCTGCAGTGACCGATGGATGGAGATCTAGGGTATTTATTAAATTTGCTGATGAAGGGGAATAAGTATATTTAGAATGAACATGAATCCAGACACAAGAAAGTAGTCTAATTTCAGACATAATAGACTTCAAACCAAAACAAATCAGAAAATATAAGATAAAGACTTCATCCTTATTGATGTAACAATCCATCAACGAGGGACATTATGATTATAGACCTACACACTTGAACACAGGACACCTAATTTAATAAAACACATATTTAGATGTAAAGCAAGAATTAACCATTGTACAGTAGTGGTAGGTTACTTCAGTAACTCCTTTCCACCAAGTGACAGGTCTTCCTACCTAAAATTAAACAGAGAAACATGTGAATTAAATGGCCTCAAAATAGACTTAATAGACATCTACATAAAATCCCATTCAAATGCTACAGAATATACATTCTGCTCAGCACCTCATGGAAAACTGTCTCCCAAAATGGATCATGTGGACACAAAGCAAGTCTCAAGAAATACAGGACAACCGAAATAATTCCTTGTTCCCTATCTGATCACAATGGTATAAGACTAATCAACAGCAGGAGACTTTAGACATATAAACTCATGAAGAATCCAGGAGGCTCTGGACAGAAGGAAGCCATCTAGGAAGAGCCCCCCACCCCTTTCATGGGGATCGTCAGCCCCTGTGCATCCTTCACACACCTGAGGGATGCCTCAAGACATCTAGGGTTCATAAGCATCAGGGTGGGCTGACAAAACAGATCATCTGCAGTGGCTGTTTGAAGAGCACCAGGCTGGAGGCCAGAGTGAGATGTACCCGTGGCATTGCTCTCAGTGCCGGGATACCAGGGGAAGGACTCGGTTCCTCACATACCGAGGGAAAGCCAGACTCACCCTGTTTCCTAGAGCAGTACCCCCATTGTTAGCTTTCCCATGGCTGGGACAAAATGTCCAATGTAATCAACACAAAGAAGGAAGGATCTATTTTGCTCATGGTTTCAGAGATTTTAATCTATCATGGAAGGGAGGCCTGGTGGAACAGGGCGCTCACATCCTGGTGGGACAGGAAGAAGAACAGAGCCATGGACAGGAAGGATCAGGGACACGATAATATCCTCCAAGGACACACTCCCACCCTTACAGAATTCTACCACCCCCAATAGCCTACTTATATTTTGAGTCTGTTATTCGATTAATCAATCAATTTGGTCAGAGCCCTCAAGATATAATCATCCGTGGAAATGAACTCTCAGGCACACTGAGATGTATTTACCAATCTCCGTGGAGCCTTGCAATCCAATCAGGTTGACAATTCCGATAGCCCATTTCAAGACCTTGGGAAATCTGCTAACCCAGGCCATTCACCAGGGAGATCAAGGTCTCAGCAGCCTGCCTCCCACTCCTCACCAAGATGCTGCTTCCCATAAGAACAACTGAGCTTCAAAGTACACTCTTTTTTTTTTAATTTAATTTATTTCTGCTGTGTATCATGTACTGTCTGCATGTAGGTTTGTGCAACCGTGTCGGTTGCAATGCTGCGGAGGAGTTCAGAAGAGGGTCTCGGATTCCCCTGGTGGAAAATGGAGTTCTCCTGGAATTGGGCGTTACCGGACGGTTCTTAGCCGCCCTGTGGGTGCTGGGATCGAACCTGGGTTCCTCTGCAAGAGCATTTGTTGCTCTTAACCGCTAGGCTAATCTCTCCAGCCCAGCAGTCAACACTCTTATAGAAAAGAGCCCCTGGCTCAGAACAACAGCCCCCTCACGGTCCCAGGCTGCCAATCTATTACCTAGGGAGGCTGAGAGAAAAGGACCACAAGTCCAGGAATGTCTGTACCCAGGCACTCCCGGAGTTTTTCTTAACCATGCGCACATTATAAATACTGCTGTGTTCAGGCAAGATGGGCGCTCCAGACCAGCATGTTCTTTGGAAGGCTGGATGGCTGATGAGCTGAGCACCAACCCTAGCTCTGCTACGTGAAGAGAGGAAAGCTCTTATGTCACTTAGATCACCTCTTCTCCTGGCCCCAACCCTTTTGTCCTTAGGTGGGGTGACTTTGGTCAAGCCAGCTAGTGCCCCTCTCCTGAATAAGTGGCCACCCCCAAATTCTCAAATATAGAGGGAAGAGATCATGGCAAGTATGAAGCATCGAGCCCCAGAGCTCCCCGCACTCCCAGACCCCAGGCTGGGGCAGGAGGGACCCCTCAGCTTACTGTGGGAGAGTGCGGCTGGGCTTGAGGGTGGGTGGTAATGGATCCCTTCCTTAGTCCTTGGCTACTGAGTAGGAACAGAGTCCAGATTTGGATAACATGTCCAAGTGGTTAGCTATGGAGACTCCTGGTCAGCACAGACTGCTGTTGGGCTGCTGAAGCCAGAGGACTAAGAAAGACATCTCTGGCCACCTCCTAATCTCCTAATGCCAACTCAAGGCCAAACTGGGGCCTTTGAGAGTAGCTATGTGACCAGGACTCAGTTTGTCTAGCTGTGATGGGAACCAAGTTTCTTTCTCATGTTAAACTGGGATTAATAACTACCAATAATAATAAGAGCTGTTACCATCTGTGTCATGCTGCATTGCATGACGACTGCATCTCAAGAGGACCTGTAAGAGGCCAGCACTTGTTGGGTGTCCACCAAGTACCAGGAGTGTTCAGTAGTGCTGCTGTTTAATCTGCACAGACCTACGGGAGAGCTGAGAGAATCAGCTCAGGTCTCCCTCCAGGCTCAGAGAAGTGGCGCAAACCCACAGTTACCTAGAAGCAGTCACGACTGTGACTCCCACCCACACTCCCGATTCTCAGTCCCTTACATTCCGGGGTCTCTCAGTCAGGTCCCCTCAACCTCTCCCTTCTAGGAAGACATCATCATATCAGACCCTTGATATGGACACTTCCAGAAATGATGGTGGAAGTTGTTAGCCTCCTGTGGGGAGAGGCCAGATGGTCCTTCCCCTAGACGTTCACTTCTGCTCCCCAAGTACCTGCTCTAGCCAGGTCTGCCCAGGATAACAGGGTGACAGTGGAAGTAGAAACCATGTTCGTTCCCTGTGCTCTATGTGTGTGGTGTTCCCCCAGGCCCGGCATTGAGGACAGGAGGGAAGGGTGAAGGAAGTTGGTCTCTCCACCTAGCATGGTTCCTCCTCCTCCTCCTCAGTCCTAACCCTCACTCACATACTCTCTTCTCTGCCTTCCTTACTGTAGAGGGAGGGAACTGAAAATGGCAACATGGCCGCACGTGCTGCTGAGCCAAGGCTCTGATGAACCTACTGCAGCCTCAGCTAAGGACACCACAGACCTAGAAAGCATTAGAGCCAGGATGTCCCTAGACATAGCGGGTGTGTCCCATGCATGTGGCTCCTTCCTTTGGCTCAGGGTGGGTGTCCCTTCCCCAGTCTGCAGCCATTTGCTGCTTCACAAGTTTCTTAAATAGAAAGCTGCCCAGAAGGGAGGGTGGCAGAGTGGTGCCATGGGCCAAGTCACGCCCATCCTACGGGCCACATGCTGCAGCCCTAACCTCCAGTACCCTCAGTGTAACTGTGTCTGGAGACAGGATACTTAAGAGGTAATGAGGTCATTAGCATGGCACCATTCTAGGATGGCAGGTATCCCCCTAAGAAGAGGAGACCGGGACGCAGACACACAGAGGAAAGGCTGTGTGAGGTGTGTATGGACACAAAGGCAGCCATTTGCAAGCCAGGAAGGGCAGCTTCAGAAGGAACTTGATCTTGAACTTCAGCCTTGAGCACTGTTTAGTTTTGTCTCCATTGCTGTGACAAAACCACTCTGACCGACACGACTTGGGAGGAAAGGGGTTATTCACCTTACTCCTCCTGGGTCACAGTTCATCACTTAGGGAACCCAAGATAGGAACTCTAGGGCAGGAACCTGGGGGGCATGAGCTGAAGCACAGGCCATGGAGGGAATGTTTTCAATGGCTGTCCCCTGCCCATGCCCCCCTGACCCTTTATACAGTACACAACGATCTGCCCAGGGTGCACCACCCATAAGTGGGGCTGGGCCCTTCCACATTGCTCAACCATCAAGAAAATACACCACAGACGGGCCACATGCCATTCCAATGGTGCCAATTCCCCATTTGAGGCCCCTTCAACCCAGGTGTGTCAAAGTTGACACTAAAGCTATCCAGTACAAGCACTGTGAGCCAAAAGGCCTGTGATTCTTTTTTATGGTCATTGGACCCAACTAATGTCATGACACAATCCAGGAACAACAGAAATGGTCACACGGCTGACAGTAGAAGGGGGACATCCCAAAGAAAGATTGGTCACCTGGATGGGACAGCCCTTTCCTGGTGGGGGCCAACCTATGCCCACTTGGCCTTGGGTAGTACTGGTGCCTACTGTCCCCCAGTGTCTGTGAAACATGGCTGAGCCATAGCTTAGGGGTAAACCTGAGGACCCAAACAGTAGTCCAAGATACCGTCCCCTCCAGGGACATGGGCCTCTTGATTTATGCTGTCTTTGCTCACTGGCCAATGAATTTGAGGCCCCCAAAGTGTCACTGATTGGGGGAGCTATGAGAGGAGGTCAGTGCGCAGCAGAACCCACGGCCGCCTCCTAGGCGGGGGAGTATTTATATTCTCATCAAAAATAGCAATGCCTGGAAAGATAAATGCTGTAAGGCAGAGAAAGCAGAACATCGTGAGGGAACGCGGCCTCCTCTAGCAGCCGTCCCTGGCTTCTGCAGTTCCAGGTCAGTAGGGGAGCCTGGAAACTATGAGACTGGGGAGCCACCTCTTCTGGGGGTGCTGGGCACACATCCAGGGTCCTTTGAAAAAGCTGAGGCAGAGACACGGATGTTACTACAGGGGACTCGGCACTAGGGCTGAAGCTGCTGGCCTCCAGCACCAGAGTGCCCAGCGCTCTGCACCTTCTGCTCTGACACACGTGGCTCCCCCTCGCTTGACACTCAAACCCTTCCTGGCTACCCAGGCTTATCCTGGGATCCACAGTCACCAGTGTGACACAAGGTGATCTTTGCTCTACCAGGTGGCCTTCGCTAGCCACCCCGTGTGATACCAGGAAGGTTTCCAATCCTAGAGGCCAGCTATTGCTGTAGCCCTGGCCAGGCCAATAGCAGTCAAGGCCCCTCTGAGCTTACCTGGAGGGCCCAGGGACTTTCCACAGGTCTCTCTACCTGGGTGAGTTTCCCTCCTTGGTTCTCAGGCTGAAGCTTCCAAAATAGAAGCTACTCGTGGTTATAGTTCCCATCCCATGGAGCAAGATGGCAACACGCAAGGAGAGACATCCAGGAGAGAGACAGCCAGGAGAGAGACATCCAGGAGAGAGACATCCAGGAGAGAGACAGGCAGGAGAGAGAGGGTACAGGCCAGGAGAGGAGACATGCCAGAGCGTAGAGACATCCAGGAGAGAGACATCCAGGAGAGAGACATCCAGGAGAGAGACATCCAGGAGAGAGACAGGCAGGAGAGAGGCAGCCAGGACAGAGGCAGGCAGGACAGAGGCAATCCAGGACGAGAGGGACAGGCCCAGGGAGAGGCAGCCAGGCGACAAGAGAGGCAGGCAGGACCAGAGGCAGGCAGGGGGACAGCGGTGCAGGGCAGGACAGAGGCAGGCAGGGCAGAGGCAGGCAGGGACCCAGGAGGCAGCAGACAGAGGCAGGCAGGCAGAGGTCAGGCAGGGACCGAGCAAGGCCGACAGAGGCAGGCAGGACAGAGCAGCCAGGACAGAGGCATGCAGGACAGAGGGCGGCCCAGGAAGAAGGCCAGGCAGGACAGAGGCAGGAAGGAGAGAGCCCGCCAGGACAGAGGCAGGCATGGGACAGAGGCAGGCAGGACCCAGGACAGAGGCGCAGGACAGAAGGCAGGCAGGACAGAGGCAGGCAGGACAGAGGCAGGCCGGACAGAGACAGGAAGGACAGAGGCAGAGGCAGGAAGAGGCAGGCAGGACAGAGGCAGGCAGGGGAAGACAGAGGACAGCGCAGGAGAGACACGGCAGCCAGGACAGAGGCAGGCAGGACAGAGACAGGCAGGGACCGAGGGCAGGCAGGACAATATGCAGGACAGGATAAGGACAGAGGCAGCCAGGACAGAGACAGCCAGGAGAGGGACAGGCAGAGAGTTTCAGCCCTCACACTGAGGTCAGAGCTGGTTCTACGCAGCCCAGGGTTCAGCTGCAAGAACCACCTGCGTTTTCTCCATCCGTCTCTAGTTTCTCCTTTTTCCCTCTATTCCCTCCTTGCTTTTTCCCTTGCCGTCTTCTTTCTTCTCATCTTTTTTTTTATTTTTATTTCTGTATGTGTATTGAAGTATTGTCTGCATTGCAGGTTTGTGCACCCATGTGTCGTGCAATGCCCGCAGAGTCCGAGAGGGTGTCTCGGTATTCCCCTGAAAGCTGGAGTTCTTGGAATTGGAGTTCAGACGGTCTTAGCCCCATGGGGTGCTGGGGATCGAACCGGGTCCTCTGCCAAGAGGTCTGGTGCTCTTTAACCGCTAGGCTATCTCTCCAGCCCTTACTATTCATTTTTTTATTCATCCTTCTTACCCACCCTCTTCTTCCTTTTATTATTTTCTTCTTTCCATGGACTCATTCAAGTTCTTTTGTTTTTCCAATATTTTAAAAGAAAGAAAAAAATGGCTAGAGAGATGGCTTAGTGGATAAGAGCACTAGCGCTCTTTCCGAGGGACCCAAAGTTTGGTCCCAGCAACACACACATAGCGTATACAACCACCGTGAAAGCTCCAGTTCCGGTGGGGTTGATCACCCTCTTCTGATCTCCTTCTTGCATTGCACTGGACAGGAACTACAAACACTATTACACCAAAGAAGACATACATATAGCAGAAAATAAAAACAAAATATTTTTAAGGAAAAAAGGAAGGAAGGAAGGAGTAAGGAAGGAAGGAAGAAAGGCAGGAAGGAATGAAGGAAAGAAGGGAGGAGGGAAGGAAGGAAGGAGGGAAGGCGGGAGGAAGAAAGGAAGGATGGAAGGGAGGAGAGAAGGAAGGAGGAAAGGCAGGAAGGAGGGAAGGCAGGAAGGAAGAAGGAAGGGAAGGAGGGAGGGAGGGAGGGAGGGAGGAAGGAAGGAAGGAAGGAAGGAAGGAAGGAAGGAAGGAAGGAAGGAAGAAATCAAGCAGACTTCTCCTGGAAGCCTCCTCTGGCTCCCTGTTGTCCCTGTCCCCCTTCTTGCCTAAGGACAAGTGCCACCACATATGAGCTGCTATAATGTGCCCGACCCAGACCACGCATGCTACTATAACAGATACCTGAGGCAAATCAACTTACAAAGAAAAGTTCATTTTGGCTCATGGTTTTAGAGGTGTTTGTCCATAGTCCATTTGCCACATTGTTTTGGGGCCTGTGGGGAGGCAGCGCCTCCTGGTGGGAGCAAGTGGCAGAGGAAGCAGCTCACCTCATAGCAGGAGTGAAAGAAGCGGGGGGGGGGGAAGAGAGTGAAAGTCTCAGTAGCCCCTCAGAGCCACACCCCATGACCTGACTCCCCCACAGTAGGTTCCACTGTCTGCAAGAGGTACCACAAACTGGGCACCATATCATCCTTCTGTTCAAGAGCCACATTATAGCCGCGTGTGGTGGCCCACACCTTTAATCCCAGTACTCAGGAGGCAGAGGCAGGTGGATCTTTGTGAGTTCAAGGCCAGCCTGGTCTACAGAGGGAGTTCCAGGCCAGCTGGGGCGACAGGGAGACCCTGTCTCAAAAATACAGAAAAAAAAAGATCCATACTGTAGCACTTAGTTCTTATATGTCTCACCTATACCTGAACTCTCTCTCTCTCTCTCTCTCTCTCTCTCTCTCTCTCTCTCACACACACACACACACACACACACACACACGCACGCACGCACGCGCGCGCGCGCGCACACACACACACACACACATGCCTCAGACACGTGTGTCATTGTTTTGTATGTTTGCTAGGTACTGAACTGGGATTGCTGAGCTATGTTTCCATCTCCATCCCAACCCCGTCTTCCCACTCTGCCCTGCCCCAAATGACAGCAATGCACAACATCATTTGTAATTTTTCAAAAGTATAAACCAGGTGCGATGGTGCAGGCCTTTAATCCCAGCACTTCAGAGATAGAGGCAAGCAAACCTCTGTGAGACTGAGGCTAGCCTAGTCTAGTAAGTTCCAGGCTAGCTGGGGCTACAGGGAGACCTGTCTCAACAAATGAACGAAAAGTGTCTTTTTGCAGAATTTCAACTAGCTCTGTGTTTAATAGAAAAGTTCACGCACACTTTTATTTTTACCAACCTGAAGCCTGGTGGGGACGGTCCCATTGTGGGTCGTGATACCCTTCCCTGCTGTACCTTCTTAGCAAAGCCCCTGGGATACACTAGGAATCACTGACTGGTGAGTGAGAGCCAATGGAGAATGAGAAACAGAGGAAAGAGTCTTGGTACCGTGGCCTAAGCCCCTTCTTCCTGAGCCCTTGGGGAGTGGGAGCAGAGGGCAGTGGTTGGAGCTTGGGAGACCCCCAAGATCCTAGTCCCTCGGCCAGTGTCCTGTCAGTCATCCCCACTGCATTCTCTATAAAGCAGAACCCCTAAAATAGCACCAAATTAGAACCTGCTCACTCCCTCCTGGCAGCCCTGGCCCGGAGCCAGGTAAACTTAACTGGAGGTAGATCTAAAAGCAGCTGGCTGTTGATTAACATGAAACACACCTGCACGTTGCCCCGCCCACCTCCTACCTAAAGTGGAAGATATTTTATGCAAAGAATCCTCTGCACCTAATGTAAAAGCAGAATTTATTTTTCCTGGCTTCCTGCCTCTTTGAAGTGTTGGTTATTTAGCCATGCAGATGAGCACAAACCCACAGGCCTAGAGTCTCACTCCAAGAATTTCATTTGGACCTGAAGGAAGCTAGGCAGGATGTGCACAAACATTTGGAAGATGATGAAAGCTTTTCCAAAATGTCTTGAATGGCGGTATGAGTGGCTCACTTAGCAACATTTGCTCTCTCCTTGCTGTAAGTCCCAAGAAGCCCTGCTGGACACGACTGCGGGTTTGGTACAAGTCACTATGAGCTAGGTTTATGGGAGGCAAATTGTTTTATATATGATGCAAAGTTTGAGGTAAGCCTGTTTCTTTCTTACATAGAACCAGCACTATTTGCTGCAAAGGCTTTCCTGTCTCCCTCCCTTTTGCATCTAGGTTGGAAATCAACTGATCATTTCTGTAAATCTCTGTGGATTCTGTCCTCTCCCCACTGACTTGCGTGTCTGTGTTTGTATCCACGCCACACTGTCTCAATGACTGCAGGTTTAGACTAAGTTGTGAAGTCAGGTGATGTGAGTCCGGTGCCCTTGTTAGCTTTTTCAAAACAGTCTTTCCAGTCCATTTAGATGGCACTTGATTAGGTGACTTTTGAAAATTGCTCGAAGAATCCTCCAAACCTTCAGTGCCAGATGGGGACTGCTGAGACATCCAACTTGTGGACTGAGCTACTACTGGGGTTTCAGCCTCTTCAGAGTATAGACTGCCATTGTTGGACGACCCAGGCTGTGTCATGGAGACCACTACAGAAAGATCAAGACAGGACACAGTGCTTACTGGACCTCATTTGGTAACCATGGGAAGGGAAAAGCCCAGTGTGGAGCACAAGGGCAGAACTGATGGTGGTTTGGGCTTGCCAAGGAGGAGACTTCAAACATGACATCTTTCAGCCTAATAAAGAAGAAAATTAAAAAAAGAAATCATAAGCTGAAAATGCTAAAGCCTATGACATCATAACCTTGATATATGTGTGGCATGTATATATGCATATTTTGGAGTGATGTAGATTGGAAGGAACAACAACAACAACAACAAAGACTGGGTCAAAGAACTGACTGAAATGGTGAATTTCTGCCCAAAACAGTAAACTTTCTGCATCAAAATTTTTAAGAGACTGAGAAAAAGATGAAAAACATGTATGTCAGAATGCATGAGCTCTGGTGGGGTGAGGGGCAAGGAAAGAATGGGTCTAGATTTGATGGGGAAATGTTCCATGAAATGCACAAAGCTTCAATAAAAAATTGGCTTAAAAAAATGACATCATGAACTTTGCAGGGAAATGGATGGAACTTGAAGTCATTATGCTAAGTGAAGTAACACAGTCCCAGAAAAAAAAAAAAAAAAAGGCCGGGCATGGTGGCAGCAACATTGGAGAAGAAGTGGATCAAATCTTTTCCAAAATTGTCCGTTGAAATGGCGGTATGAGTGGCTCACTTAGCAACATTTGCTCTCTCCTTGCTGTAAGTCCCAAGAAGCCCTGCTGGACACGACTGCGGGTTTGGTACAAGTCACTATGAGCTAGGTTTATGGGAGGCAAATTGTTTTATATATGATGCAAAGTTTGAGGTAAGCCTGTTTCTTTCTTACATAGAACCAGCACTATTTGCTGGAACAAAGGCTTTTCCTGTCTCCCTCCACTTTTGCATCTAGGTTTGGAAAGAGGAAGTGGAGAGCAACTGATGCAAGTTATCTGGAGTAAAATCTCTGTGGAGTTCTGTCCTGCAGGGGGGGGTCCCCACTGAACGTGCTGTGTCTGTGTTTGTATCCACGCCACACTGTCTCAATGACTGCAGGTTTAGAAGAAGACAAGGGTTGTGAAGGTTCAGGGAATGATGTTGATGAGTCCGGTGCCCTGTTAGCTTTTTCAAAAAGCCTTTCCAGTCCATTTAGATGGCAACTTGATTAGGTGACTGGTTTGAAACACTGCTCGAAGAATCCTCCAACTCTTCAGTGCCAGATGTGGACTTGCTGAGACATCCAACCTGGTGTGGATTCGGAGCGTACTAACTGGGGGGGGGGGTTTACATCAGCCGGTCTTCAGAGTATAGACTGCCATTGTTGTGGGACGACCGCCACAGCTGTGTCAATGGGAGACCACAGTAAGCGAAAGAAATCAAGCAGCGGGACACACAGTGCTACTGGACCTCATTTTGGTAACCATGGGAAGAGAGAGAAAAGCCCAGTGTAAGGGGGACAACAAGGGCAGGTAACTGAGGTGGATTTTTTGGGCTTGCCAAGGAGGGGAGACTTCAAACACTCTAGAACTCTTTTTCAGCACTAAAGTAAAGAAAAAAATTAAAAACAGAAAAATCATAGCTGAGTAAAGGTGCTCAAGACCTGATGACATTCAAACCAAGACCTTGATAGATGGATGTGGAATGTATAGATGCCATATGTTTAGTGATGTTTAGAGTGATGCAGATTGGAACGAAACAACACACAACACAACAAAGGACTGGTCAAAGAAAGACTGACTGAAATGTGGGGTGAATTTTGCTCCCCAAAACAAGACTAAAACTTGATTGCATCAAAATTTTTAAGAGAGGGAGATGAGAAAAAGAAGATGAAAAACATGTATGGAGTCAGAATGCCAGAGTCTGTGTGGTGAGGGGAAGAGAAGAATGGGTCTAGATTTGATGGGGAAAAGAATGTTCCATGAATGCACATAAGCTGTCATAAAAAATGGCTATAAAAAAAGAGACATCATGAACGTTGCCAGGAAATGGATGGAACATAGAAAAAAAAAGAGCGAAATGGAAGAAAAGACAGTGCCAGAAAAAAAAAAAAAAAAGGGCCCCGGGCCGGTGGCCACGCATTGGTAGTCGCTAGCACTTGATTGGAGAGGCAGACTGGGGAGTCAGAGCGCGATCAGGAGCGTGGTCCTAAGCGCAGCCATTGTCTCAGGGAAGTCCAAAGGACATGGTGCAGACTACAGGGAGACCCTGTCCTCAAAAAAGACCAAAAAAAACAGAAAAATAAAAAAAAAAAAAAAGGGTGAAGTGGTTTTTCCCTCATTTGTGTGGATGCGTAATACCGAAAGGTCCTCTGTTGAAAGGGGCCGAAAAAGACTGAGGTCACATGGTATATTTTATATTCTTTTTTATCGGAGTGAAAGCAACTATGACTGTTTATAATGTAGAAATATCTTAAGGGCCGCTAAATGACGAGAAAAACTCCGGACCAGATGTATTAATTCAGAACATTGTGTAGGGGTTAATGTATTATGGTGGTAATAGGATACGTATTCATATTTTAGATTAATGATAAAATTAAAGGGAAAAAAATGTTGAATCGCAAAAAAGGAAAACAACTATTGTTTACGTTTATAGCAGTACCAATAGTCTGATTATGTTGTAGTGAAAGGCATGTTTTGTTGTAATTAAAATAATGAACATAGGGGGCTGGAGAAGTGGGCCGCAGGGGGTGGTATAAAATGGGGAGGGGGAAGCAACGTGGGAGCGTGTTTAATCTTGGGGGGGGGGAGGGGGTTGCATTAGGCGTGTAGGGGGGGACCGGGACAGGGGGGTGTGACAATAGAAATCCCAAGCAAACGGCGCAAGTGGGGGGGGAAAGGTGGGCAGCTGGATAGAAAACCAGTCATTAGGCGCGGAAGGGCAGGGTGAGAGAAAAGTGTGGTGATGGCAGATGCCTTTATCCCCAACAAAGGAAGACTGAGGAAACGGAGATGCAGAGGCGTAACAGATCTCTGTGAGTTAAGCCGAAGGAAGGAGCCTAGTCTACCTAGCGACTAACGGGGGGAAGGACAGAAGCGCGAGCGTGATAACTAAAGGTGGGAAAGACGCCGGTCTCAAGGGACAAAAAAAAAAAAAAATTAAAATTATTTTGAGTGGTAACCATTGGACCTTTTCCTTTTTAAAACAAAAGATTGTTTGTGTTGATTTCATATTTGGGGTATTTGTTCGGTTTGATGTTAGGTTAAAGACACTGTCCTGTCTGCCTAGGGCAATTGTGGGTGGTGCACCCCGATGATCGTGCAAGATGGAACACGTGGAGGGGGTCGAGGAAGAGAGGCGCCGGGACTCCCGCCTGGAACTGGAGTTCTCCTGGAATTGGAGTTTCGGACGGTTCTCGGCCGCCATGTGGGTGCTGGGGATCGAACCTGGGTCCTCTGTAAGAGCAGTCGGCGCTCTTAACCGCCAGGCCATCTCTCCAGACCCTGGACTTTTCCTTTAGGAGAGCATTCTCAGAAATGCTATTTACATTTTACTATAGTAAGTATCCCTTACCGGGTTTCAAACTCAACAAGTGATGGAAAAAGGAATAATATATCCTCCTTGTACTCAAAACTAACCATAACTAAAAGTTACAATACAATAATTAAAGACAATTTCATTGAGGGAGGATAAGGAATGGGATGACAGGAAATATTTAATCTTATTAAGTCAATACAAATTAAAAAAAATTGCCACCTGTGTTAGGCAGCTTTCCATCACTACAACAAACATCCCAGATAATCGCCTTGGAAAGAGAAAAGGCTTATTTGGGCTCACAGTTTTGGCGGCTCCAGTCCACAGTGGGTGGATTATTTTGGGACTATGGTCAAGTGGCTCATCATGACAGGAGTGTGTGAAAGAACATAAATAACCACTCATTCCATGACTAGGACACAACAAAGAAGGAACTGAGGACTGGGGTCCCACAATCTCTTTCAATGGCACTGCCCAATGACCTAAAGACCTCCCACTAGACCCCACCTTTCAAAGGTTCCACCATATCCTACTGTGCCCTCTGGGGACCAAGCCTTTAGGATTTTGGGGGGACATTCCAGCATCTTAACAAGATTCTTTCATTCATGAACATGATATTTTACCCCATATATTGAGTCCTCTGATTATTTTTTTAAAATATTGGATTTATTTATAGGGCTGGAGAGATGGCTCAGCAGTTAAGAGCACTGACTGCTCTTGCAGAGGACCCGGGTTCGATTCCCAGCACCCACATGGTGGCTAAGAACCATCTTTAACTCCAGTTCCAGGGGAATCCAATGCCCTCTTCTGACCTCCGTGGCATTGCACGACATGGGTTCACCAACCTACATGCAGACAGTATATACGTACACATCAAAATAAATAATTAATTAAAATAAAATTCATTCATCTAAATTAATTTTAAAAGCTTTAAAAAATATTGGATTAATTACTTTTATGTATGCAAGTGTTAATGCCTGCATGTATACAAGTGTACCCCTGTTGTGCAATGCTCACAAGGTTTGCCTACATGTATGTATGTGCACCACGTGTGTGCCTAGTACCCATGGAGGCTAGAAGACGGCATCAAATTCCCCAGAACTGGAGTTACAGACAGCTGTGAGCCACCATGTGGGAGTTGGGAACCAAACCTGGGTCCTCTGTAAGAGCAGCCAGTGCTCTTAACTGCTGGGCCATCTCTACAGCCCCACATTAGACCTTTTAATTGCAAAATTTCCATTTATTTTATACACAGCTTCTTTTCTAAGGGTTTATTATTTTAAATTATGTGGATGTGTGTGGGTTTGTGCACATGAGCGTGGGTACCTAAGGAGATCAAAGGCAATGGATCCCCCCGGAGCTGGAGTTACAGGCAGTTGTGAGCTGCCTGATGTGGGTGCTGGGAACTGAGTTCTAAGTTTCTAATTTCTAAAAGTAAGCACTTTTAAATGCTGAGCCATCTGTCTAGCCCAGTTTCTATTTCTGTATTGTTATTCTTGATGAGGTTTGACTTCATCGTTATATTATGTTACTTCCTTGAAAATGAATTTCTTTATTTCTTAAAGAATGTTTGTAATATTTGCAATGAAATGTCTCCCATACGTACAAATATTTGGACACTCAGTCACCAGTTGGTGGTGCTGGTTAGGGAGGTCATGCAACCTTAGGAGGAAGCGTGTCACTGGGGCGGGCTTTGAGAGCTCATAGTTTTGCCCCACTTCCAGTTTGCGATTTCTGCTTTGTTTGCTGTTAAAGATGTGATTCCTCACTTCCTGCTCCAGCCATCATGGACTCTACCTATCTGGAACTGTAGGTCAAAATAAACTCTTGTATAAGTTGTCATCTCCACCCACATGGTGCTCACTGAGGCTTGGCCCCAGAATCCATCTGGATGTCCATGGGCACTCAAACTGAGGGCTGTCCACAGACACACACTCCCTCTATTCCTAACCCCACTTCTCCTCTAAGTTCTCCCAGCCACCCGCATGCCATTTAAGGGGCATCCTGGGACCCCCTCTGTCCTACCTAGTTTCAGCTCAACACCATCTAGAGTCAACTGAGGGAATTCCCAGCTCAGGTTGGCCTATGGGCATATCCAGGAGGCATCTTTGGGCTTGCTAATTGATGTAGAAGGGCCCATCCCACTGTGGGTGGGCCTGACATCTGTCCTCTGGCTTAGCATCATTTCCTCCATTCAAGAGTCTCACCATGACACAGCTTAGGGGTTGTCTTCAGGGACATCTGCTTGACATTGGAAGCAACTCCACATGCCCAACTCTCCTGCATTCCTTACCAGGCCTGAGAATTGGCTGTGCCCCTGTTGCTGGCCCCACGCTGACCCTCTGCTCCGGCCGCCTGGAACCACTCCACATGCAGTGTCTTCCCATGTTTCCATTCTGCTCTCTCTACCTACCCCTCAACCCTCTGGATAATTCACACTCGCTTGGTGGCATTTCTTTTGCAAAGTCTTCCTCAGGTGATCTTTATGTCTCTGTCCTGGGTCAGGCTTCTTCTGTGCCCCATGGAGCATGCTTTCGCTGCCAAGGTGCCCTTTAATTTTTATTTATTTATTTATTTCTGTATGTGTATCAATGTACTGTCTGCATGCAGGTCTGTGCACCCGTGTCGTGCAACGCCGCGGAGGTCAGAAGAGGGTCTCGGATTCCCCTGGAACTGGAGTTCTCCTGGAATTGGAGTTTCAGACGGCTCTCAGCCGCCATGTGGGTGTGGGTGCTGGAGATCGAACCCGGGTCCTCTGTAAGAGCGGTTGGCGCTCTTAACCGCTAGGCCATCTCTCCAGCCCCCCAAGGTGCCCTTTAAACTGTACCTCCCGTAGCTGTTACTCATCCCCTGCCTAATTGTGCGTGACACCTGGGTCACCTTACTAAAGTTATGGACCTTTGTCAAATTACTTACCTTCCCTGAGCATCAGTTCCTTGATGTATAGTTATTTGTAATTATATTAATAGTATTTCTTTTATTTTTTTAATTTTTATTTTGGTCTTTTTGAGACAGGGTTTCCCTCTAGTCCCAGCTGGCCTGGAACTTGCTATGTAGACCAGGCTGGACTTGAACTCACAGAGATCTGCCTGCCTCTGCCTCCTGAGTGCTGGGATTAAAGGTGTGTGCCACCAGAGTAAAATGAGCTAGATGGGTGGTGCTTATCAGACCCTTGGTTTGCTGATAATTCTTTTTTGTTGTGATCATTGTTTCCCTGCAGGCCAGAGCTATAACTAGGAGCCAATGATCCTTCCTCGGGGTACTCGTGGGGTATAGGCATCCCTGGTACCCCTACCTACCTCTTCCTTTTCCTTTGGGCATCTTGCAATGTACTGTAAATAATGTCCACCAGGGGGCAGCCTCCTAGCATGCCCTGCTGTTTTATCATCTGTCTTGAATTCACTCCAGCACGTGTTCTCAGACAGCATGACTAAAATTGGGCAAACGTTTTTCTCATTGAAACTGAGCAGGGTTGCTGTTGTCAGAAAACTGTCACAGATCCTGTTTGTCCATAATATGCAGAAACTATTTTTAAAATGGCATGTGCTGCCACATCAAAAAGCACAGAATTTCACATGGGCATTTTCCCCCTCGCCCTCTTCCAAGTCCTCACTTTACTCATCCACAAGTTTGTAAAGGTACGGGGAGGAAGGATGGGAACAACCCGTGAGGCTAGTCACAAGGGGCCCTCCAGAGCGACCTTCAAACCCACCTACTGCAGCAGTGCCCACAGGGTGGTGCCCACAGGGTGGTGCCCTCGTCCCTGGCATAGACACCAAAGCAGAACGTCTGGGCTTGCTAGGCTTTTCAAAACCCTCACGGTAAGTCCTTCCCTTGCAAGGCACAGGAAACGCCTCTTCTTCTGCTGTCTCCTTCCCTATCTCACTTCTCTGTTGAACATGTCATCTGAGGCATGTACGTGGTGTGCCAAAAGCCAGGCGCTGGGCCACAGCTGTCACAGTGAAAATGAAATTGAGAAAAATGACACAGTTTCTTGGCATTTGTGGGAACTGGATGTGTTTTCTGTCTTTCTGTGGAAGGACGTGTGAGCCAGGCTGTAAATGACATGCAGACTTGGTTCTGCACCCTCAGCCTTCTGGGTAAGGTGGGGTTGTTGGGTGCTGTGTGTGTCAATGCTGAGCTTCCTGGAGGGTCACCCAGATCTCAGAACAAATAGTGCCTCACTACAGCAGTTCAAGGTCCCCAGCCCTCTCTCTAGGCCTGCAAGATAGCAGGGCCTACCAGGTGTCTTAACCCTGGGCTCTGCAGCTCAGCCCCCTTTCCCCAACCCCCAGCATTCGCAGGCTGTCCCAGCAATCTTGTGGCACAGTCAGGTTCAGGGACACACTCCCTGAACTGCTGAGGAATATGGGCGTGTGAGTCAAAGTCAGACCATTAGTTTGGTTGAAAGCCAGAGCCTGTTGTTTCCTAGCTGTGTGATTTTAGGTGAGTTGCCCACTTAGTCTTCTCTAAGCTGCTTTCTCATGTAAGACATGGGACTGAAAAGGTTCAGCTCATACGGTTTTTGGTAAGTATCTGCCTTCAATCACTCGATACCTAGCTATTCTTCACCACCGCTCAGTCTCTTAGGCAGGATTTGGCAGCCCTTTTCTCTAAGGAGCTAGATAACAAACATTTTAGCTTTAGTCCATACAGACTGTGCCATCTACTGGCCTCAATCCACAGCTGTGGTGCAAGAGACCCTAGACAGTATGTAAAGTAGTGGCATGGGTGTTCCCAATAAAACTTTATTTATAAGGCCTAATTGCTATGGAGATTTCTGCTCAGGGGGCTACAGGTTGAGGAGTGGGAGAGGGAGTGGAGAATGCACAGAACCAGCTATGCAGCGTGGGGCAGGGGAGGAGATGCACCCCCTGCAAGGCTGAGAAGGGTTAGTACCTACCCTCAGGGGTGTTTAAGACTCATGGATTGAGCTACCCCATGCATCAGGGAAGATACATCTACGGAGCCCTGACAAATGTCAGGAGGAGGTGGTAGGGTTGATGGAGTGGCCATGTCTGCAGACCTCCCCAGGGATCTGACCATAATCATAGACCAAGTGGTTCTTAAGAGTGTGCTGTGACCCCTGGCACTTCCTTGTACTAAGACTGTATTAGTCACTTTTCTGTTGCTGTGATAAAGCACCATGACCAAGGAACTCATAAAAGGAAGAGTTTATTTGAGCTTACAATTGACGGTTCCAGGGAATTAGAGTCCATTGTGGCGAGAGGCGTGGTGGCTGGATCTGGAGCAGCATGCGGAGGGTCACATCTCGCAAAGAGCACAGGAAGCCAAGAGAGAGGGTGACTGTAGACCACGAGGCTTGTTAAACTCACTAAGCCTGCCCCCAGTGACACACTTCCTCCAGCACAGCCACACACCCCAAGACCTCCAAAAACAGCGCCACCAACTGGAGACAAACGTCTGAATATCTAGAGCCTATGGGTGACACTCAAACCACCACAAAGACCATGCGCACTCTTCTGCTCACCTACAGTGTGGCTTCTTTCTTTCTTTCTTTTTTTTATTAATTTTATTTATTTATTGTATGTGTATGAATGTACTGTCTGCATGCAGGTCTGTGCACCCGTGTCGTGCAACGCCGCGGAGGTCAGAAGAGGGTCTCGGATTCCCCTGGAACTGGAGTTCTCCTGGAATCGGAGTTTTTTAGACGGCTCTCGGCCGCCATGTGGGTGCTGGGGATCGAACCCGGGTCCTCTGCAAGAGCGGTCGGCGCTCTTAACCGCTAGGCCATCTCTCCAGCCCCCCAGTGTGGCTTCTTAAGAGTGTGCTGTGACCCCTGGCACTTCCTTGTACTAAGACCACGCAGCATTCTTCTGCTCACCTACAGTGTGGCTTCTTAGAGTGTGCTGTGTCCCCTGGCACTTCCTTGTACTAAGACCACGCGGCATTCTTCTGCTCACCTAGTGTGGCTTCTTTCCTTCCTGGAACCTGCAGGACAGCTGACAGTTCAACCATCCCAGCTCCCAGTGGAAAGGGCAGGGAGAAGACTTCCCAGGGGATCAGCCATGGAGCCTGCAGACCCCAGGACCTTGGCAACAGATAGTGATCCTCCCTCCCTTCCTCCCTCCCTTGCTGAGCTGCTAGGATGGCACAGCCCTGTGCTGACTGAGAAGGGGCTGCAGTGTTGCTGAGACTCTCCTCTCAGAGGCAGGTGCAAGATGAATCGGGACACAGATTCCTGGCCTGCCTTGCCCAGGTGTGCTGTCCCCAGCCAGGGTGCACGCCACCTCCCGAGATGGAGTTGGTCCCACAACACCTACAGGAACCAGTTTCTGGTGAGCCCAGGCTCAGGTGCTTGGTATCAAAAGTGGCCCTGAAGCCAGGCGTGGTGGTGCACGCCTTTAGTCCGAGCACTTGGGAGGCAGAGGCAGGCAGATCTCTGTGAGTTCAAGGCCAGCCTGGTCTACAGAGTGAGTTCCAGGACAGTCAGAGCTACAGGGAGACCCTGTCTCAAAAAGACCAAAAAAAAAAACAAAACCCCAAACCAAAAAGTGGCCCTGAGAAACAGCAGGTAATTGGGTGAAGGAGCTTCTCTTGCTACGAGCAGGTACAGCGAAGTCCTGCTAAGGGAACGAGAACACAGTGCCCACCTGTGGCCACTGTAGGAAACTGACCCCTCGGCACAGAGATCAGTTGGTTACTTTTCGTAACCCGACCTGAGAGGTACTTCCAACTCAGGTCCTCAGCCTGGGAAAATGAAATGTTTCCCGTCTGGGCATGCTTTCCCACCTGCCCAAAGACTGCTGGTGTCTGGACAGGAATTTCAGGCTGATGGCTGATGGCCTGTCTTCAGCCTACACCCACTCACAATTCACTTCACAGCTGGTGATGATAAGTCTCCATCCAACCCCACACCAGATTACCAGGTTGGTGGTGTGATGGACCGACATCCAACCCACTGGCCACGNAGAACTCAGTAATGACTCCTTACCTAGCAACTGGAGTCTTTTATAGTATTTACTCAGTCTTTCTGACTTAATATCCTTAAACCTGGTGAAAAAGTACCTTTTGACCAAGACAGCTTATTTTCTTTTTTTTTGGTCTTTTCGAGACAGGGTCTCCCTGTAGCCCCAGCTGTCCTGGAACTCACTCTGTAGACCAGGATGGCCTTGAACTCACAAAGATCCACCTGCCTCTGCCTCCCGAGTGCTAGGATTAAAGGCGTGCACCACTACGCCTGGCTGCAACTCACTTTTATAAGCAAAATGATGTCAGTTCCCAGAGCCAATCACAGACCCCAAGTTCCCAGCCACTGTATACTGCAGCTCCGCTTAGGATCATGTGCCTGTGCCACGTTGCTTGCTCCTTCTTGGGGGGGGGGGTCAGAGGAATCCCATGACTCCCACATGGTGCCCTGAGGAGGGCTAGCTGATAACTGCTCCTAATTCAAACAGATCTTCCCACAATTGGGGCCACCCTGTTCCCTGGATTTCCCCATGTCTGTCTTGGGGTGGCTGGGTGACTGTGGCCGACTCTTATGAATGACAGCATGTGAGACAGGTGGCAAGGAACAATGGCAGGCCCCAGGGCAGGGACGTGTTCTGGTCAGAAGGCAATGGAGACTGAGTACAAACAATGTGAATGGTTCAGTGCTACTCAGCCAACACAGGCTACAGCAGAGGGTCCTCCAGGGAGCATCCCCTTCAACAGGACCTAGGAGTTTGGCCTGGCCACAGCCCACCAAGGCTAGCTAGGAGGGCACTGGTGTGGCATATTAGCAGAAAGGCTTAGAGGCTCATTCCAGGGTGCCGTTGACCTGGCTTTGGGGAAGCAGGGTACAGATTCGCACACACAAGGGCCAACATCAGTCTTCTGGAGTCTAAGCTGAGCAGGCTCCAGGGACACAGCATGCAGTCAGGGTCCTGTGTGGCTGGGACTTATGGGAAAGCTGGGGAGAAGACTCAGGGTGCCACATAGTGAAAGTAGTAGTGGTTCATGTAGTCGTCACGGCGCTGACGTGGGAGTGGGGGAGGACAGGCACTTTGCTCTCGAGGGTCTCCCAGAGATTGTCACAGCTTGCCACCGAGCCACCACTGGGCCTGGGCCCAGCTCTCTGCCTCCAGACACTCCCCCAGTGAGGGTGGCAAGTCCTGGGTTCAAATTTTTTTCTCTCTACCCATTACCCAAGCCAAGTTGTTTGACCTTTCCAAGCCTCAGTTTCCTTATCTGACAGTGGAGACTATAAAGCCTTATTCTTGCAGGCGATGTGAGGTGGGTGACTTGCCTGCCCTGCCCAGCCCAGCCCAGCCAGCCAGCCCAGACCAGCCCAGAGCCTACCATGGGTAGAGGAGTCTTCTTTGCTGAGCTTAAACATTCTTTTTTTTTTAACGTTTTTTTTTATGTTTTTAAATTTTATTTTTTATGTGTATGAATGTACTGTCTGCATGTAGGTTTGTGCACCTGTGTCATACAATGCTGCGGAGGTCAGAAGAGGGCATCAGATTCCCCTGGAACTGGAGCTCTCCTGGAATTGTAGTTACAGACGGTTTTCAACTGCCATGGGGGTGCTGGGGATCGAACCCAGGTCCTCTGCAAGAGCAGTCGGTGTTCTTAACTGCTAGGCCATCTCTCCAGCCCTTAGCTTAAACATTCTTGAGTTGCTATTTAAAGGTGTAATGGACAAGGTAAGAAAGACTCCTTTGAAAGAATGTTCTGGGGCTGGAGAGATGGCCTAGTGGTTAAGAGCACCAACTGCTCTTGCAGAGGACCTGGGGTCAATCCCCAGCACCCACATGGCAGCTAAGAACTGTCTGTAACTCCAATTCCAGGAGAACTCCAGTTCCAGGTGAATCCGAGACCATCTTCTGACCTCCGCGGCACTGCACGACATGGGTACACAAACCTACATGCAGACAATACATTCATACACATAAACAAATAAAATAATTAAAAAAAAAAGAATGTTCTAGAGTTCTGGCAGATTTAGAATGTTGCCCAGCCCGACATCCACCCCCGGCGGTCACCGTAGCTCTGTGTGACAGGTGGTGGCCAGGAGGTAGAAGGATCACATCAAGCCAGAGCTGGTCTCCAAGGCCTTTATTGGGAAGGGAGGGAATGTCTGCAGTTGACTGACAGGCACTTGGCAGGGGATGTAACAGTCCGGAAGGGAGGGGGCGAAGAGAAGAGCCTGTCAGGATGTGGGGAGGGTCCTCTTCTCTAATAAAAGGCACTGACAGGTGAGCACCCTGGAGCAGGGACGCAGGCCTATACACACGGGATTGTCAGGGTGCGGGTGAATGCAAAGCTAAATACAGCCAGCCAAAGGTGAACAGCATCTATCTTGGGGCTATGGCTGCTCAAGGCTCCGCCAGCCACGAGGCCTTCAGGAGGCAGGCAGAACTTAGCAAGAACAGTCCAGCCTTTCATTTTAGTGTTTTGTGCAATTAAAACAAAAACAAAATAAATATAACTTAAACACTTCTTAAAAGACACTAAAGGCAAGTCTGGGAAAAGCAGACAAAGCAACCCTTTGAGCATGCCAAGCAGGGGCTGACTACCACGATGACCACCACGGAACCCGGGGCCAAGAGCAGCCACGGCCCCACATCTGCACGCCTGCATCCAGGTGTGTGCAGGAGTCTCCACCAGGACCAGGGACCATTGGCATGGTCTGTCGGACCACCAGAGGTTCTGGGAAATTCTATCTGGGATCTGTCCATCCCAGTGGAACAAGAAGGAAGGGCTGCAGGCATGGGAGTGGGAGGGCTTGGGAGACACAGGGTAGGAAGTAGCGTGGGAAATACAAAACCCAACTAAACAAAACACCCTTGGTAACAGAATAACCCTAAAAACATCTTTCTAGACCACCTGCATACTTAACATAACCCAACCCAAAGCACTGTCCTATGAGCCTCTTGAACAAGCAGTCACCTGGTCATTCCGGTCACTTGCATCTTAGCACATTACTGTGGTGCCTTCTTAAAGTGCTCGGCAAGTTTGTTCTCTTATGAAGGTTAAACTGGTCTCTGGAATTTGTTCATATCACAGTTTGCTTTAGCAAACATTTTTCTGAGATAGAAGGGAACTTTGGGCCAATCCAAAGTTAAATATAGACTCTTGGAATAATAATGTCCCTTCCCAGCTGATGGCTGAAACACAGACCATGGGGTCCCCTTTAACCCTCCTGCACCTATAGCCCCAAAGTCCCAAGGTGCTGCCTCGCTGACACCCCCCACCCCCTGCTGCCTGTCTTCCAGATCACGGGCTGTCACAAGGTCTAGGCTTGGGGGCGGGGTGGCCTTTAGCAAGTCAGGCCACGAAGGAGCTCACCACAGCTCTGAAAAGGAGCCAGCAAGTTTAAGTGATTTTCTTTTTTAAGTCTCTACTTATACATCCTCATGGGTCCCACCTTCCACCCCCACCAACTGTCACTCACCCACCCAGTATGAAAGGGGAAATACATGTGTCACATGGGCCAACAGTCCTCCTAGAAACCCCAGGAAACCAGGGTGGGTGGCCACGTGGCCACCTCATCCCAATGCTATCTTTCCAGGTGCATATACTTCGGTCCACCGTTTCACCCTCCATGTCCCCAAGCAGTGCCTGCTGGCCTGGTATTTAGCAGAGCACCTTCCTACTGTGTTCCTAAGTCTCTCAGCAAAGGAGGGGGTGGCAAGCCGGGGGGGGGGCGAAGGCAGCTTCAAATGGCAATAGCCAGGAGTTCTGTTTTTGAAGTCATGCAAATTGGTCGCTCTTCTCAGTAAGACAGGCACACTTGTTTTACAGTAGAAGTGAGGATTAACAACGGTCCCTCAGGAGGCTTCAAACATCTTGGGGACTCCAGGAAGGGGGAGGCCTGGGACAGCCCCGCACACCAATCCAGACCCTGAAAAGCACCCACCACGACACACGGAAACACTGCTCTAAACCCTTCAGGCTACAGAGCGACTTCAAGGGAAATCTAGAAATGATTTCAGGCAGCCAGAACCCTGCTTCCTTCTGGCCTGGTGCGGCTGGAACCCTGCCCCACCCTTGTCACTGTTAGAGGCTCGTCCCTATGGTGGGACTCCAGCTACACAGGTGGGGCTGCCTACTACCAGGGACTTGAGAGAATGAGGGGATTCTCTTCTCCTGGTATGACGGAGTGTCAGAGTTGCTGCAGGTGCCCTGGAGGGCGGTCTGGGCTTTGAGTGCCGTCCCTAGGCCTGGACCTTGCCACTGGAGCACAGAGCAAAGCCAGCAGGCAGTGGCTGTGGGAGGCGGTGTCATTCCCGAATGTCTCCTCCAATTCATGGGCAGCCCCAGACGGCAGGGTGCAGCTCCTGCCTGCCCCCCCCTTCTAGGGAGACTGCAGTTCTTCAGAAACAGTCAAAGTGCTGCCCTTCTCCTGGCTCCTAACCTGGTCTAGATCCTAAGGGTTTAACCCCTGCTACGTGGGGTACTGATTTAGGTTCCCTAGAAAGTGCCACACAGTATCTCTGGAATCTGGGATGTCTTACTGAAGGAGTCTTTGCTCAAGCCACATGCAGATCCCTAGAGGTTGTATTTCCAAACCCCAGACATTAGGGCAGTACTGTAGCTTGGCTGTGGTACCCAAGGAGGAAGGCACAAATAAGGCTGTGCATACTGACGGCACCAACCACCAGGGGGCAGCAGGGTCCCGCCGGTAGCCTGCCTGGTCCTGTGGTTTATGGGAGTCTCCCAGAAGCAAGGCTCAATCTCTAAGGCCCCTCACAGCCAGGAATCCCATGGTCACCCAGACCCAGTCTGGCTCTGAGATCAACTGACTGTGCAGGATGTCATGGTTAGATTTGGGCAATTCTCTTCCTGAAGGTAGTTCTATTTAGAGAGAATTGGAAACAGCACCGCCAGGCTCTTGTAATGGAAGGAAAAAGAACTAGAAAATGTCCTCTCTTTTCTTCTTCAAAGTGTCCTGTAGTGCAGATCGGGAGGCTCTGTTCCAGGTGAGAACTCAGAGAGGAATGAAGAAAGATTTGACAAAGAAAGAAGCAAAGGCAAGGGCGGGGCAGAGATGGCAGGCAAGGTGGCGAGGGCCTCAGGCGAGTGGGCTGCCCCGGGACATTTCTGTCAGGATGTCAATGAGGTTGTCCAGGCCAGAGAGGTAGCCGTCCTCTCGATTACCCTCCTGCCAGGGCACATCGTGTTGCAGGGTCTGGCCCTCGGGCAGAGGCGTGGTCTTCCCGAAGTCGATCATCCACACCTTGGCTTGCTCCTTCTTGTCATGGATGAAGAGGAGGGAGCTCCCGATGACCTGGGAGGGAGCAGGGCAGTGAGGAGAGGAGGAAGGTGGGGGGGGGTGCAGGGTCAGGAGGTGGGGGAGCAGGGCTAGGATGAGGGCAGAGCCAGGAGGGCTCGGAGGGCAGGCAGGCCCAGGGGAGACATGTCTGGGGTATTTGAGGGGCCAAGACAGATCTGGGCCTATATGATCCTAGGGGAAGCATGAGCCAGTATTTTTTTTTTTTTTTTTGGTCTTTTTGAGACAGGGTCTCCCTGTAGCCCCAGCTATCCTGAAACTCGCTCTGTAGCCCAGGCTGGCCTTGAACTCACAAAGATCCACCTGCCTCTGCCTCCCAAGTGCTAGGATCAAAGGCGTGCGCCATCACGCCCGGCACCAGTATTTTCTTTCTTTTTTTTTTTTCTGTCTTTTTGAGACAGGGTCTCCCTGTAGCCCCAGCTGTCCTGGAACTCACTCTGTAGACCAGGCTGGCCTTGAACTCACAAAGATCCGCCTGCCTCTGCCTCCCAAGTGCTAGGATTAAAGGCGTGCGCCACCACGCCCGGCAGGCGCCAGTATTTTCATTCCTTACTGAGTTCTGTCAGCAGGAGAGCTGTGCCACAGTGACCTACCTCATGGCACCTGAAGAAAGAGGAGACTTCCAGAGCGTCTCGGATGGCCTTCAGCCGGTCCCGGTAGGCAATCTTAGAACAGAGATGACCAACATTTTACACACTGAGTGAGCAGGTGTGCATGTCTGTAACCTCTATTTGGTTCATTAGAATTACTAAATTACAAGTAGGAGTGACCATATACTCTGACCACTCACTCCAACCTCCTCCTGTACCAACAGGGAACCGAAGGGACAGAGGAGTAAGCTCAGTTGAGTTCAGAATGACATCCTTCCCAGAAGGTTGTGCAGCCTCTCAGACTCTTCCTTGAGGGGGGCAATCCATCCCAGCATCCCAACCAGTAAAGGCAGAGCCCAGAGCTAGTTGCCATGGTAACTTCCTGACCACAAATGCCTGTGCCCCTGACTAAAGACAGAGTAGAGGAGATCTCCAGATCTCCACAGTCCTATAGGCTCTTCTGTGTTAGCTATGGGGTGCCTGGTGATCCCTAGCGCCAGCAGTACGGGGTTTCCTCAGTGTTCATTGGAACAACAGTGACACAGCCAGGCAGGACCAGTCAGCAGCCTCCTGGAGTCCCCAGCAGCAGCAGTCAACCCCTCTTGGAAGTGTAGTCAGTGGCAGGACGCTAGGGGTCTGAAATGACCCCTAGGTGCCCAGGGAGCAGAGGGCTTACCCTGCAGACCTGCTGTGTGCATCCCAACTTTGGCACTCTAAGCCTGGAGGCATCAGGAAGTGTAGGGACCTTCTGTGTCCGGCCAACTTGGGTGTGAACCCCAGCTCTGCCCTTTGCTTTCTGTGGTGTCTTTGATCTTTCAAGCCTCCTTTTCTGTCAAATTGGGACCAGAGGGCTGCTGCAATGTGATGAACTCTGAGTATAACATCTGGCCAGCAGCAGGCAGTAAATATACTCCACCAGAGTCAGTCCGTCAAGGAGATATATGCTGGAGCTGAGAGACGGCTCAGGAGAGTCCCGCAGTGCTCACTTAGCTTCTCTGTGCACCTGTGATAGTCACATCACCTTCCTGGGCAAGTCTAGAGCTCACATTTTAGCAAAGGGACCACGGCTGCCACTCTTGGTTGTGCTAAGGGCAGAGCAAGAATATTCAGAGCAGGTATGGTCACCCCCAAACCCTGACTCACCAGGATGTTCTGGTTTCCTTTAGTGAATTCTCTGAAGGCCTCAGTGACCTGCTCCCTTGTTTTGGTCTTCTTAAAGTCACGGTTCACAGAGCCATCTTCCTTCTGAGGAGGATACCCCACCCAGAAGGTGTCATCAGTGGGCCGGCTCACCTGATTATCTCATTGCCCTGTGGAGCGGCCAGGGATGGAACAGGGAGGCAGGTGCAACCCTGTCTGTGGCCATCACCTGGCACAACAGAGCCTATCCTAGGCCTTGGCAGAGGAGTCACAGCATGACCCCAGCTCTCTGGCAGCACATCCTGTTAGGAAGGTTTGGAGGTACAGGGGTGTCTGAAACAATACAGGAGAATGCCCAAAGCACCCTGCTCTAAGCAAGGGCAGAAGGCCCAGGGCAGGGCCCAGCTCAGTGTCTCCTCAGGGCTGGCCCCTGAAACAGTGTCTCATAATGCCAACTCTCCCTTTAGTGTCCCGGCAGCCATCTGGATGGTCAGGCCAACTGTCATCCCATTGCAAGCTTGTGTTCAGGGGACCCTTATGTAACAGTGACCCAAAGCGCAGGAGCAACGATGCTGGCAACATGGCAAACGGAAGCTGTGCTATAAAGAGATGCTCTCCCTGTAGCCCCAGCTGGCCTGGAACTCACTCTGTAGACCAGGCTGGCCTTGAACTCAGAGATCTGCCTGCCTCTGCCTCTCAAGTGCCAGGATTAAAGGCATGGGCCACCACGCCGGGCTTAAAGACAGTTCTTAGCCACCATGTAGGTGCTAAGAATCGAACTCTGCAAGAGCAGTCAGCGCTCTTAACCGCTGAGCCATCTCTCCAGCCCCAAGAACTTCTCAAGAAAAAAGGCAAAAGAGGGTTCTTAACATAATAAGGAAAAACATACAGCACGGTTGTAAAGATCTATGATAAAAACAGATCTGTCCACGAAACTGAGAAGATAGGAAAGAAATGATTGTAGTTTGGGAACTGCAAAATTTAGAAGTACACACACACACACACGTGTACACATAAAAGTATGTATATATACACATACACATTAAATTCAAGCGTGTGTAGAGGTTGGCACTCTGACATTTCAGCCGTCTGGTTTGGGTCTTGAGATGCACTGTGGATCAGGGAACTCTAATGTACACTCCCCCAAAGCTAAAATTTAAGCCTCTGCCTCTGCGTCCCCACCCCCAGGCCCACGAGCTCCATGTACTGGGCCCAGCATGCCTTCTTGGGCAGGCCCATGGAGCTCTGTCCTTCAGAGACAGAGGGGAGAGGGACATCCAGCAGGAGCTCTGACACCTGGCCAGTCCACCTCCAGCTGAAGGCAGATGATAGCCACGACCTCAGGGGGCAGCTGGGTCTGAGGAGCAGCCTGGGCATCAGGTTGAAGGGACAATACCACAGGGAGCCTTCCTCATGGGGGCACTGTGCTAAGGGTAAGGGAGAGTGGGTGATGGTGAATACAGTCAGCGTCTCTGGGTCAGTGGATGGGCTGTTAGCAGTACCTGCTGCTGGACAGCACAGAGCCCAGGAATATCTCCTGCCTGGCTGGGAGGTGCCAGGGCATGCTGGTCAGACAGACTAGAGACAGACAAGGAGAGGGTCTGTCAATAATTCACATGCAGCCAGAGAGCTGGATGTTGCCAAGAGGGAGGGGTATTTTCAGAAGGCAAGAATGGGTTCTCAGTCCCCAGCTCTAGGAGCCAGGAAGGAGCAGGTGAGACGCTGGTGACCAGAGGAACTCACATCTATATACCATATGAGAGCAGGCGGCAGGAGCCTCTCCTCACTTCAGCCACCCAACCCCAACTCCATGCTGGACAGAGAACCAGACAGACCAAGCTTGGGCAGAGGAGAGAACAAGGGTCCCTGAGGGGACAGGCACCTGCCCTGAAGGATGGCTGCCTGAGACTGAGGAGACTGTGTGTTCCCAGCCCTGCTCCTGGGCTGGCTCTTGCAAATCCAACAGCTAGGGACATGGACAAGAAGGACCTTAGGGACAGTGACAGACTTCTTAGATCTGTCTCAGTGCACCGAAGGAGGAAAGGAAGGAGGACGAGGTTCCTACGAGATCCCAGGCAGCCACATACCTCTCCCCACCTGCACGTCACTGGCAGCAAACAAACCTCTTCCACGTGGAAGGCCTGTCAACTGCCTTCTATGTTGGGTCCTCAGCCACTGATTCCCTTACACGACCCGCCCACCTGCACATCAGCCTGAGGACTAAGCCAACATGCCTGGTGCTGGCTGTCCACACTCGGGCCTATAGTAGTTGATGCTAATAGGCTCTGAAGCCCCCCCTCATCACAGACTGAGAGGCCCATACCTCACTGGCCTCACCTTGATGCCCTCGATCCTGAAGCCCAGGGTGGCGGTGGAGCTGATGGTCTCCCGCCACTGCATGTAGCGTGGCTTGGTCACGGCCCGCTGGGCTTTTTCCTCCTCGGTGGGGGCCTCTGGGTCCACCTCAATCATCTTCTGGTACATGTCCTTCCGCAGGCTGGGCTTCTTCCGAGCCTTGGTGAGCTCTTCCTCCAGGTACGTCCTGCATGGGAGGTGAGGGCATGAGCACTGGGGCTGGGTCGTGGCTCCCTGCAGCTGTGGGCTGCATGGTAGATGAAGACCCTGTGGAGGCTGAATCTTCACGGTCAGGGCCACAGTCAAGACAGCAACTCTTTTTTTAAATTTTTTATTTATTTTATTATGTGTATGAGTGTGCTGTCTGCATGTAGGTCAGGGCACCCATGTCGTGCAATGCCACGGAGGTCAGAAGAGGGCATCGGAGTCCCCTGGAACTGGAGTTAAAGATGGTTCTCAGCCGCCATGTGGGTGCTGGGGATTGAACCCGGGTCCTCTGCAAGAGCAGTCGGCGCTCTTAACCACTAGGCCATCTCTCCAGCACCAATACAGCAACTCTTAAGATTTGGCACATCTGTTGGGAGAGCTATGGGCTGTTCAGGCTGATCTCAGGTGAGAAACGTCGTCCTTACCACATCTAGGAACCTTGGTTCTGGAAGCACCGTGAAGGCCTGCTTAAGTCAGGAAGCCCCTCCAAAGGGATCCGGGGTCAGAAAAAGGAAGGGAGCAGGAGAGTGGGCAGTGTGCGGGGCAGGGAGGCTCCCCCTGGGGCCCCGGCTGCTGCGGAGCACATTCTGTCTTCTTCCTTTGTGCTCCTGTCTTTATGCAGCTTGAGGCTAGGCTGCATCTCTGGTTTTTGTTTTGTTGTCGTTTGTTTGTTTTGTTTTGCAGGGGGACTTCTAAGTATTAAGGGGCACAGAAGGCAGCCTCTGCAGAGAACCACCGGGGAGGGCTGCTCAGGGCTCTCTGGCCCTGTCGTGTCTCAAAGGCCTTCCTGGTACTCCCACCCCCTCCACACTGGGTCACTGAGAAAATGTGCTGGCTGAATTGCCTCATATGCTGCCCTCTGCACAGCATCTACGGGTCGAGCTGGTGAGGACACTGAGCCCCACTCGGGGAGATGACAGGTAGGGACAGGAGAGGACCAGGGCAGCCTGGGGTGGAGTCTGGTCAGGACTATGAGGACCAATCTCAGACCCAGTACCAACCCCCAGATTCTCGCCAACACCTCCAGCTGGAGAGGTGACTCGCCTCTGCCCTAGCCCCTGCTCCGCACTCCAGCCCCTCCACCCACACACATGCTGCCCAGGGCCTAGAGAGGCTGCAGTCAGCAGTCAGCTGCAGGATGGGGAAGTGGGCCCCGTGTGCCCTGCGTGGGTGTGAGCTGCCTGCAGAGCCACTCTCCCTTCCCATCTGTCCACTCTTGTCCCCTGCCTGCTGTAGTATACCAATATGTCTCTTATCTCCCCCAGGCTGGGTCTCAGAACAGACTGAACACAAACTGACATCTTCCAAAGGAGAGGATTTCAAAAACCACTGCACCCATTGGTATTTATATACATTGACAGGAAACCCCCAAATCCTCAGGCATGGACTTGGGCCTAGTTGTTTAGAAAGACTGCAGGGGTGGGGGTGCATTAGCTGCTGGTCGGGAGCTTGACTGCACACACACAGATGCATCCATGCACTTCATGCACGCAGCATACCACTGTGTGCACAACTGCCAAGGTATCCATGGACCTGTTACTATAGGGAGGATTTTATGCCTAACATCCCTAAGATTGCAACACAGGCCTGCAGGGCAAGCAGTGACTACACTTCCCCAAAGAGCTCCCAGTAGCTCTTTAGAGAGGAAGCAGGCACCAATGTTAAAGGCCTGTTCACTTGGAACTTTCTCCCCAAAGAGCCCCTGCAGCCCCACTAGGCAGAGTTGCTTGTTCCTCATGGGCAGAAGGGGGCTTGGGAGAGATGCTGCCAATGGTCACCAGCTGGGTGGTGGGACTAGAGTACCTCTGAGGGACATTCACCACTTCCTGCTGCCACATCACCTCTACCAAAGAGGGAGGGCTTGAGCTCTCTCCCTGACTGGGACTAGAAAGCTGTCCACCAACTGCTGGGGACCTAGAAAATAGATATGGGTGGGGCAGAGACCAGCTCCCTGGGAGAGGGTAAGACAGGGAGAGGAAGGAAGGTAGTCTGTGTGACACTGACAGGAGGCAGAGGGTAAGACAGGGAGAGGAAGGAAGGTAGTCTGTGTGACACCGACAGGAGGCAGAGGGTAAGACAGGGAAAAGAAGGAAGGTAGTCTGTGTGACATCGACAGGGGGCAGAGGGTAAGACAGGGAGAGGAAGGAAGGTAGTCTGTGTGACACCGACAGGAGACAGACCAAAGCAGCACAACTTCTCCAGTGTCAAGGGGCTGGCGACCAGCCCTAGGTCAGGATGGCACATGGCAGCCACTCTAAGTGGGAAGTTCCAAGCCCAGGGAACCCTCAGAGTGGTATGGGCAGCCATCCATTTGGAGTTGGATCCCCACACAGCCTCCTTCTTACCACCATCTCCTTCCCTCCATTGGCCAAGGCTGGCTCTGTGGATAGGCCTCCCACTACTTCTGTAGTTAGCCTCTGCCCTGTACCCTGAGACTTGATGTTCGCTGAGGACCCAAGCTCTAAGCCCTTCCCTCTGCAAAGAGAAGCCATGCTCTAGGGACAGCCATAGACTGATTGTCTTAATGGAGGCCCAGAGGCCAATGTTTCTGGCTACTGTGTTTGGGAGAAAACCACAGGCGATGGCCTAAAGACCACCAGCCCATCACCCCAGGGAGCCCTGTGGAAACTGGATCTTCAAGGGCCTCCATGGAGAGTAGGCCATGGCCTGGTGTGCAGTCCACAGGCCTGGGGATGTGTGCAGTGTGCTGCTGCTACCTGGCTGGATGGCCATAGTGAGACCTGTTCAAACAATAGCATGGCCTACCTCAGCATGGCTGTCTAAGGAGCATGCCAGGACTGTGTGGCTGAGAACCCAGTGCAGTGCTCAGAGCACAGAGGAACCTTAGGGTCTGTATGTGGCAAAAGTGGTGCTGGTGTAGGTGCTGCTTTGGGGGGATCTCTACTCCCCTCAAGTGCTCTTCCCTCCCTACTTCTCCTGACCCCTGCCATGCCCAGGGTGGGGTTAATGAAGCCCCTCTGGAGAGGACAGCCCTGAGGTACAAAGGGAGAGAAGCTACCAGACCCAAGAGTCAAGGGAAGCCTGGGTACCGGGGTGCCGCCCCTGCATCTCCCCAGCACAGCCGGCGACTTTCAGGGACAACCAGTCTGTGGTGTGCCTGTGACAGCGCCCAGTGGGGTGCTGTGCATGCAATCACCTCTCTCTCCTGCAGGCAGGCCCAGCCCTGGGCTCTCTGGGCTGGAAGAAGGGACTTACCTTGAGCATGAATATCCTAGTGCACGGGCGGGGGGGGGGGTCGTCTTGCAGGGACAGAAATAAGATTGCCAAAGAGCTGTGACTATGTAGTGGCTACAGGGACATTTTGCCTTTTCCTTTACCTACGCCAGATCCCTGTGGGTCAGAGACACCCAGGGCTTTGGAGAATGGGAGGTGGGAGGAGGTGCTTGAGATGGACAGGAGCCAATAGCTGGGCCTGTCCTTCTCCATGCCCTCATCCCTGCCTTAGGGACCAGGGAAGGAACATGTCATGGTCAGCTGCCAGGTTGATTTAGGACAGAACTCCCAGGAGGAATAAGAAGGAAAGAAAGGAGACCCCAGTTAGCTCAGCCCAAGCACACACTGTACTCCCTCCCCTCCTTCCCCTTCCCTCCCTCCCTCCCTCCTTCCTTCCTTCCTTCCCTCCCCTTTTCTCCCCTCTCCCCTTCTCTTTCTTAATATCCTTATATAAAAAATACAGCAGTCTGGGCATGGTGGTACATGCCTTTAATCCCAGCACTCGGGAGGCAGAGGCAGGAGGATCTCTGTGAGTTCAAGGTCAGCCTGGTCTACATAGTGAGCTCCAGGCCAGCTGGGACTAAAGGGAGACCCTGTCTCAAAAAGATGAAAAGAAGAAAGAGAGAGAGAGAGAGAGAGAGAGAGAGAGAGAGAGAGAGAGAGAGAGGAGAGAGAAGGAAAGAAGGAAGGACATCAGTTCAGGGGCTCAGTTGGTAAAGTGCTTGCCATACAGGCATGAGTTTGATGCCCAGAACCCACATAAGAAGTCAGGCATGGTGCTGCATGCCTGTAAGCCTAGACCCAGGGAGACAGACAGGCGGATCCCTGGGGTTCGCTGGCCAGCCTTCCTAGCCGGTTCTAGAAGCTGCAGGTCAATGAGAGACACTCTCTCAGAAAGTCAGGTGGAGGGGACCTGCAGAGCTGACCTCTGGCCTCCATGTGAGTGGGCACACGCAGAAGAAACAGAGCAGGGGCCGAAGGGATGACTCAGTGGTTAAGAGCACAAACTGCTCTTCCAGAGAACTTGAGTTTAGTTCCCAGCACCCACACTGGGTAGCTCATAACTGCCAGTAGTTCTAGCTCTGGGGGAATTCAACACCTCTGATGCCCTGCCCCTCGTGGGCGCCCACACTCATGTGCACACCCAACACAAACACATATGCATATGCAGAATTTTAAAAAAATAAATGTTTTTTTTTTAAAGCAATAGAATAGTTGGGGGCTGGAGAGAGGGCTGAGTGGTTAAGAACACTGGCTGCTCTTGCAGAGGACTGGGGTTTGAATCCCTGCACCCACATGGTGGCTAACAACCACCTGTAACTCCAGTTCCAGGGGATCAGATGCCCTCTTCTGACTCTGCAGACATTGTATGGCATAAGCGCATTTATACTCAAACACATAAAATTAAGAAAAATAAAGAACAGAAATAGACCAGTTGAGCATTCAAATCGCATATAGGCTTCAGCTCTGAGCTCCACCTCCCTGCACGGGCGACTATATATGTAATGGCATGGAGAAGACAAAGTCCACTCTCCAGCTTGGGTGTCTCAGCCAGTGCCACACTCTGGGGTAAACACGGAGTGCTGGACACCCTAGCGGCTGACCAGTTCTCAGGGCTGAGCTCCCCGGGCTCCCCTGCCCCTCCCTCTCCCCCTCGCTCTTTCTTCCTGGGTTGTTCCCTCCTCTGAGGACATGTCAGGCCGAGCTAGAGACCGAGATCCTGGAGGCAAGGTGGAGGTCTAGGCAAGGTGGAGGTCTATTTCTGCTCAGTGCTCCTTGACTGGCCCTCCAGTCTGTTGGGCTTAGCCAAGACCCGGGAGCACCCGGGATATCTGGAGTAACCTCAGGCCCACTTGCTGCAGGGGCCTCTGGGGCTCCAGGGCTGCAACCTCGGTTGCACTCTCGTGGCAAAAGACTACAAGCCAGCTCTGTGGTCTATCTTCTCCATTCCTGTCTCTACTGTGGGTCACCTGATGCCAGGTCACAGCTGTGGTTTCTTTGTACTGGCTACTTACCTTGCTGAGGGACCCCACTTGACTAGTGAGCAGCTCTTTCTTTTTTTAAATATTTATTTATTTATTATTTATTTTTTTTTTTATGTGTATGAGTGTACCGTCTGCATGTAGGTTGGTGCACCTGTGTCATGCAATGCCGCGGAGGTCAGAAGAAGGCGTCGGGTTCCTCTGGAACTGGAGTTAAAGACAGTTCTTAGCTGCCATGTGGGTGCTGGGAATCGAACCCGGATCCTCTGCAAGAGCAGTCATTGTTCTTAACCACTAAGCCATCTCTCCAGCCCCGTAAGCAGCTCTTTCCTCACACTCCCTTAGAGGCTTGACATCCAGCCAGGAGCCATCTTGCCTCCCCAGCTCATTAGAGAAGTGAAGAGGTTGGCGGGGCAAAGTTAGCGCCCCTGTGTCCTCTGCATGGCCAGGTCCAATGGGAACAAGGAAATGCTATGAAGTCCAGCTCACCTGATGCCCATCTTGCAGTCCATCACGCACGGTGAGTCAAAGTCAGCCAGCAGGTCGTCCATCTGGTTGTAGCGCTCCCCGTCCTTCACCACGTCCCCATGGTAGGCTGGCACGTAGGGTCTCAGCACATCAGCCATCAGCCGGTCCAGGCAGCGCTGCTCTGACTCACAGTGCTTCTTCAGGATACGGCCATTGGCAGCTGCCTTGAAGCTCCCTGCAGAGCAAGTGGGAGGAGGGCCTTGGGCCTCAGCCAAAGCCAGGGATAGCTGAGATCCACTCCCCTGCACCAGCCTCTTGGGTTCAGTATCAGAAACTCCCTGGAGACAGCATGGTACTGGCTGAGCTGAGGACTGGAGGTGTGACCATGACCCTGATGTGGACAAGTACCTTAAGGCAAATGGCTTTGAGTCTTGGTCACCCGCTCACTGATTGCAGCCCTGGGCGCTCCCTTCCTTCCCTGACCCTAAAGTGGCTCCCCCAGAGGGGTCACAGGATAGTGCACAGCTCCACGTACTCCTCAGTATTACTATGAGCACTCCACTCCTGGTCAGCCAAACTTTTCAGCCAAGCAGGTGGCCCCTGGGTCTCAGAAGAAACCCTAAAGCATAAGACTCAGTGCCTGCACAGGGGACAGAATGGGCTGCAAAGTGCAGACCAACACCTGGGCTCCCTGAGCAGTGCTCCTCCAGGGCCATTGTGGTCAGGACTATGAAAGAAACATCAGGCCTGTGCTGGCTTGGAAAAGAACCTGCAGGCTAGGAGTCACGAGGGCCAGGTTCATGGGTAGCCATGAAAGTGCTCCCAGGCCGGGTGTGGTGGCCCATGCCTTTAATCCTAGCACTCGGGAGGAAGAGGCAGGCGGATCTTTGTGAGTTCAAGGCCAGCCTGGTCTACAGAGCGAGTTCCAAGTCAGCTGGGGCTACAGGAAGACCCTGTCTCAAAAAGACCAAAAAAAAAAAAAAAAGAAAGTGCTCCCAGAAGACGAGCCATGCCCAAAGCGCTCTACACGGGGGAGGGCTAGCTCACCCTGGGGCTTTGGCTACAGAAGCTCTCCTCACTTGTCACTACTGGGTGACCAAACCCTATATCCTAACCTAGACCCCAGCCGCCTGTCCCCTACCCAGGTGCCAGCACCATGATGGCTATGGGGTGACCTGACTGCATCCCTCACCAGTTCAAGTTCCTTCCAGGCAGGAACTACATCTCTGTGAACGTTCTAGTCCCTAGGACCAGGGTTATACAGGTATATGGAAGGCACACACAGGGGTGGTTCGACTTGGCCTCTTTGTCCAGGTGACAAATGTTGGACAAGCTATAAAGATCTATCATCCGTTTTATGAAGTAAAACCAGAGATAGGGTCAGGGTGAGTGGGTGGGGTCTTGGGGACAGGGCGGCTAGAACTTTGGAAATATCAAGTCTGCATATTCATTTACAAGCCAACATTAAGGCCATACCTTTGCCAGGGTGGCTGCAATGTCAGGCTAGGTGGTCTCCCAAAGGGATGCTATTCTCATGCCACCATCTCGGGGACACTCAGGACCAGCCTTTCCTCCCACATTCTCCCGGCACCTCCCTAGGAGAGCCCAGTGTACCTGCATGTCCTGCCAGCTGGATCCAGGGGTACTTCTTCTTGAAGGACATGACAAAGGGGGACCAGTGTACCATGTTCTTTATCTTCCTCCATGACTTGCTCTGGAAATAAGCACACAGAAAGCTCTGAGTTACAAATTTTTCTGATCAGGATGAATTCAAAGCAAGGTAACTCAACGCCCATGGGTGTAAGACCAGGGTCATGCCTATGGATTGGGGACCCGGGGTGGGCTCCAAGCATCTTATTGGCTATGCGCTGGGCACTGTCACAAGTCGCTTTGCTTCAGTTTATGCACAGCCTGAGTGAGCAAGGGCCTTAGGGGACTTCCAGAGGCAGTTCTCGAGTAGGTGAAGGAGGCAGGCAAAATGCTCCCAATCCAGTGCTCCTCATCCTAGCACCTTCCGCATCAGGGAATAGCTAAATCCGCACTGCCCTTTTATTTATTTATTTATTTATTTATTTATTTATTTATTTATTTATTATTTTATTAATTTTATTTATTTCTGTATGTGTATGAATGTACTGCCTGCATGCAAGTTTGTGCACCCGTGTCGTGCAATGCCGCGGAGCTCAGAAGAGGGTGTCAGATTCCCCTGGAACTGGAGTTCTCCTGGAATTGGAGTTTCAGACAGTTCTCGGCCGCCATGTGGGTGCTGGGGATTGAACCCAGGTCCTCTGTAAGAGCGGTCGGCGCTCTTAACCGCTAGGCCATCTCTCCAGCCCCACACTGCCCTTTTCAATGCACCCTCTGGGGCCTAAGTTTCCTCATCTGTCTAGTGAGGGACAGATAGCTGGTTCACCAGGTTCCTGGGACTGATGGAATGGCCACTAGGACTACAGAAAATGGCTTTCTTCATGCCAGGAGCAATGACCTACTCTGAAGACTAGAAGGGCCACTGTCACCCAGCTGCAAGGTGTTGATGCACATCATATTTGTAGATGTGATGGTAAGTAAACACTCATAAAGGAAACATCCACAGATGTCCATAGATGGCTGCAGGTGCTGGGTGGGGTGATGCCCGGAGTTCCATCTACTCAAGAGGATCACGGAAGTCCACGAGTGTGAACTAGCCTGGATGATACAGTGAGACACCACACATGCTCGCGCATGCATACACAAACACACACACGCACGCACGCACGCACGCGCGCACACCAAACCAAACCAAACCAAATCAAACCGAAATAAACCAGAGGGTTTCTAGAAAAGGAAGGGGAAGGGGCTGGGAGCTGCCCAGAAGTAACTGGGGACAGACTCAGAAGAAAAGACTATGACAGCCAGACCGACACAAGTGTAACCAGCAAGGCTGGCATGAAGGCTGAGTGTGTGCGGGAGGCAGGTGTGAGCAGGGGCTGAGTGTGTGTGGGAGGCAGGTGTGAACAGGTATGAGCAGGCACTGAGTGTGAGCAGGAGGCAGGTGTGAGGAGGAGGTTTCAAGCCCTTCCAGCATCTGAACTGAGATCTACGCTTGGCTTCCCCTTTCCCACAAGTCTCCATTTGGAGGCACCGTGCAAGCCAGGAGACCGGCTACGAGCTGCAGAATATTCCACATGGGAGGAGGCCCTGACTCTGGCTGGCAGCTGACACTGGGTTTCCCTGGGGTTTTTAAACAGTACCCAGTGGCAGGCAGCTGCCAAACAGCAATCAGAAAAGGCACTTTCTGGGGCGGGGGTGGAGGGTGCTGTACAGAGGAGGCTGCTGGGGGCCTGTACTGCCTTCTCTTGTCTGAAAGAACAGAAACAAATGACAGGAGACAGAATCAGGCCCTTGTGATGGCCCTGGGTTACACAGTACCCCCTCAGCAGCCAGATCCGCTCCTGGGAGAAGTGGCTTTCCAGGCCAGCTCCCCTCCAAGCACTTTGCTACAGGAAGCCAATCTCCCAGAGAAGGATTCCAGGCCTCTTCCTTCGGCTAGGACAGCGATAAAGGAAGAAAGGAGGACAGCCTTACAAACTGATGGAACTCTATGAACAGACTAGAGCCTTACAAACTGATGGAACTCTATGAACGGACTAGATTGCTTGCCCTGTTTTTTTCCTGGGGGAGAGTCTATCTTCAATCAGACCAGGCTTTAACTTCACAGGTACCCTTTAGATGCTTCACCAAGGGTATGACGGAGTACTTTCTGCCACCCACTTCTTCTTCACCTGTCAGTCATCAGAGCATCTGCACAGCCTTGGCTGGCCTGTGTTCTATAGCCACATGCAGTAATGCCTGCTGGGGTCATTTGTTAGACCTCCAGGTCTTATGCCAACCTCCAGATGCACAGGGAATAGAAGGGCCCTGACACATCCAGTTACATTTGGATTAAAGGATCAGAAAACAGCCAGGGTTTGGGGGATGTGGTCCTTTAAAACTCCAATACACTGGAGAGTATGAAGTTGCTGAAGCTGTTCTGGCCAGTTTTATAGCTTGCACCTGACTTAAAGTTGCTAAAATATTCAGAGACTATGAAAAGGAATTTGTAGTGGCAAAGAAAAAAAAATCCTGAAGGACCACAAACCCCAACCTTCCTCCCACCTGAGGTATTTCAAAGTCAGAAGGAGAAGGAACCTGAGAACCAGGCCAACAGCAGCACCATCGACAGGACAGCCCCGTGCAACCCCAGACCATTGATCGTGCGGGGAAGGACCATCAACAGGACAGCCCCATGCAACCCCAGACCATAGAATGTGCGGGGAGGACCATCCACAGGACAGTCCCATGCAACCCCAGACCATAGAATGTGCAGGGAGGACCATTGACAGGACAGCCCTGTGCAACCCCAGACCATAGAATGTGCGGGGAGGACCATCGACAAGACAGCCCCGTGCAACCCCAGACCATAGAATGTGCGGGGAAGGACCATCGACAGGACAGCCCCGTGCAACCCCAGACCATAGAATGTGAGGGGAAGGACCATGGACAGGACAGCCTCATGCAACCCCCAGACCATAGAATGTGCGGGGAAGGACCATCGACAGGACAGCCCCATGCAACCCTAGACCATAGAAGGTGCGGGGAAGGACCATGGACAGGACAGCCCCGTGCAACCCCAGACCATAGAATGTGCGGGGAAGGACCATCGACAGGACAGCCCCGTGCCACCCCAGACCACAGAATGTGCGGGGAAGGACCATCGACAGGACAGCCCCGTGCCACCCCAGACCACAGAACGTGCGGGGAAGGACCATCGACAGGACAGCCCCGTGCAACCCCAGACCACAGAACGTGCGGGGAAGGACCATCGACAGGACAGCCCCGTGCAACCCCAGACCATGTGCTCTCCCACCATTTCCACTTTCCCATGAGCATCTGTTTCAGAGCAAGGGACTTGTAGTTCCAAAACAGGAGCCCTTCCTAACACTTGCCACCCCCGACCCTCACATCTCTGTCCTTGGGCAGACATGTCAGAGGGTCTGCTGTCTCCGCCCTGGCTGAGCCCAAGAGGAGGAGCTGGTTTCTGATTCTGTATGTCTGTATAGACCTCTAAGGAGGTGAACAGTTCCCAGGGTGTGCCACCCTCTGCTGTGTCTCCCATCAGGCATCCCAGGCATGTTAGAGAGATACAGTGCCTTTAACAAAAAAGAAGGCATTGCCACAAAGTGGGCAGGAGTGTTGGGAACAGGGGAGCACCGGCCATGGGGCCATGGGGCCTCTGACCTACTTCTTTCAAAGTGTTGTAGCTCCCAGCACGGGCCTGGCACAAAATGGAAAAGCCCCTCATCCAAAACACTAGAATGTTCGGTGTGGAGGAGGAGGGAGAGTTGCCCTTCCACACCCAGGCAGGCGTGGGCTCTACTGCACTGCTCACAGGGACCACTGACAGCCTCTGGCCTCAACCTTGGCTCAGCCATGCCCAGGCTGTTGTTGAGAAGCAGACCTCCTGGAGATAGCCACTGCAATCCCCAGAGGACCCCCAATTGCCCACCCGGCCACCCCTCCAACAGTGCCTGCTCACTGACTCCTCTGCCAGTAAGGGGTTTACTACTGCACACATATGAAGAGCTGAAGCCACATGCTGTACCCCAATATCAGATGTCCAAACACTCCGCCTTGGACCCCATTTCCAAGGGCAGGATGGTGGAGCTAAGAGCCATCAAGCCATCAAGCCATCAAGCTTTGGGTGGGAAGAAGCCTCTGCTACTCAAGCCCTATTGCCCTTGGCTGGATGAAAACAGACTTCAGACTCCCCATTTGTTACTGGATACCCCTGTGAATCCACGAAGGCCCTGGTGATGAGGACTCCTACGCCCCAGGTACTGTGTTCTATACATGGCCAGGGACTCCTTTACTTTGACTTCTGAACCTTTTTGTTTGTTTTATTTATTTTCTAAGGCACAGTGGACTGGCAATAATCCAACAGACATTTCCAGAGGGCCAGAGGGATGGGCATGGGCTCGGCTGTGTGTCCCTCAGCAGCACTCTCTTCATTTCAATAGTTTGATGACCTGGCTTTTCATCTGAGAATCTCTCCCCTTCCCAGAATGAAGGAGAAATGTCTAAATATCAGAAAAAGAAAATGACCTTTGTACTATGACTCCCCCAAAATAATCTTGCCAGAGAAATGCCTGACTATGTGCATGTGTTAGGATACGTGTGTGTGTGTGCGTGCATGTGTGTACATGTACAGGGAAATAACGTGTTGACAGCCTGTAGTGTTGCAAGGTATGGTAGTGTCATGACATGGAAGGCTCACAGCACTGGTATAGTTATTTCGACTTTGCGCAGAGGCATTAGCTAACCTGCTCCAGCCCATTCAGGTTCCAGGTCTGTGCCATTAATTCTGAAGATTTTGTTTCAGCCAACAGGATGCCTGCCCCATCTCTTCCCTAGTTATAAAACAGCCTCAACAGACAGCGAGCGCTTTGTCACAAAAGTGACCTTTCAGATGGGGGGTGCCTGAATAGAGACCTGCCCTCCCCTCCCTCCGAGTCCGAGTCTTTTCCCAGAGGGTTCTGGCTGACACACACTTAGGGAAGGCGCACTGAACAAAGGTGGATGGGAACGGGTTCGTTCCGTGTCAGAGCTTCTGTTCTGCTCTTGCAAAAGTTGGAGTGAAAGTCATTTGAGTCTTCCATGTTTGGAAAAAAAAGCTTTTCTTTTTTTCTTCCTTCTCCTTCTTTTGGTTTTTCTAAAACAGCAGCTAGGGTTTCCCTAGTGATCGGAGCTGCCCTCTCTGGGGAAAAGCTGGGTGCTTCTCCCAGGCCTCCTAGCCAACTTTGTTCATTGTGCTACCCTGGCAGAAGCCCTGGGAGGGCGGTGGAGTGCAGGCCCAGGCAGGTAGGGTGCCCAAGGCTCCTTGGAATAGAAACAGTGTCTGTCCTAAAGGCCAGTGAGCTGGGCTCTTTGAGGACCGGAGACCTTTCAAAACCAAGACAGCAGGCTTGAGAAAAAAGCCCCAGGCATTGGCAAGGCAGGTGGGCCTAGCTAAAAATAAGTCTGTATTTGAGACAGACACCTCCCCCTTTAACAAACAAGACAGTCTGCTCTAAAACCAAGTGAAGACTATTTCATTCCCACCCAGTCCGGCCCTTGTTGTCCCCACAAGGGGGCAGCTTAGAGCTACTTTTAGAGTTGTTCCTGTCAGGAACCCCGACATGTCCTTCAGATCCTACCTGTGCAGGGTGAGAATTAGGTCCCCACCCCCATTAGAGCAGTGTGTGAGCATTCCTTATCCAAAATGTTTTGGACCAGGTGTATTTCAGACTTTTTTTCAGCCTTTGAAATTTCTGCACATACCCAAGTCTAAACACAAAATTGCTTTGTGTCTCATTCGCCTTATTCACATAGTCTGAAGATATTCTTATGAAATACTCTGCGTGCACCTGCGTTTTGACTGATTCTTCAGAAGTCAAATGTAGAATCTTCTACTTGTGGTGTACAGGATGCTCAACCTGTACCTTCTTCAGAATTGGAGAGACCCAGGGGTGGGGGTAGAACCAGCCCCAGCCCCAGCCCCTGAAGGCTTAACTGGCTTTGTGTGTTCCACTCCACAGAGGTGAGAACGCTTCCGGTGCAAACAGCTGCCAGGGCTGCTGTGTTCCCGGAGTGGGGTATGTTGAGCTGGTCCCACTAGAGACTAGAGCTGGAGGTCCTGTCCTGCACCAGGAATGCAGGATGCAACACCGCCCGAGGCTGACCTTGCTGGGGGACAGCCCCATGGTCAGTACACTCCTACCAACCAGCACTTTCTACTCAAAGCCAGAAAGCCCTTGTGAAGCTTTCCAGCTGGCCTTCCTAGTTAGCTTCCTTTTCCCTGATGCATCTCAAGGACCAATTTCTGGGTTAAAGACAGCACCCAGCCTAGCACCCAGGATATTGCATAAGCTATTCTCTCTTCCTTATTATCATCCAGAACCCTGTAAGAAGGCCTCAGACATAGCTGGCAAGGTGGGCCTGCCCTCTGACGAGCCCCACTGCTCCCTAACCTCCCACAGTAGGGGAGGGTGCCACTGTGGACACAGGCTACCATGGCTATTTTTGTATACTCACGCTACACCTTAACCGTCTCATGTGGCCAAGCCCCACTGAACAGGCCATCTTCTAGTCCCACACCTGTCGTCTCTGGATTGTGCATCCCTCGTCTGAAATGCCTGGGACTGGAAAGGTTCAGATTTCAAGCTATTTGTTTCTGTTCACATTTTGCTTTGGGACTCTGGGATGTCCTCAATGTCAGCCATCCTGTGTGGCCAGGACACTAGGGACAGCAGTAAAGAAGTCTCTCCGAGTAGAGATGTTGCTGGGCGTGGTGGCGCACACCTTTAATCCTAGCACTCGGGAGGCAGAGGCAGGCGGATCTTTGTGAGTTCCAGGCCAGCCTGGTCTACAGAGTGAGTTCCAGGACAGCTGGGGCTACTGGGAGACCCTGTCTCGAAAAAGACAAAAAAAAAAAAAAAAATGTTGTTTTCATCACTTTCCTCCCCAGTCTGACTTTCGAGAGCTCAGCAAACTAGGCTTTTTTTGGTTATCAGAGAATTGAGGTGTCTTTCACCCAAAATGGAAATGTTCCTGGGCCTCCCTGCTGGGCAGGCCCAACAACTGCTGTCGGTGTGAAGGTCAGCACTGTGGTTCTTCCCTCCTCCTAGAACTAAAAATAATAACAGTGGGGAAGAGGCAAGTGAGGAAGAGGAGGCAGCAGATGGGAAAAGCCTGACTGCACGAGGGCCCCTGTGGAGCTCACGGGCACCGGGAGCCTGCCCTCCTGGGCCACGGCCCCCGAGGGCCCCTGTGGAGCTCGTGGGCACCGGGAGCCTGCCCTCCTGGGCCACGGCCCCCGAGGGCCCCTGTGGAGCTCGTGGGCACCGGGAGCCTGCCCTCCTGGGCCACGGCCTCCAAGGGCCCCTGTGGAGCTCATGGGCACCGGGAGCCTGCCCTCCTGGGCCACGGCCTCCGAGGGCCCCTGTGGAGCTCATGGGCACCGGGAGCCTACCCTCCTGGGCCACGGCCTCCCAGGGTCCCTGTGGAGCTCGTGGGCACCGGGAGCCTGCCCTCCTGTGCCACAGCCTCCGGAGCTCATGGGCACCAGGAGCCTGCCCTCCTGGGCCACGGCCTCCGAGGGCCCCTGTGGAGCTCGTGGGCACCGGGAACCTGCCCTCCTGTGCCACGGCCTCCGGAGCTCATGGGCACCGGGAGCCTGCCCTCCTGGGCCACAGCCTCCGAGGGCCCCTGTGGAGCTCATGGGCACCAGGAGCCTGCCCTTCTGGGCCACGGCCTCCGAGGGCCCCTGTGGAGCTCGTGGGCACGGGGAGCCTGCCCCCCTGGGCCACGGCCCGCCCCCGAGGGCCCCTGTGGAGCTCATGGGCACCGGGAGCCTGCCCTCCTGGGACACGGCCTCCCAGGGTCCCTGTGGAGCTCGTGGGCACCAGGAGCCTGCCCTCCTGGGCCACGGCCTCCGAGGGCCCCTGTGGCCCTTCTGGGCCACGGCCCCCGAGGGCCCCTGTGGAGCTTGTGGGCACCGGGAGCCTGCCCCCCTGGGCCACGGCCCGCCCCCGAGGGCCCCTGTGGAGCTCATGGGCACCGGGAGCCAGCCCCCCTGGGCCACGGCCTCCCAGGGTCCCTGTGGAGCTCGTGGGCACCGGGAGCCTGCCCCCCTGGGCCACGGCCTCCCAGGGTCCCTGTGGAGCTCGTGGGCACCGGGAGCCTGCCCCCCTGGGCCACGGCCTCCCAGGGTCCCTGTGGAGCTCGTGGGCACCGGGAGCCTGCTCCCCTGGGCCACGGCTCCCGAGGGCCCCTGTGGAGCTCGTGGGCACTGGGAGCCTGCCCCCCTGGGCCACGGCCCCCGAGGGCCCCTGTGGAGCTCTTGGGCACCAGGAGCCTGCCCTCCTGGGCCACAGCCTCCGAGGCTGCAGCGGGGCTAACAGGGAAGCAACAATAGGTGGAAACTGGGAGTGGCAGCCAGGAAGAAGAGGGGGCTCGGCCCTCTCCCCGACACTTCCTCATGGAAAAAGGCAGAGGAGGAGGCTTATCCTTTCCTCTGGGAAAGGGAGCCAGGCATCATGGCTGTCCCTACAACCCTCCCAAACCCCCACCCTCCCTGTCTCCCCAGAGATTTTATTTTTACTTTGGTCAATGCTAAAAACAAGGCCGAGCTATGGAGGGTGGAAATTTACTGAGGGCCTCTGGTCAGCAGACAATTGGCTGAGCACTCAATGTCCATTAGGGGCTAATCTTTCAGCTAGGATGGGGAGACACCCCCAACACACATTCTCTAAGGAGGACTTCTCAGGCCTAGGGTCTAGAGTACTCAAACTTTCCATCTCTGCCAAAGGCCTAGTAGAGGTAGAGAGGAGCCATATCCGCCTGCTCTCCCAGCAATAGTAATAATCAGCTGACCTGTATCGAGGGCCTCCTACAGGCACACAGTTAAGTATTTGACATGTATGGCATATGTATGATAAGGTTATTTCAACCTACCACAGGTGCTCTTAGGAACCCATTTTATAGAAGTTATCACTGAGGCACACAGAGATTAGACAATTTACCCAAGATTCTAGAGACGGTAAGTGGCAATCCTGGGATTTAATCTGGACAAGCCTGTTGGGGGTTCAAGCTCCACCTCATTTTGCTAGGCAGCCTCCTCTTCTTGTTGTTTGTGTATAGCATGTAACCTCGCAGCTAGAGGAATGCGGGTTCAGATCCTGTTGTTCCTGGCTGGTGACACGGAGTGCAGTCCCGAACCTCTCGGAGCTTCAGTTTCCTCCATCTCTGGAAAATAGGTTTTCCCCTGCAGTTTGTTCTCAGGGTTCTATCAAACTCTGCATGTGCAGGGCCTGCTACAGACAGGACTGATCAACCTCTTACATGTTCTGTCTGCTCTCTGAGCCCCCAAGGGCTGGAGTCTGCGGGGTATGAAACCCAGGAGAGGCAGTTGTAGGTTGGCTTGGCTAACAGATGTTAGCATCAAGGCCTGACCACTTCCTGCATCTGACTCCCAGCCTGAGTCCCACCTTTCCAGAAGAACAGAGGGGGAAGGACAGTTCAAAGCCCTGCTAGAGGAGAGCCTTGCCTTAATTTTCTAAATTCTAAACACCAGAGTCACTTCTAAGCCAGGTGTGAGAGGGTATTCACAGAGCCTGAAGACCCTGGTAAAGAGGCTACCAGGGGCCCCTCCATTCCCATCCCAAGCCTTCCAGGGCCCTGTGGCCTGCCAGGAATACCTCTGCTGGTTCCCAGGACGAAAGGGCAGGCAGCAGGATAAGGCTCTGCAGGCTACTTGTGCATGCACACAGCTTCATTGCTTGCTGGAAGATGACATTTAGAAAGCCAAGCATCTGCAAGGAAGTTTGCCATAGAAGGAGGAAGGATCTCAAATGTCACCTTGCCCCCCCCCCCCCGCTCTCACAAGCAGCTTGCCTAAGAAAACCTGGTTCTGAGCTAGTGGCTCTGTAGCACTCCATAATAACTAGTGCCTCTGAGATGGAAAAACTTTCAGATTGCAAATGCACAAACCCAAGGGCACAGGTGGACATGTAGAAGGGACAAGAGTTCTACCACTTCCACCTCACAGAAAGTTTATCTTTCTGGGGATGAACAGCTATGCCTTTTAAATTGCTTCTCAAGAGGCAGAGAGTGCCTTGAGAGAGAGTTCTAGCTTGAGGTGGGGAAGGGAGTCTACCCTCAAAATGAGCTTTGGGAACTCCCACCTAAGGAATTTCTAACAAGGAAACTTTTCAGGAAGGGCTTGAGTACTGCCTGAGCGCTTACAAGCCCATCACACAGTTAGCTATATTTAGGAAATTATTTCCGAGCAAGATACACTGCAGTAATTCATATTTCTGAGAGATAGCACTGATTTGCCTGTGGGGTAATGGCGCCCAGAAACCCCCAAGCGCCTTTCCGAAGAAACTTCTGCAGCGGGTCCAGGCAGAGGCTCATTTGCAGCTCCCAACTGGCCCTGAGACACCCAGCTTCCCTCTCCTTGCTGGATGGCTGGGGTTGCTCAAGCCAGACTCTCGTCTTAGTTCAGCAGCCATGCATCTGTTCACATGCAGACTGCTGGAGGCTCAGGAAACAGGTTGCCAAAAATGCACACTAGTGAACCCCACGTACGAGCAAGAGGCATCAGCCTCAGAACGCACTGCCGCTGGGTCACCCTGACGTCTGTAGGGATGATGTGTGATTTTCATAAACAGCCTGACTCATCCATCACCCATCCTCCTGCATTTGTCAACTGGGGCCCTGCTGGTGGCAGTGGCTGCTTATTCAGCCCTCATCCCTGTGGTGTGAGGATCCCATGGGGCCCTCCCAGAGACAGAGGGCATGCCTACCTCCCTCTTCCAGGACAGCAAACAGGACATCTCCACTCAGCTAGTGTCCCCAAGGAGGCAGAACTGGAGGTTGTACCCAAACCCTCACCCTGGCTGCCTATGTGCCCAGTGGGGAGGGGTTGGTCTCCTACTCAGTGAGGCAGGGACACCCCCTCAGTGGTGATTTATTTATTTATTTATTTATTTTTGCCTTTTTGAGACAGGGTCTCCCTTTAGTCCCTTCATTTTTTATATTAGGCTACAGACTTCATTTGTTTTTGAGATACTGCAGCTTTTAAGACTGTTACATTGATAGAGAAATAAAACAACTCCAACAGCAACATCCGTATGTGTCAGCTACGTTTTCTACCCATCTTTTAGCTTAGCACACATGAAAGACCTCTTCTTGCCCGCAGAGCTTACAAAAGCTTCCTGGTTCTCTAAGACCATTTAATTTCTTTCCCACTGAGAGGGGAATAAAACACAGGGGGCTGTAAGTCATTGGGGAACATCTGGAAGGCAGAGGCCAGGGGTGACCATGGACCTAAGAAGCCTCCTGGCCAGGGATCTTGAACCAAAGGCCTGCTTGGTGGATGAACCATCTACTCTTTGCAGACAGAGTATAGGTGTCACCCAGCCCAGGGCCCTCAGGCTCATGGGGCAGGAATTAAATGCATATGGCCTTTGACAATCTAGTGATGTCCACTGCGGTTTTGCTGGGCAGTGTGCTTGTCCTGGAGAAGGAGCAGCATCCGACAGCGTCCGAGCTTCAAGTTTGAATGGGGCCTGAGGACACAGAGCAAACAAAGTACCCCAGGATCTCTGTCTCACAGCCTGAGACTCTCACGGTGACCAGAGCACTCTGTCAGGCAAGCTGGGCCCCTTCAAGGTCTCTGGGGAAAGCCTGTATGTAGGAACTGTAACATCATTTCTAAGGAACAGACCAGCTGCTTGATTTATGCCCCTTAACTTCTGATGCTATTATTAGGGCACATCTGTCTCTGAGTGAAGTCACCAAGGAAAACCCAGCCGGAGGAAAATACTTCCAAGCAGTCGTCATTTCAGTCTTCGGAAAAGGAAGCAAGTCGATAAAGTACCAGAGAACTCCAGAGCTCAGGACGGCCAAAGAGGAGCTGGGCACTGTGCTCTGGGTGCAGGCAGCTGAGCCTTGCACAGTGCAGACACGTGCAGTTTCCTCTTCCCTTTCCCCAGCTTAGCTCCATCCTTTTCCCTAACAAAGCCAGCCACCCATGTCCCCACAAGCCTGAATCAGGGGGACAGCCCATTAAGTGGTGAGTAACTAAGTGATACAGGGCAGAGCTTCCCCGGCAGTGGCCATCAGACTTAACTTTGTTTAGCCATTAATTTTCCCCTTTTCTAAATTAGCTGCCAAAATTTAAAAATCAGATTTTCTACAGAAGTCCAGATTTCCAACCCACACTGGGTCTTCAGTCCCGGCAGTGTCCAGGGCTGGGGGCTCAGTAGCAGCAGCTTGGAACGGATCCTGGTTTTAGGCTGTAGCCATCTGCCTGGTCCCTGATGGTATATTCATTAGAGACAACCAAATGTGAAAGTGCCGAGGAAAGCCTAAAGCCCCAGACCTCCAGGGTGGCTGTGTCAACACAGCCGAGACACCCAACTCGCTGAGTTCTTTCTCCGTCTGTAAGCAGAAATGAAAACACTTGGCCGTGTGCACCTCTTACTCAGTTAGGTGGATGAGTTGGAAGGGAAGGGTTTGAAGGGGAGTACCCCATGGGTGCAGGGATTAGGATGCAGACCACTTAGTTTGGATTAGAAGCTGGGGGGAGGGAGACAGGGGAACAAACACATCAGAAACCTCAGAGGTCACCTCCAAAAGCAGGAACAGAGGCCCACATTTTGGAACGTCCCAAGCACACTGACCTGGCCTTGGGTGTTCCTCGGTCTGTTCCAAAGGAGAGAGGAACACCCTGAGGTCACGAATGCCCAGGACCTGTCACTAATGCCTGCTGCCCCCCGAAAGGTTAGAACTGGAGGTGCCTGGGATCTTGGACTGTTTACCTTGATCTAGCTCAGATGACACTTAGAGCAACACAGCTTCAGAAGTGACCCAGGAGGAAACGAGAAATCTTGCCTAAAACTCGACAGTCCAAAGGCAAGAGGGATTCCCAAGACACCGTGGCCTCCCTGTGCATACAGGGTGGCACCAACTCTGCTTTGAGTACTGACCCAAAGGTTCTGGTACCCTCTATTCCCCAACAGCCCACCAAAAAAAGAGACGATAGAAATGACCACAGAGGGAGCAACTGGAGGGCTTCCTGAGAGGTTAGGGGATGAGAGGGATGCATCAACCTCGCAACTGCCCCAAGTCCTCTCCACAGCAGTGTATGGAAAGTGGGCAGTGTGTGGGAGTAGGTAGCTGGGCTTGATATAAGAGACAGAAACACATAGGATGGGTAGAATCTGGTATCCATGGCCCCAGGTCTAAGAAAGCAGTGATACCCCAATGGGGCATCACTCTGCCACCTCCATGGAGCCAAAGAAGCCCAGAAGGGGAAGGATTAAGGGCTCGTGGTCCTCAGGAGTGACAGAGCATCTTGCTTCTCATAAGCTCTTTAGCAAGGAACACATTATACATAACACAAGGGTTCCCCAGTGGCCAGGGACTCAAGGGACTCTGTGCTGGTAGATCATGTGCAGTTAGACCTGTGCCCTTGTAAGAAGACCCTGGCACAGGCCTTCTAAAGCATCCTGTTGATCTCCAATAGTCTCCTGGCACTATCAGCCTAACCGACAGCTCTCTGTGTCCCTGTGGCCATCATCCTAGCCATGGATTATAACTGCCAGCCTGGCCTCCAATACGCCCTGCCCTAGCATGGAGATGGAGATCCCAGCACACCAATCCCACCAGCTGTTTCTTTTCTTTAAACTTCTAGCTGCTTCTTCTTCCTCTTCTCCCCCCCCCCTCCTCCTCCTCCTCCTCCACCTCCTCTTTCTTCTTCACAGGACCTTCCTATAGCCCCACCTAGCCGGGAACTCACTATGTAGACCAGGCTAGCTTTGAACTCACAGAGATCCACCTGTCTCTGCCTCTTGGAATTAAAGGCATGTGCCACCACATCTGGCTAAACTTCTAGCTTCTGATGGCTTCACCAAACCCTTGTAGGTAAAGCCCACCCCCATGCCCTCCACTGCCTGCAAAACTAACCTATTTGTGTTTGCCTATAGACACCACGCTGCTTCATGCTCCCGGGCCTTGGTGACAGCCTGTCTGGCTGGAATGCCAGCCCTTACCTAAAAAATAGTGACTGATTAATTTCTTCAGTGATGTTCATCAGCACCTTCTCTTTGCGTCTTCCCTGGGCCCTGAACATTTCCTAGTGTCTAATGCACTACAGTCCCTGAATGGCTTCTCCTTTGCAGAACTGAGCCTCCACATCACAGAGTTCTCATTCCTTGTGTGGGGCTTAGCACTCACTCCGTCTGGTTACACTTTGAGCATCACTTCGCTACAGCAGGCATTCCTGTGGGCGGGAAACCCTGTCCTACTAGCACACTGCCTTTCCAGCGCTGGGAACTAAGGATTGCATCTTGAACTAAGTAACCATGGGCTCCCCAAACCTAGCATGTGACAGGGAAGGCGGAAAGTGGAGCCTCACTTCAGTTATCAACAGGTATAACTGAAGGTACCTGGCTGCAAGATGAGGTTTCTGGACCAAAAAGAGATGTTTCATGTACACCCAGGAGCCAAGAACCAGAGGAACAGTCTCCAAGCCAGGTTTTACCCTTGGCATGGTCCCCAGAGAAGAAAGTGGACAAGGAGAGCCCCAGAACCTGAGGCCAAGCAGGCAATCCCCGGCCTGGCCTAGAAGTCCCTGGCCCAGTCAGGTCACCCCCACTTTCTGACTTCAGTGCTGCTCCTGGCTGCAGAAAACAGGGCTGGGGCCACAGTTTCCCAGAGACCCAGGACAGGGCAAGCCGAGGCCAGGCAAACGAGGACGGCAAAGCTGCAAAGCTCTGTAGACTGCATGCTGGACATCAGGGCTGGAAGAGCTAGAGGCAAGGATGCGGACGACGGGAAGGGGCTTGCTTCAGGACCACAGCTCCACAGCAGGACCGGGTAGAACCCACCTTCCTTTATGAGATTTCCCCTCTTAGAAGGGCCCATGCTGAGTGACAGCAAGCCAGTCCTGCTGGGATTGCCCCTATGCCGGGCCCCTTTCTGGCATCTACAGCCTCCCTACCTCCCTCTAGTCTAGGAAGGCCAGGGGCCCTGGTTTGCCATTCATCGCCCGCTCCTTTTGCTCTGTACTACCTAGCACACAGCCCATACCAGTTCAAATCCACTAAGGGTTCTCAACTGTGTTCTGGCCTCAGGCCTAAGCCCTGGAGAGTACAAAACCCAGAGAGGATGAGCATTGGCCTGATAACTGATACCGTAGAAACCAGGAGAGAGAGGGAATCAATACAGGAAGTTGGGGGGGGGCAGGTGGCATTTCCACCGAATCTTCAAAAGCTGTGAAAGGTATGTAGAGTATGTGGAAAAGAGAAGGCAGGGGGGAGGTGAATTTCAGGTTTGGAGAAAGCAGAAGAAAAGCACAGAAACAGAAAAGCATGCACAGAGCAGCTAACAGCTCAGCCCAGATAGGCCAGAGAGGAGGGCAAACTCCCTGTGGGAAATTTAAAGTAAGTATACAGTTGATGGTTAATTCTGATTTAACACAATTTAGTCCACACACCAACCTTTGGCTAATTTTCAAAAACTGTAATAGTCTTGAACTTTTTTTTTTTTAAACCAATACCAGGAATCAAAGCTAGTGCTGCATGCTAAATACTTATTACTGAGCCACAAGTCCTCACCCCTAGACTTTTAATGATGCACACAAGCTCCAAACTCACAGGGAGACACCTCCTGACCCTCAACAGTACTACATCCTACATCGAAGCTCATTCAGAGAGTTCTAGTTTTAAAGCCAGTCCCAGGGACACATGGATTTAGCTCCTTGGGTTTTATGACCCACTTTAGGGCACTGCATTCTCTATCAGCAGAGTTCATCATGGGCTGGCTCGTCCCCAAGCCCCAGTAAAAATTGGGTGAAGCACTGTGTGCCTATAATCCCGGCACTGGGGGAGTGGAAGCAAGTAGATTCCCAAGAGCTCACTGCTCTGCCTCAAAAACTAAGATGGAAAAGCAAAAGAGGACATACTAACTTCAACTTCTTTTATAAATTTTTATTGATTCTTCAAGAATTTCATACAATGACCTTTGATCACATTCAGACCCCTTCCCTCAGCTCCACCCCCACCTTACCACACCCTCCACCCGCCTTCATGTCCTCTATTATTATTTTTCTTTTTACAAAGGTCTATTAAGTCTAATCTGTGTTCTCCAAATGCTCTTGGGTGTGGCTCTATCCCATGGAGTCTAGTCAACAACTGACCAGGCATCACTTCCAACATAAGCACACACACACACACACACACACACACACACACACACCATGAACAGAAACATGTCAACAGTACACACATTTGATAAGCCTGGTGATCTAGTGACAGAGGAGGCACCACAACTAGAATTCACTGGGATGAGATTTTTGTCACTTTATGCTAGATTTTCTCATCTGTTCATATATCTATGGCTATAAGTGAAAGAAACTCTCTAAAATGAACATGAATAAAGTGTTCTTGGATGCTGGGCATGGTGATGCACACATGCCTTTAATCCCAGCACTCGGGAAGTAGAGGCAGTTGGATCTCTGTGAGTTCAAGGCCGGCCTGGTATGCAGAGCGAGTTCCAGGCCAGCTGGAGCTACAGGGAGACTCTGTTCAAAGATACAAAAAAAAAAAAAAAAAAAAAAAAAAAAAAAAAAAAAAAAAGTTTCTTGGCCAATTAGGAAGAGAATATGCAAAGAAGGGCAGTTTAGTGCTGTTCATCACTGCTGCAGACCAATATGCAAGTATAATTTTTCCCACTTTCCAAAATAAATATAATGTTAATTAGCAAGTGTCATATTCTATTGGTAACCCTTCCCTTTTTAAAACATGCATGAGCAAGATACATAAAACTGTCAAAGTTTCATTTTTTTTTGAATTCTTTTTGTTATTATAATTCTTCACTAATTGCTGAAGATAGAAGTTTTGCTGTGTAAAGAAATGAGGCATTTGGGGGGAGGGGTTGTTCTTTTTGCTTCATTTTTTTTTTTTTTTTTTTTTTTTGGTCTTTTCCAGACAGGGTCTCCCTGTAGCCCCAGCTGTCCTGGAACTCACTGTGTAGACCAGGCTGGCCTTGAACTCACAAAGTATCCGCCTACCTCTGCCTCCCAAGTGCTAGGATTAAAGGCGTGCACCACCACGCCCGGCTTTGCTTCATTTTTTAACTATTACTGATGTCAAATATGCTAGAAACACGCTGATTATATTTCTGGTGAGAAAGTGTTAGGAAGAGAAAAGAGGAACTACACCCAAGTCACAAAGGCTGTAGCCCCTATGCCAATGAACCTGGGCTACAGTCTTGACATAAAAAACACAGAAAACGACCAAGAACACTAAATATCCAAAATACAGAACTGCCTAGGTACCAAAAGCATTTTCTTGATTGTTGAGTGATGTGGGAGAGCCCAGCCCACTGTGGGCGGTGCCACCCTTGGGCAGGTGGTCCTGTATTATATAAATCAGTAGATGGAACACAGACCATGAGAGGAAGCCAGTAAACAGCAGACCTCTATGTTCTGGGCCCCAGGTTCCTGCCCTGAGCTCCCACTTTGTGCTCCCTCAATGATGAACTGTGACCTGGAATAAGTAAAATAAACCCTTTCCTCCTCAAGTTGGTATTGATCAGACTGTTTTGTTATAGCAACTGAACACCAACATACATATAATGGAAACAATATATGGCTTGTATATTGTTAGTAAAGACTAAAAAATAATAATAAAGACCAGTTCTGCTGCAAAGACTACAGTGGAGCACTAGCGACAGGCTACCAAGACATCCCCAAATCACGTGATCTTTTGGAGAAAACAGTCCAGGAATATGTTTCAAGAGCTATAAAAATGTCTCAACCTTTCGCTTACTTATTTTACCTCTGGAAATCCACTTAAGGAAACACTCTGAAACATGGAAAAAGTTACAAGCACAGAAATGTTAATGAAGCCATTGTTCCTTGAAACAATAGTATTGAAAATAACCCAGAATTCAACAATGGAGGAATGACTGAATAAATGGTGGGTACATCCTCAGAATTCATCACTCGCCTGCAACTATAAAGATGAAAATGTAACATGGGCCAGGCGTGGCGGCGCACGCCTTTGATCCTAGCACTCGGGAGGCAGAGGCAGGCGATCTTTGTGAGTTCAAGGCCACCTGGTCTACAGAGTTCCAGGACAGCTGGGACTACAGGGTGACCCTGTCTCGGAAAAAAAAAAAAAAAAAGAAAATGCAACATGGAAAATGTGGCTATGTTATTAAGTTGGGAGAAAGGCACTAAGTCATTAAAAATGCACTATTTGTTTGCTTGATTTTCCAGCACTGGAGTTCACATCCAGGCCCTTACATATGCTAGGCAAGCGCTCTGACGCTGAGCTATACTCACTGCCCCCAAACAAACCAATTTTAAGAGCTTGACAAGAAAGATAACCACTGGTACCAGTGGCTGTACGAAGCAAGCATTTTGGCACACCAATCTTACACTGACTGCAACAAACCAGCTGACTCTTTGCTCTGACTTCTACTTCTTATATTTGATCATATTTCATCCAAATAAGCTGGTAAGTATACTCAACTCTTTTCTGAATATAGAATATTACCTGGCCAATTAATAACCAACAGAAGCTGGGTGTAGTGGTACACAACTTTGATCCTACGGTAACCAGGGTTACATAGCAGGACCCTGTCTCAAATAATACTAATTATCATCACCAACAGAGTCTGTGTTTAGCATTATAAATGATATACTTTCTTTCAGTTTCTATACTGCTGTTGGCTTGCTTTTACCATATATATATATATATTTGTGTGTGTGTATCCAAGTATCAGGTGACATGAGCAAGCTAGAGCCCCATCTCACCCAGATCTTCTGTGCTTCTTCCTGTCCTGTCCAAAAGAGTCCTTCCTCTGAGATACACAGGACTTCCTTCCCCTCTGTGTTGGTTCCACAAGGTCAAGACTGAACCCTGCTCCCTGCATAGAATAATTCCTCTGTGAAGATCCTGTGGAACTAAAGAAGCCCAGAAACACTAGTGAGGAGCCATTTTGGTGACAGCTAGGATAGTCTTACAGGGGCCTTCTCAAAATAAAAAAAGAGAAAAGAACAGCAATAACAACAGTGGGGAAGACACAAAGGAAACCTTTGCACAGAGTCGAGAACAGGGACCATGATATCAAACCTGCTACAAACATGCTGCCTTATAACAGAACAAAATAAATGCCACTGCTAATAGATTCATTCATTGTTAGAAAAATAGTTACAGCTATAAAAAATAAAAAGAAAGAAAACTATTTACAGCTCTGCTGCTGTTTAGGCATGAAGGACAACAAAGTCCCTAGGTGGAGGAAGGGGACCATGGAAATAAATACTGCACTGGGTGGCAGCAAGCACTCTGAAGAGAGGTGGTGGGACAGGGAGTAGCCAGAAGGAGAGAGAGGGGTGTGGTCTTAGCAGAGCCTTTTCTCTGAGAAGTGTGGGGCTGAGCCATGCATGGTCGGAGAGAAAGGCATTGCCAGTAGAGGCAACAGGCTCTTGCACAGGCCCTGACGCTGGGCATGTGAGGTCCACGGGCAGTGGTGTATATACACTGTGCCACATGTGCAGGGAAGAATCTGGGTCTTGCCTCGGGAGAGGTGGCCTTAATGACAGACACCAGGTAGTGGTGCCATCTGACTTTTGTCATAGCAGCTCCCAGGACAGCTGTGAACCTGGGAAGATCCTGAGGCCATGGTAAGCTGTGATTTGAAGGAAGATCCAGTTTAAATTGGGGGCTAGTTCTCAGCTAGCACCCCTCAGGGCACCGGTAGATGGGAGTCGGGATTTCTATGACCCTGCCCCAAGAAGGAGCCTAGGTGAGTGATGCTGGGTGGGGCAGCAGTGTGCAATGGAGCGGAATTGGGGGTCTGTGATTGGCCCTGGGAGCTGATGTCATTTTGCTTATAAAGGCAAGCTGTAGCAGGCAATAAACCAAAATCTCCATTACCATCATTACAGAATTCCTGGCTGTCATTTTTTGCACGCATACAGGCCAAAGCAGGCCTGCATTTTGTTCGGGTGGCCAGCGGGTTGGACAGGGGTCCTTGGACCACCAATCTGGGTAGCTGGTGTGGTGAAGTGAATTGTGAGTGGACATAAGCTGAAGACAGGCGATCAGCCATCAGCCTGAAATTCCTGTCCAGGGGCCAGCAGTCGCTGGGCAGGTGGGAAATCATGGCCAAGAGTGGGGAATGTTCCGTTGTCCCAGGCTAAGGGCCTGAGGTGGAGGGGCCTCTCAGGTTGGGTTACGAAAGTAACCGGCTGACCTCTCTGCATCAAGAGGTCAGTTACCTACAGTGGCCGCAGGTACTGTGCTCCCCTTTCCCTTAGCAGGGCCGTGTTGTATCTGCTCGTTACAAAGGAAGCTTCCTACAGTGAGTGAGCATGTTTTAAATTTTTAAAATTTATTTATTATTTTTTATGTGTATGAGTGTACTGTCTGCATGTAGGTTGGTGCACCCGTGACGTGCAATGCCGTGGAGGTCAGAAGAAGGCATTGGATTCCCCTGGAACTGGAGTTAAAGATGGTTCTTAGCCACCATGTGGGTGCTGGGACTCAAACCCAGGTCCTCTGAAAGAGCAGTTGTTGCTCTTAACTGCTGAGCCATCTCTCCAGCCCTGTGAGCATGTTTTAAATTGTACCAAATGTATGGCATAGACACCTTTCTAGATAGTCTCATTTAAATAACAGAAGAACTGGACTACTCTTCAAATAGAGGTTCTACCATGCTTAGGAGGGAGCTCATTTAAGGAAAGCTAGCACAAGAACCTTGGTGAGGTTGAAGACAATCACAGCAACCAGTGGTGGTGCCAGAAACTGGTCAGCGAAGGATCAACCTGCGATCAAAGTGCTGATGAGAAATGATCTAGTGTTAAGATGCTTCTGCATGGGGCTGGAGAGATGGCCTAGCAGTTAAGAGCACCAACTGCTCTTGCAGAGGACCCGGGTTCAATCCCCAGCACCCACATGGTGTCTAAGAACCTTCTGTAACTCAAATTCCAGGAGAACTCCTATTCCAGGGGAATCTGACACCCTCTTCTGACCTCCGTGGCATTGCACGACACGGGTGCACAAACCTATGTGCAGACAGTACATTCACACACATACAAAAATAAAATAAAATTAAAAAAAAAAGATGCTTCTGCAGAAAAAAACCAGACTTGTAACTATCTATGTCCCCATCTGTGTTCTCACATATAAAGGGATCCATCCTTAGGAATTCTTTGGCTATATGGAAACCTTTGACTAGTTTGATAAAGTCTCTAGATATAGCACAGACAGAATGTATCGTATAGACATAGTATCAGTGCATACTGAAGACAGATATATTGCACATAGTACACAGTGTGGATATGAACTACAGACATACATTTGGTATAAGATATGGTATATAATGCAGACTTATCTAGTTGTGATAGTGAATACTGACTGTCAAATTGACAAGATCTAGAATTACCTGGGAGACAAACCTGTGGGCTTGACTATGAGAAGTTTCTAGATTGGGTTAAATGAGGTGAGAAGATACACACCAATTATGGGCAGTTTCACTCATGGGCTGGGGTCTTGTACTGAATAAAAAGAGAGCCGAGGATGAGCATCAGCTTTGAAATGACTACTAGCTGTCTCACTCTCCCGCTGCCCTGACCTCTCCACTATTTTTCACAACAATGAGAAAAGTAACTAATCCCAATATAGATACATGCTGCAAAAATAGATACTGTATAGATATGTCGTATGGGTCAACATATTAGACATATGTAAATATATAAAACATACTATATTGTATTGATATACATCAACATGCATAGATATACTGTATACAGTGAATATCTATAGTATATATAGTATACTGTATTGCATTGATATGCATCAACATGTATGTATATATAGTATATATGCTATTTACATTTCTTGGCCTTTCTGCTTTATTATCTGTCCCCACACAGTAGGAAGCATGACGAGCCTGTTTGTGATGTGTTTCTATATCTGGATGTCTTGCAAATTCATCAGGGAGCTGCAGGAAACTCCTGCTTATTCCTTGGAGAGATCTTGGCCAGGGAGGCTCGGTGACTGTCACGTTCATTGTTCTACTGAACAGTGCAAACACAAAGGGTGGCTTGACTGTTTCCTGATAGTCGGCTCAGTCTCGTCAAGGCAGAGACGCGGCTGGGATGCCCCCCAGATCCTCCACTCCCCACCTGATCTCGGTGGCCCAGGAGTGTAAAGTTCTACTCCACAGCCATTTCCATAGACTTGAAGGCTCCAAGAAAAACTGGATGGGTTTAGGAGATTTTCATCATCTCAAACCAGCAAGTAATTTTCAAAGTACAAATGTATTTTTAAAATATCTAAAATTTTGCTGTGAAAACACAACTCTTTAAATCTTCCAGCCGTCCTCTCCTTGTCACTCGCCCCCTTTCAACTTCTTTGCCGTCCCTTTTCCCTCAGTACCTGCCCACCAGTACAGCTCTGCTCCGATCTGGCTATCAGATCCGCTATTGTAGTGTCTGTTCCGGATCATTCTTAATGACGCACCAAGTCTGTGACCTTCCTGTTTACCCACATGCAACTTGGCTGACATAGTGTCCCCCAAGAGCTAAGGATTCTGCAGTCCCACTATGGTGACTCTCGCCTGTTCCCTCTTTGCAGAGCAGATGACAAGGCAGCTCAGGAGAACTGCATTTGACCTCTGTGTGGGTTTGCTGTTTCCAAGGCCGCTGCAGGAGACTGAAAACTCTACACCAGAGGGAAGGCTTGTCCTTCAGAACCAACCCGTGTGTAGATGCTTAATGACACAAGACCAAAAAAAAAAAGGAAGCTGGGGAGCTCGCTGCAGTAGCTGATGTTTACCAGGCCCCTTGGTGCTGAGGAGGAAGTGGCTGCTGTAACCCCAAGGGGAAATACTCGCTTGACACAGGAAAATGGAACTCAGAAGCACTTTCCATCAGCAGCCTGCAAGCAGCCAGCCACACTTGGAAAGACTTGCACTAGAGTCCCCTAGCCAAGGGCTGAGGTTCAATCCACAGTCACACCAAACCACAAGCATGGATTGGGTCACAGACCTATTCAAACCCACCGCCCCCTCCAAGAAGCAAGTCAGCACCGGGAGAATTCTCATGGTCCTTTTCTTACCAGTGGCCAGGAGCCCCTGGGCGCGGTGGGGAGGAAGAAGAAAGGAGGCTGGGTGCCCTCCTGGAGGGAACACTGAAGGGGAGTCAGCTGATCAACCAGGTGCCTGCCAGGCCATCCCCGGCTACAGAACTGCTTTCTGCTTCTTGGTGCTCACTTTCTCTGTATGAGGGAATCACTGCTGCTGGGCCCACATCCTAGGCTCCTGTGATATTCAGGCTGGAAAGTAAAAGGAGCTCTTGTACCTTGGACCTGCTAGGTGTGAATTCTCACGCACGAGTCCCAGAAGAATAGACTTCTAAACACTTCACCTCAGCACCCCCTCCCCACTCCCACCCTGGTCCACCACAGCGCTTCCCCGGTCACCTTGAGTCCCACCTGCAGCTCTCTCCACACTTTTTTCCCCCACACTTCTGAAGTTTTGCTAGACTATCCTATGGCGTCAAGACAGAGTCCAAATAACAGAAGTAGAAAGAGCTCAGCTAAACCACCTGAGCCCCGAGCCCTCCACTCCCAGGTTCTCTGCAATCCAAAGGCTCAATCTTCATCCTTAATGGCTAATTTGCCTGCTCAGAGGGTCACAGTAGCCCCAGATTTTCCATTTAGTAAAATGAACATCTGGTTACAGCAGGTTGATTCCGATGTTGAAAGCAATACAGAAAGTGTAATCATAGACATCCCATCGTATTTCATTTCACTTTAGCATGGTACAAAACCAGGCTACAGCAAGTCAGCCATCTTGGTTTCAATATTACTAGCAAATTCTAAGGTGGCAACAAATGGTTACCCACAGGTCCTCATGCTCTCAAAGAGCTTCTAAATTCTCTCAGTACAATGGTTCAAAGGGAAACTGGGTCCCAGGGCACCACCCTGGTGCTTTGGTGAGAGGTAAGATGGTTAAAGAAAGACCCGTTCCACCTCCACCGCTGTGACCTTGAGAAACAGCTCAACCTTCCGACAACCTGGGCTTGCTCATCTGCAAAATGTGGGGTAGCAAGACATGCCCGGCCCTCTCCCAAAGTTCTTATGGCAACCAAGTAAGAAAACATTCGAAAGTACAAACCATAAAAAAAAAGTGCTTCAAGTGCATGTTACTGACATCCAGAAAAATGCCCTGAGAAGAGCCCAGAAACTTAGGAGTATTTCATTCTAATTCATTAAAGGACTTATATCACATCTGGGCTTAAAAAGAAGTTGGGGTATTGGGCATGGTGGCACACATCCGTAACCTTACCACTTGGTAGATGGTGAATAAGAGGCCAGTTTGGTCAGCCATGAAACCCTGTCTCAAAAAAGCCAAAGGGAATGTGGTGCAGAACTTGGTATAGCCTCCCAAAGTATTGTTAGAGTCCAAGTAATTCACACAACCTACCTATTGACTTAGGTATTCTTGAGCATAACAGAAATATTGTAGAGCTTTCACTTATTTTGGCTCTTGAGCCCTAAAAAGAACACGTACAACCTCACCATCTCACCTTCTAGGTGAGAATTAAAGATGGTCTCCCAGAACCCTCTTCCCACCCTGGCAGTCTGGCAAAACTCCGCCCCAACTCCAGGCTGGGTCAGAGGCCTAAAGCTATGGGAAATGCTGTTCGGCCAAGATCTTAGGGCCAAGATCCCCATCCTCATCAACCTTCTCCCTGAGGGTGTGCCCCCCCAGGATGGGGACAAGAGGAGTTTCCAGGACACACAAAGGCTTATTCTGCTCATAAGGATATTTACCAACCTAGCCTACAAGACTGTGCCAGGATCAGTGTGAAAGAACAGAGCTAGGATGGCAGATGCACCCGTCTCTATTATTAGCAATCCAGGCAAGTTGCCATGGGGCTGGGGACACCCTTTTGTGTCAAGGAGGAGGAGGCCGGAGGAGGTGCGTGTGCAGAGAGAAGCAGGTGGAGCTGCCTGAGGCTTACTCCAGAGAGCTGAGCTCAGGAGTGAGGTTTCAAACAGCTGCTTCTTCCACACTAGCTGGCTAACCTCAGACACACTTAGCCTCAAGGACAGAAGGCCTGGCTCAGGCTCACTCTGGATAAGGCTTGAGGCATACCCTGGTGTACCCCTGCCTCTCTAAGCCCAGCCTAGAGTCACCTGATCCCCCCCCCCCCCAGGTTTTGGGCTGCAGCACAGGTTGTGGGCTAGAGAAGCCTAGAAAATTCGAGAAGCCCTCCCTCTTTCCATCTGTGGTAGACAGAGATGAAAATTACTGCAGCTCTAATGCACTTACACTTCCTCCAAAGGATGGCTACCATTCAAGTACAAGGTGGGGCATCATCTTTGTGTTACAGGCAAGAAACAATTTTGGAGAGTCTTAGGAACTTGCCCAGGGGGTATGCTGACTCAGAAGACCAGGGGCAGAGGACTGTTACCTTTCTATTTCTCGTAATGTATCATTTCACTTGTATAGATGTTTTGTTTGTATTATCTCACTTGCTATAACAAGTAAGGCATGACTCAAATACTCAAAAAGAAAAAAAAAAAATTACCCGAGGGAATTGGTTTAAAGTCAATGATAGAATCTAGATTTAGGTAGCTATATCCAACTCCAGAATATACTCCCTGGCCACACCTATCCAAATGCCAACCCAGGATATGAAGGCTATTCAGATGGAAAGAGCCAATAACGGAATGACATTTAATTACTAACTGGGACAGACTGGCCTATGGAAAATCAAATAAAATCCCATGAAATTAAAGCTAGCTGCACTGCACACTTAACACAGCACAGGAATCAGGTTACTGCTCTACTCAGTATCTGCAGACCTCAGACTCAAGATGGAAGAAAATCAAATCCCTTGCACAGGGCTTACATTACACTGCCAACCCAGGGCAAGGGCTGAGCCCTAGCAGAAAGCTGAGTGGCCTAAAGTACTCAAAAAGTTAGAAACTGCTCTCCAGATGGCCCCTATTGTTCTCTAAGCAAGTGTGAGTGTGTGTGTGTGTGTGTGTGTGTGTGTGTGTGTGTGTCTGTGCCCCCATGGGTTTCTACATCTGTAACTTGAGCTTGGGATGTGAAAGCGTCTAGCAAAAATGATATAGGAATATTCATTACTTTTTCATTATTTTATTATCATGATCAGTCCTGGTCTGGAAGAGAGTGAATTCAACCTTTTGGGGGTGGTGGTGGTTCTGGAGATCCAATCCAAGGACATGCTAGGCAGGTGCTCTACCACTGAGCTAGGACCCCAGTCTCACTTACTTATGCTTTGTTGTTTTGCTTTGTTCGTTTTTTTTTTTTTTTATCTTGTTTGCTCTGACGTGTCTCAACTCTGTAGCCCAGGCTGGCCCAGAACTCACTATGTAGCCCAACTTCAGGCAGTCTTCCTGCCTCAGCCTCTCAAGTGCTGGGATTACAGCACCTTGGCCCCATTTACCTGTTCTTAAAGAACCAGGACAGAGCTAAGGCTTTGTGGGGTTTCTACACCGTCTTAACTACTTTGTTCACAGCAGACTTACTCTGGGCTGCTGTCTGTTATCAGGAAGGTGGTTTCCTGTGTGTAGAGTGAGGCCTCCCAGGAAGCACCCACAGGTGTCGGCAGGCTCTCAGCTAGAGAAATGAGGCAGGCAGCCTGGATGCCAGGGAGAAGGGCAACCCCAGGGGCCAAGCCCTAGCCAGGCACTGCTCAGAGGGCAGGCCTACAAAGGACAAGGTCCCTGGATGCTTTCTCCAGAGACTGGTGCTGTGGCCCCAAAGAACTGGGCCCCTTTCTGAAGCAGACCTACTGGCTCTCAACACGCTGTTTGCTTCAATGGTAATCTTGCCATTAAAAAAAATTAAAATATACCCAAATTCCAAAGAAGACTATCCTTTTTCTAATCTGTTTCTGGCCTTGTCTCTCTTGATCATGATATTCTTCTGCTCCTGAGCAGCGATAGCCCTCTCTCTCTTTGTCCCGTAATCTGACACCCCAAGACCAGGTCATAACCATACCTATTGGTTCGTTTCGGCATAGCCTGCAAGCAAACGGCGCTTCGTCTTGGTAATGGATCTAACCGACACACAAAAAAAAAAAAAAAAAAAAAAAGGTACTACTAGACTCTGAACACCCGGGTTGGGACGGTTTGTGAGGCATAAACAGTCAGTATTTTACTTCCCCTTTTAACTGGTTTTTGAGGAAAAAGAAAGTATTTAAAATTGCATTTGATAGTAATAAAGGCAAGGAACGCTTAGGGGGAAAATATCTAGCAGGATAACTACAGGAGATTTAATAAAATCTGGATTTATTAATCTACAATGGACATGGACATTTAAAAAATAAAAGTTAAGCCGGGCGTGGTGGCGCACACTTTTAATCCCAGCACTCGGGAGGCAGAGGCAGGCAGATCTCTGTGAGTTCAAGACCAGCCTGGTCTACAGAGCAAGCTCAAGGCCAGCTGGGACTAAAGGGAGACCCTGTCTCAAAAAAATACCAAAAAAAACCCAAAAGTTAAAAGTTATTGCTTTAAGTGCATTTTGCCCAGGGAGGGCCACAAGAAAGTGACTTCTGAAACCCTTTTCACAAGTATAAATAACCTCTCATCTCAGCCAGAGAGAAAATCTGAGTAGGGAGACAGCCAAGAAGAGGGGGAGAAGAGGGAAGAGGGAAGCGCAAACGCCCTAGCGTCTGTGGTCTGAAGTTGCTGCTGCTCTCAGAGGCCGCCACCCCCAGGAGGCTTGCACACAGCTCAGCAGCCGCAGCTCTCAGGTCCCCCGCTGGGGGTTAGGGGGCACATCCCACCGGTGGAGGGTGGGGCCTGCGGGCCTGGGGTGTCCTAGACCACAGGAACCAGGCTCCGCCCCGCCTTTCCATTGGGAGCCCCCAAGCAGAGAGCATGGGGGCCCAGATGAAGCATGGGGAGGGGCGGGGCATGGTGGGCGAGGCACCGCGAGGAGGGCGGGGCACACTGTGGGCCTGAGTCCCAGAGACCCTGAAAGAGCGGGAAAGACAACAGCAGTTCTGACTCCCTTTTGGGGGAGAGGGGGAGGTGGAAACGTGTGTGGCCAACCGAGAAGTAGAAAGAACTGAGATATGTCGCCTCTCGGACCAAGACAATAAATGCTAAACAATATGAGGACTGGAAAAGGAGAGCAAAAACTCGCACAGTACAGGGAGGAAGGAAAAATGGGTATCCAAGTCCTCCAGCAAGGACAAGGACAGACAGACTGTGTTAGGAACTTGTTAGAGTCGTGACTCAGTTTACTTGAGTTGCCACTCAAGGCAAAGCAAAGTCAGATTTCAGAACTGAGCCCAAGTACTACTGCTGTCCCAGAGACAGTTTCACCCGTAGGTCCCATCCTGCCCCTTGGCTAGAAGCCCTCTGGAAGCAGCGGAGCCAATTCCTGGGGTAAGGGGAGGGAGAGTGCTCAATGTGAATGCAAGGCTGCTCCACTCCCCCATGCGCACCCTGTGAATAGTGGGTGCAACAATGCTCATATTGGTAAAAACAAACCCAAACAAAAGATCCCCAGTTAACTAAGGGGTCAGCCCTTGAGGTCATACTCCTGCACCTGCCAGATTCTTTAGAAACAATGACCTTTCCCCCCAAATTATTTGTGCCACCCATGGTGGACACCCACCTGTGGTGGGCATTCATCTGAGCTCCTTGCTCAGAAAGTAGCATTTCAGCTCCTTTCACCACGTCAAACAGTGATTGATCAGAAAACCTTAGGACCTTAGTGAGGCACTTGGGCACAGGCGGGGCTGCTGGTCCCAGGCGAGAACCCAGGCAGCCTCTTTCTTCCTAGCCTGGAAGAACACTCGGACCTCAACCCAGCCTTCCGCCCTACAGATACCACCATCCTTTACATGGTGGAGAGCAAGAAGGGAAAGGAAATACCATGCGCATTGCATTTATATTCCACGCTTGGCATTGCATAGAGAGCTCAGTTGAGTTGGGACACAGAGTTGAGAAGTGTACAAAATTTGATACAACCAGAGCCTAGGTCCAGCCTAGGCTAGCTAGATATCAGGCTGCTTTCTGCAATTGCCTATGACATACTAAAAAAAAAAAAAAAATCTCCATGGAGATAAAAAAAAATGTGATTCCAATATTAAATATAAGCTTTTATTTAAATACCCAATTTACATATTTTTGCATGGTACAGATTTGGGAGCTGTGCTTTCTCCTTTTGCACCTGCAACATTTACATGCTGAAGCATGTAAAAAGGAGAGCAATACAAATGTATTAGTTGGTCATCTTGTTAGCAATTCCAAAGAACATAATCTACAACTCTCCTAGCCTCTCCCTTCAAAATAAATGTCTGCCACTGGGGGCTGGTGACTTGCTCTTGTAAACCTAGTGCCCAGGAGATGAAGGCAAGAGGATCCTGAGGTCAAAGTATATTGTACAAGACCATCCTCCAAGCCAACAACTGCTATCATCACAGCTGGCCTGTTGACGGTTGACCTCCCCTCACAGGAGAGGCAGGGAAGGTCACCGGACCCTCACCTGAACATCCAGCCATCATATGCAATTCTACCCTATCAGTGCATGGCCTTGGGGAAGGGATTGAACATATAAGCCAGGGAAAATGAGGGGAAGGGCAGGACTCCATCTGTGTGGCCATGAGGCGGCCATCATCCATGCTGGCTGAAGATTTTCCTTTGTGGCCTTTTTGGGGAGCATTCACGTTCCTATAAGTAACCCTTCATCTACGTTCTGTAAGTAAGCCCAATAAACACATCGGTTCCCCAGGGTGAACTCTGGTTTGTGTTGGGACCACGAAGGAGAAGATAAGATAATGTTTGCACCTCCCCCAGGGAAGGAATTTTTAGCAACAAGGCCATTCTCAGCTACATAGCAACTTTGAGGCCAGGCTGAGCTACAGAGACTGTCTCAAAATAAATTAAGTAAATAAACAAACACATAAATGTCTGTATTCAAGCATCTATCTGAGAAGTCCAAGCAAGAGCTCCATGTTCCATATAGAATGAATGATGCTATTAAATAAAACTGCTTCCTGTACTATCTGGAAACAGTGGCCTAAAAATGTCCCCGCCTCCTAACCGATCCCAGGTGTCTCTCAACTTCATGAGCAACTACAGACCAGGATGGCAGCTTGGTGGTCCTTAATTTCAGCTGCATAGCAGCATCACCTGGGAATGATACAGCCCATGTTGCCTGTGTCTCTCACCTAGTGTCTGACTTAATCAGCTTGGAATGCAGTCTAGCACAGAGATTCCTTAAAGCTCCAAGTGTTTCTAAAATGCAGCTTAGGCCAGATCCACCTGGTTGGTGTTTAATCCAAGTGGTCCAAAAGAGCTAGGAAAAGATAAGTAACAGTCAACAAGCCATTCTAGTTTTGGAACCAGGGAGAACTCAAATGGACTTGTGTGCACAGCAAAGGTTTGGGAGCCAAGCAGACAGGAATTTGCATTTGCACTCCAGCACAACTGCTCACTTTTGTGAACTAGGCCAAGCCACTTAATAGTCTTGAGCCTTGGTTTTGTCATCTGTACAATGGGCAGGACAATGATAATAACACTTCCCTAACGGGGCTATTCTAAGAATAAGCTGTATCAGTCATTGTTTAAGCCATACACAACCCTTGGTGATACCTATGACTATTAACAAATTGACCCTGGGATTTAATATTTCTAATATACAAAGAAGAGATTCTATAGGCTGACAGTACCCTTCAGAGGGGACCCCTTTAGAGAAGGATATCTATTTCCTAGAGGAGCAGTTGTGAAAGTTAAAAGAAACTGAATGAAAGTGGTGTGGGAAGCAGGCAGGGCAGCTGCCAGCAAGCATCCAGGACACCACTCACCCTTGTTCCCACCCCCAAGTCACGTGTGACTTCTACCTTAGAAGAAGGTGTGTATTTTGCCTTTAATCCTAGCACTTGGGAGGCAGAGGCAGGCGGATCTTTGTGAGTTCATGGCCAGCCTGGTCTACAGAGTGAGTTCCAGGACAGCTGGGGCTACAGGGAGACCCTGTCTCGAAAAGACAAAAAAAACAAAACAAAACAAAATAAAAGGACAGCCTGACTCTACCTGGCCTCAGTTCTACCTCCCACAGCAGGTGGCTGTCACACTAGATCATGCTATGGCAAGCAGTTCTGCCTAAGACAGGTCTGTCTGCCCAAGCCCTCACGCCTACCTTCTTCCTCCACCCTACCACAAAGCTCTGAGAGAAGCCAGGTCTCCGTGGGCATCTTGTACTGCAACCTGTCACCTGTTCTTTACCAGCTATGCAAAGCTGGGTAGAAGAGACCTACACTGGGACAGGTGTCTCAAGGCAGAGGGGAGTGGGAAGGAATCCCAACGGTGCAACAATGGTTCCTGAACCCCCAGCACCGAACAAACTGCCAGCACCGTCATCTCTCTTCTTCCTTGCCTCTCCTTTAAGATCTACAGAGTTGAGGAAGCTTTCTGCATACGTTATTCTCAAGGATGAGAATTTCACCACAGCCCTGTGAAATGATGACGGCAGGGACTAAGACTACACCAGATTATGAATAAGAAAACAGAAGCCCCAGGAGGTCTTGCTCAAAGTCACAGACTCATCAATGGTAGACCCAAGACTTGAACCATGTCTGTGTATCAAGAATCCACTTATCTACACTGTGCTATGCCCCTTGCCTGTGACGCAGTTCAAAGGCCATTTGCCATTTGTGTAGTATAAGTTATCAGTGAAATGGGGAAGTTGGAGGAAGAAAAAGATGTAGATATGGAGCCAATCCAAGCTCTAGCCTGGACTACAATTCCCTCTGGTTAGATTCGTTGAGTATGGCAACACATCATGCCCCCTGACTTCCTCATCTGAGAAAATGCAAAGCCACCTGTCCAAGGACAGGATGAAGGAGGACCAAAAATCAGCCACTGAGCACTTTACAACATCCATGGCCAAAGCATAGATTTCATCTTTCCAAACTCCTTTTTATATAAAAGCTAAATGAAAACATTTTGTAGAGCGTTTGTTCACCTCTAGTCCAACGTGGAAAGCAAGGGACTGGAGAGATAGTTCAGTCAGGACAATGCTTCCTGTGCCACCATAAAGACCCAAATTTGATCCCCAGAACCCAGGTTTAAAAAAAATACAGGTATGGTGGAACACCGATACCACAAGACATCCTGGAGTCCTACAGGTAGGGACAAAGTCAACATCTGCCAAGGCCATGTATGGTCCCACATCATGGCACCCCACCTCCTGAACTCCACCATTTGTCATCCCTCAGACCAACATGTCCCAGGGGGCGGAATACTAAATCCAGAATCTGTTGACCTGCAGGTCTTCCATGGGGGGGGGGGGAGAGCATGGTGAAGAAAATCTATTGATTCCCAATCCCCACTCCTCATTTGTAATTTTGGGGCAGGTCTATTCTAAACAATGGTCTCCCCTTATAGCCCCAGCTGGCCTTGATCTCACAGACACCCACCTACCCCTGCCTCCCAAGTGCTGGGGTTAAAGGCACGTACCACCACATCTGGATTTTTGTAATTTTTACTAAGAGACCAGATCTTGCCACAGTGTGGAACTTAAGCTTTCACATCAGCCTCCTGAGTACCTGGGGCTACAGGTGAACCACTGTGCACAGCTGCTTTTTCCATTTTAGAGATGACAGATGTTCAAAGCAAGGTAGGAATGAAGGAGGTCACCTTCTAGGCACCAGCTGGGAAACAGCCTTTCAGCAGGAGCAACACAATAGGTCCTTGTCATTGGAGTCACGGCTCTATGCCTAGACCTGTTGATGTTCCTTTCAAAACTTGACGTGTCCTCTTGTCATCCACGGGTTATTTTAATAGTCTTAGAATGTCTCACCTCAAAAGTTTGGTTCCCGCTGGCCTAGATGTTAAGTACCTGCTCCATAGCACAGGGCCAGGCGACTGGCCTTGCCCCAGGTCCACTCACCGTTTCCCAGTCCTGTCGAGTTCTCTCGGGTCTCTTGGCCATTGATCACATGGATTTTGATTTTGAATCCTTGTCCCCTCCACACCCAACTACTGAAGTCCAACGCTACAGGGATCCTCTTCCCCAGCCTTCGAAGATGAGCTTTGGCAGGTAGGCCTCCCAGCAAGCCCTGGGGCGGGGTCACCCTCCCCTGTCTGCCACCTTGGCCAGGCCCTCCGGGGCCTCCCTGCAGTCTACTCTCTGGGATCTGACAGATCCACCTTCCACAACTGGCATGGAGCTCGCCCAGCAGGAATGTTTAGCATGTAACAGGTGTTTAGCTCACTGTTTATCAAATGAACACACAAGTTAACTGATTAAAAGACTGAAGACAGTATACTAGATCTGAGTATCCATATGTAAAATGCTTAGGCCCAGAAGTATGTTGGCTTGATTTTTCTTTTGTCTTGATTTTGGAATATTTATAAATACATGATGCTATATCTTGGAAAGAACTCAAGTCTTAACAAAGATTTTACTTCTGTTTTATGTACACTTTCTGCGCACAGCCCAAAGGTAATTTTATACATTTTTAGTGAGCCTGCGTTTGGACTACCGCACATCACCTGAGGTCAGATGTGGAATTTTTCCACTTGTGGTATCAGAATCAATGGTCAAATTTGGATTTTGAGAGCTGGCTATGTTGGTGCACACCTTTAATCCCAGCACTCAGGAGGCAAAGGTAGGTGGATCTCTGAGAGTTCAAGGACAGCCTGGTCTACATAGTGAGCTCCAGGCCAGCTAGAACTAAAAGGAGACCCTGTCTCAAAAAGACCAAAAAAGAAATTTTTTTTTTAAATTTTGAATTCTTGGAGAGTTGGTATGTTCAACCTGTGTAAGACAAAGAATTGTACCTCGCTGGTCATCTGGAGCTGGGGGTGGGAGCCGGCATCCTGCTGGGGGCTGCAGGGCTGTGGCCCAGCAACAAGGAAGCTTGTTCTCTGGGCAAAGTAGTGAAGAGCAATGCCAGAAGCTGCTGACGGTGCAGCAGGGTGGAAGATCAGGAGAAGAGCAGGGCGAGGACAGAGATAGCAGCAGCAGACGCCAGTTCCAGATTAACAAGGCAAGTTGCTGCAGGTAAGAAACTGGCCCACTCAGCATGGTAGATAAGCTCGTAGACCCCACCCGACTCACACGGGGCTTAACAGGATACCCGAGGACTACCTCAGGGAGAGCCACGTGAGCCTGCAGGCTTCCAAACCAGTTTTGTGTCCTGTGATAAAGTGCTAGAGGAGGGTGTGCAAGGAGTAGGCTGGAGCCCCTGCCCTTGCGCCTACAGCGAGGACATGGGCTGGTCAGAAAATGCCTCCAGTGTCTTCCCTGCGGACATGCCCACTGCCATCTCTAGTCTTGCCTAGTACCGACTGGAGAGGAGGTCTTAATGAGTCTCAAAAGTGGCAAAATTCCCTGAGGTTCACAGAGATAGTACGAGAAGATTTAGGTCCCTGTGGAAATTGTGCATCGGTAAAAGCCCCGGCGCCATCTTGGCAGTTAGAGAAATGACAGAAACCCAAAAGGTCCAGAGCATTCTAGTGTCTTTAAGCTCAGTGGGAAAAACTCAGAGGTCCTGCATTGTTCCTCCCCATTCTCTACGGCCCAACCCTCCTCCAACCATGATAACACATGCAGTTTATACAGACAACCAGAGAGCAGGCCCCACCATTAAGAGCCAAACAGACACATCCTAGTAATGAGTGTCCTACCCAACCAGGATGTACCTACGCATGACGTCTGCCCATCTGTTTCTGTATTTACTGAGATGTGGGGAGTCCCAGTCACATGTTTCTGCTACCACGAACTCTGCCATGCCTTCCCCGCCACCATGGACTTCACCCTCTCAAATCCTGAGCCAGAATAAATCCTTCATCGCATAAGCTGCTTCCCTCTGGTCTTTTATCACACCAATGAGAAAAGCAATTAACACAGCAGTAAGCGTGCACTAGCCATGTTGCCTGGGGACTCCACGTGACTGGATTAGATGGTGATGGGGGTGAGGGGAGCAGTGCACAGTACCCAAAGTGAATTCGCTTTGGACCAGCTTCCCGAGACACTGAGGAGACACAAGTCATTTGTTTCTGTGGGTTTTTAGTGTATTTGTAAATAGTGAACAAAAGAAATACCTAAAAAGTGAGGATTTCCTACAGCATCATCCACTTTTTTGGTCTGTTCAGGACAGACCAAAAAAAGTCTGTTCCAGAAGAGAAGGCAGAAATCTCACTGAGTCTCACTGAGTATGGTCACACAGTGAGATAAAAACCATAAAGGGTGGAAGGGTGGAGAGATAGCTCAGCCGTTAAGAGCACTGGCTGCTCTTGGAAAAGACCTGGGTTCAATTCCCAGCACCCTGACGGTGTCTAACAACCATCCTTAATTCCAGTTCCAGGGGATCTGATGCCCTCTTCTGGCTTCCATGGGCATTGCATGATACAAGTACAATTACATGCAGGCAAAACACTCATACAAATAAAATGATTAAAAAAATTTTTTTTCTGGGGCTGGAGAGATGGCCTAGCGGTTAAGAGCGCCGACCGCTCTTACAGAGGACCCGGGTTCGATCCCCAGCACCCACATGGCGGCTGAGAACCGTCTGAAACTCCAATTCCAGGAGAACTCCAGTTCCAGGGGAATCCGAGACCCGCTTCTGACCTCCGCTGCATTGCACGACACGAGTGCACAAACCTGCATGCAGACAGTACATTCATACACATACAGAAATAAATAAAATTAATAAAAAAAAATTAATAAAAAAATTTTTTTTTTCTAAAAAGAACCATAAAGTGCTCACGTTGAGGGCAGGCTCCGCAGTTCACATCTGAACTACTAGAAGCAGATGTGTAGGCCAGAGGCTGGACTTGTTGTTCTCTAAGGGTCCATGGCTTACCTAGATCCCTTGTTCCTGACCCTCAACTTGGGTACCATCCAGAGAGTCATATTCTGCCCTCTGTCCTGAGCTATGAGTGCTATCCAGCAGAAGGGAACCTAAGCAAGCCTTGAAACAAAATTTCCCTCCGGATCTGCGAGTCTGAAGCAAGAGTTCAGTGAGAGTCCAGGCCCGGCAATTTCAACATATGGGTGCTCACGTGAAGGTGACTCCTGCCTTCCTGCCCTCTCTGGGACTCACCTGCTATGGATGGAGCCAGAGAGTCACAACCTAGGGCAGGCTTCCCTGCATACCAATCGCTCCTCATTTTCAAGGACCCACTTCTGTGTGACTCCCTGCTGAAGTCAGGGGGGATGTAGATAAAAAGATGTCCCTGAATTCCCCTAGGATGTTTATGACTGTCACAGGCACCTGGGGAACAGCAAACCAATGGCTGTTTCCCCCCAGTCTCAGCTCTCTGCTCTTCAACAACTCTTCCTGCATCCTATTTTTTTGGCAAATATTATTCATTCACTATTTTGTGAGGCATAAGTAACATACAAATTCAATTCACACAGAATGGGTTCTCTACAGGTTTTTTTTTTTAATTTTTATTTATTTCTGTATGTATGAATGTACTGTCTGCATGCAGGTCTGTGCACCCGTGTCGTGCAATGCCGCGGAGGTCAGAAGAGGGCGTCGGATTCCCCTGGAACTGGAGTTCTCCTGGAATTGGAGTTTTGGACGGTTCTCGGCCGCCATGTGGGTGCTGGGGATCGAACCCGGGTCCTCTGCAAGAGCGGTCGGTGCTCTTAACCGCTAGGCCATCTCTCCAGCCCCTCTACAGGGTTTTTTAATTGATAAATTTATTGTCCACATTTATTTATTATTTATTTAATATGTGAGTACACCTGTGGGTACACACACCTAAACTGAAGGTCAGGGGGGGGCATTAAAGGAGTCTGTTCTCTCCTTCAACTATGTGGCTTCTGGTGATTAAAATCAGGTCATCAGTCTTGGGAACAAGCCAAGCCTTTCTTCCTGGCTCTTATTTTATTTTTACCTGGTACATAAAAAGGTAAAAAAATGTATATTTTAAGGAGAGATCATGTGATATTTTGATACATGCATATATGATATAGTGTTTAAATGGAGTTAAACATATCTCCTGAAATGTTAAGTATTTCTTCATAGTAAAATACAAAATTTCAAAAATCCTTTCCACAATCTTTTGAAATATGCAGTGTATAATTTTTTAAATAAATATATTCAGTATAATTTTTAATAAGTATATTCAGTATAATGTTTTGAGACAGGATCTCACTGTGCAGCCCTGGCTGACTTGGAATTCACTATGTATACCAGGCTGGCTTCAGAATCACAGAGATCCACCTCCCTCTGCCTTCTAAGTACCATGCCTAGTACAGTGTACTATTGTTATAGATGTTTCCCTATTTTTTTTTGTGTGTGTGTATATGTATATGTATGTGTGTGTGCACATGAGTGTGTAGTGATATATGTAAAGGTGCACATGGAGATCAGGGATAGAGGAAGCCTGACACTGACATCTTGCCACATTATTATTATATTATTATACCTGAGATTGGGTCTCTTGCTAAACCCATAGCTCACTGATCAGCTAGACTGGCTGGCCAGTGAGCTGTAGGGATTTCTCCTGTCCCTACCTCCCCAGCACTGGGATTAGGTTTTTTTTTTTTTTTGGTAATTTTGAGACAGGGTCTCCCTTTTAGTACCAGGTGTCCTGGAGCTCGCTCTGTAGACCAGGCTGGCCTTGAACCCACAGAGATCCACCTATCTCTGCCTCCCGAGTGCTGGGATTAAAGGCATGCACCACCACGCCCGGCAAGGGATTAGGTTTTTTTTTTTTTTCAGAAAAAATTTTTTTAAATTTTATTTATTTTTGTATGTGTATGAATGTACTGTCTGCATATAGGTTTGTGCACCCGTGTCATGCAATGCCGCGGAGGTCAGAAGAGGGTCTCAGATTCCCCTGGAACTGGAGTTCTCCTGGAATTGGAGTTACAGATGGTTCTCAGCCGCCATGTGGGTGCTGGGGATCAAACCCAGGTCCTCTGCAAGAGCAGTTGGTGCTCTTAACCGCTAGGCTATCTCTCCAGACCGGGATTAGGTTTTTATATGGATATCCAAACTCAGGTCCTCATGTTTGACAAAAACTCTACTGACTGAGTCATCTCCTTGACCCAAGTTTCCCCATTTTTAAAAAAATTTATTATTTTTTATGTGTATGAGTGTATTGTCTGCATGTAGGTTGGTGCACCTGTGTCGTGCAATGCCACAGAGGTCAGAAGAGGGTCCCCTGGAACTGGAGTTAAAGACGGTTCTTAGCCGCCATGTGGGTGCTGGGAATCAAACCCGGGTCCTCTGCTAGAGCAGTCGTTGCTCTTAACTGCTGAGCCATCTCTCCAGCCCCAAGTTTCCCCATTTTTAACAAGAAATTGGAGAATGACTCCAAAGACCCTAAGTTTTCCTTAGGACAAACAGTAGAAGCCAGTAGCAAGTCTTGCACCCAAGTTCAAATAAAAGTGAAAAGAATGGATTCAACATTTCTGACAGGAGTTGCACATCTGGTATTTAGTCCCACAAAAGTGACAAACCTGGCAGGTGACTGAACGGTATGGAAGATCCCTATGGCCCTGTGTATTCCAGGAAGACAGAGCAGGCCCTTTTCTGCTACAGTCCCCATAGATGACAGTTCCCAAGCTAGCACTCCCGGAACTCCAAAACCAAAATGGAGAGCACCACTCAGGAGCTGCTCCACAGAGCTGGTTCTAGAACTCCAGGCCAGAAACCCCTGGTGCTGCCAGGCCTGTCCCCTTGTTTAGAAGAGTCACACCCCCTCCTCCTCCTCCCCAACACCCTTGACTCTGCTGAACTTGTCACTGAGTGATAATGTGGGCCAGGAGGAGAAAAGGAAAAGTCTCCATCACCATGGCAACCACAGACTGGCCAGTGCTGCCTGATGCGCATGAGGCCCATCATAATTAGCAGGGCTCTCTGGGGTGGCTGGGACCACGGGGACTGCTGGGATCCTCAGTGCTACAGCTGCTGGCTAGCCTAGGCAGGGCTCTGATGCAGCTAGAATGCTCTTCTACATGCTCTTTGGAAGCTACGCACAACCCCTTTCTGGTTTTGGCTGTCAGAGCAACAAGCTACCTATGGGAGGCTGCTTTGACTCTCCTTGTTCAACCCAAAGATAGGTGGGACAGGGGTACGGATGGGAGTGAGGGTCCAGGGAATGGCCCCAACATCCGTTTGCCCCCACCGACAGCAATTCAACACCCTCCTCCCCAAACATGTAAGTCTCATCCCATCATCCCCCCACCCCCACCCCGCCTCACCCCCAGCACTTTTCTTAAATATCCTAGATGCCATATCCCTCTCTTGGGACTGAATTTGTTCTGTGACCTCTTTGTCAGCAGCTAGGGATCAAAACAGCTCTCTCCATGGAGAGATATTTAGCTTTATGAAAATTCCTAAAGCCATTAGGATATACTCCCTTGCCAAGACATCTGACAACTGACCTATTTTAAAAGTTCCAACCAATAATCTCTTAAAAGCAGTATTCTACACATAGACAAAGAGGCAATGAATGACCAAAAAAGTAATGAGGCCAACATTAGGTTTTTGTTTTACAAATAAGCTAGAATCTCCTGATCCAAACAAGTAAGACTCTCTTCAAAGTGCCTCCTACCCTGAGCCCTGCACTTACTCCAGGGGGGCTGCATCTGCTTAAAACCTCTTTGGAAAGTGCTGACACAGAACAGTCTTTGCTTCTTTTAGTGCTGTGCAGGATAAAGTTAATAAGCATTCGGCTGACAGCCACCTCCGTGTGCCAGGCACTGTGGTAGGCCATATGGATGGCTCCCATAGGTAAGTGAACAGGGGACTTTCCTGGCAAGGTGAGAGAGGAAAAAGAGAACACACGCCACAAGCCAGATACTAGGCAACACATTTTGGTATGTTACATTTAATATGTACCCCCACATCCTCTTAAATGCAAAGACTGAGGGGCTGAAAGAGGTTAAAGTAATTTGGCTTAAGTCACACAAACAGGAGAGTGTGGTGCTGAGTACCTGGCCTGGGGCTGTGAGGTCCCCATAATGGTGTTCACACCAGGCAGCATCCTGTAGCAAGCAGATGGTCTAGGCGGGAGGCTGACTCAGAAGAGGCCTTAGTGGGAAACCCGACCCGTAGCTGGCCATGTCCTGTCCTACGTCAAGCACGCGCCTCCTGTTTACCTTTGCATCAAGTCTCTGACAGCCCAGTGGGCAGAACGTTTCTTCAGATATAAAACAGGGCTTTCACACTCCTACTATTTACGTCAACTGAGAAAGACAGACACTCAGGCACGTTTGCACACCGTGCTCACTCACAGAGAACCATCTGTATTCAACCTGTCCACCTCACAGGAGGCAGGGACGTCAGGCCTTCATTTCAACACATCCAGACTTGCTTCCTACGATAGTTCAAATGTGAAGCAGACCAAGAATCCACTGACAGATGATTGGATAAAGGAAACGCAGTATATACATACAAGGAAATATGATTCACCCCTCCTAAAAAGGAAGGAATTCTGAGCCAGGCCTGGTGGCTCAAGCCTGTAATCCCAGGCACTCCAGAGGCTCAGGCAGGAGGGTTACAAGTTCATGGCCTGCCAAAGCTATAGAACAAGTTCAAAGCCAGCCTAGGAAAATTTTCAAGACCCTGCCACAAAATAGTAAGTAAAAAAAGAGGGCTAGAGGTAGGGTGGACAGCTCATGGGTAGAGACTTGTTTAGCATTCACAAGGTTCCTCTGAGCTTAACAAAAAAAAAAAAAAAAAAAAGGAAGAAAAAGAAGAAAAGAAGAATTTTTTTTTTTTTTTTTGGTCTTTTCGAGACAGGGTCTCCCTGTAGCCCCAGCTGTCCTGGAACTCACTCCGTAGACCAGGCTGGCCTTGAACTCACAAAGATCCGCCTGCCTCTGCCTCCCAAGTGCTAGGATTAAAGGCGTGCGCCACCACACCCGGCTCGAAAAGAAGAAATTTTGACACATGCTAAGAGATGTTAACCTTGAAGACATAATGCTAAGTGAAAAAAGCCAGACTCAAAAGGGCAAAAGGGGAAATACTATAGCATTCTACCTGTGCCTAGAGTAGTCAAATTTATAGAGATAGAAAATAGCAGGGTAGCTGCCTGGGGCTCAGGAAGGAGAATGAGTTATTAGCTAAGGATACTCAGCTTTTTTGAAGTACTGGGGTAGAACCCAGGGTCTGGCATGTGACTGGCACGCACTCTGGCGCTGAGCTACACCTCAGTATTTGTTCTGCAAGATTAAGTAAGTTGTAGAAATAGACAGTGGTGAGGTTGCACAACATTTTAGATGTATTTAATGTTAATGAACCGTATAGTTGACAATGGTATAAAGTTTATTCTATATATATTTTCCCACAATTTAAAAATGGGTTTCTTCTCTTTGGAGTTAAGAATGTATATTATTTCCCTCAAATGAACTCTGGGCAGACCATATGGTCAGCTTCTTCTAGTCTCATTCCAGCGGCAAGTCACGAGGCTTCAGATGAGATAGGCCAGAGACAGGCTGGGTGGATGTAGGCCAGGGCACACTCTGCACCCACAGTAAGCAGGTTTTCTAAAATCAGCCCCAGAAAGTCCCTCTACTACATATGAGCACCTTAATCTGAGCCTGAATCAGAAGCAGGAAGGAGAGGATCTAGAATTAGCAGACACCCCCTATACCCTGAAATTTGCAAAACACCACTTTGGCTGGTACAGTTGGCTCAATATAGCACAAAGCAAAAAACTTTTATGGAGGAACAGTGAAAAGAGATTGTGAGTCCTAAGGTGAATGTCTTTAGAAAAACTCAGTTCTCTGACCGATTTCAACTTTTTCTAATAAAAAGTAATGTCAGGATGCCACATGGTTGGTTAGTGCCTCAAGCACCGGGCTCTGCTTATAGATGCCACTGCCACAGGCGTCTATCCTCCCCTGCCCCATCTGTACTTGATGGATTGAGTTTTTAAACATTTACTTATTTATTATGGATGTGTACACGCATGCAGAAACACGTCACAGTACGCCTGTGGATATCAGAGGACAAACTGAAGGAGTCTATTATCTCCTTCCACCATGTGGGATCTGGGGATTAAACTCAGGTGGTCAGGCTTGGCAGCAAGCACCTTTATACACTAAGACATCTCACCAGCTTGTGGGTTGGGTTTTCAACTGCCCCAAACCAACAACAAACACACAGAAAGAACCCAGGAAGCAGCATGAACATGAAGAGTTGTTTAGTGGTCCCTAACCGCCCCCATGACATGGGCACTTGCAGTCAGCTCTTTTGCTTCTGGGCTCCCAAATACCTGCTGAGGCCTAATTAGGGAACCCAGACAACCAGTAATTTAAAGAAAAAAAAAAAAAAAGCCCTGGAGAAACAGCATTTAAAAAAAAAAAACACACACACACAGTATTTTCTGAGGGGCTATTACATGCATGCTATATATCTGTTTTTCAGTGAGCATTCAAAACATGGTAATATTCAGATGTCATTTGAAATAAGAAAATAGAATTAAGCAATGTGCCCGAGGAGCAGCACTAAGATTCAAAGTTTGCACTCTTTCCATTACACCAGAATGATTTTTTTTCAATCCTGTTTGCCTGGTTTCTCCAAGCTTTCCACAGGCCTTGGCCCAGCCCAATTTTCCATTTGTGTAAAAAGAACCTCATCCTAGCTGCTGTGTCCCAACTCATATGAAATGGCAGGAAGAGATCCCGTAAACACAAGTCCCAAAGCCTCCTTAAATAGATAGTAAAGTGGAAATCATCTGTAATGAGTGAGCTTCTAAAGAAAGGCCTCCCAAGCTGCGGCCCTGGGCTTCTTCCCATAAGCCACTTCCTGTCCTCACCCTGCACCACCACTGAGCTGCTGATCTTGGGCCCCAGTGCCTATGTGTGGGAAGATCCAGTTTGAATTAGGGGTTAGTTTTCAGCTAGTACCCCTCAGGGTACCATGTGGGAGTCATGGGATTCCTCTGACCCTGCCCCAAGGGGGAGCAAGCAACATGGCCCAGGCACATGATGCTAGGCAGAGCAGCAGTGTACAGTGGCATGAAACTGGGGGTCTGTGACTGGCTCTAGCAGCGGATGACATTTTGCTTATAAAAGTGAGTTCCAGCAGGCAATAAATTGAATTCTCCATTACCATCATTATACAGCATTCCCAGTCATTATACAGGCCAAAGCAGGCCTGGATTTCAAGTGTCCTGGCTAGTGGGCTGGACGGAGGTCTACCAGACCACCAGCCCGGGTAAGATAGTGTAAGCATGGATGCTACCGTGGGGCTGGATGGAGACCTATCAGGTCACCAACTGTGGCCAGTGGGTTGGACGGAGGTCCATCAGACCACCAACCTGGTTAAGCTGGCATGGGGTTAGACAGAGACCTATCCACCACCCTGTGCTGAGGGGTCAGTTCCCCACAGTGACTAAGGGCGACCACTGTGCTCCCCTTCCCTTAGCAGGACTGCACTGTGCCTGCTCATAATAAGAGAAGCTCCTACACCTATGTCCTACTCCCAAGAGCCTCCTGGTCTAGATAATATGTGTTCTGGCTAATTTTCCTTAAGAGAAAGTCATACCAACTCCCAGGAGTGAGAGCTGGGGGGTAGCATATTGTTCGAGGAATTATGTCTTCAAATGTAGAATCCTAAATGCCCACAATATACTCAAGTTTGAAGGGCAAGAGAAAGGAGGGGAGAAACAAGGAAGGGAGGGGAGATTCCCCACACCAACACTGCTTTGAGCAAGTTTCTTTGAAGATATGAATAATAAACCCTAACAATCAGGAGACACAAAATCTCAACATCTGGCACCTAAACCAGTGGATTTCAGCCTTCTGGGCCTGAGGTTCTGGCTTCCACTGAAACCTCAGATGAAGTTCTTGAAGGGTGCTGAACCTTGTGCTGATGGAATTATGCTGCCCAAGGAGTTGGCAGGCACATAAGCTCTGTCTTGGGCACTGCTTTCCTCCAGGGACCTAGAGGCTCTAGAGGCAGCATCATCACCAGAGCTACTTCTGTTCACATCTTGTGAAGAGATAGCACAGAGTGCTGCTTTCTCAGAAGTGGAGCTATAGCTCCTGCTGGACAGAACATATGAGACACTAGTCCAAGATCACCACAGCCTTCTGGAGGTAATCAGACCCTCCAGCAGACTCCAGTCCCCACCCAGCCTGATGTTAAGCAATGCTGATCACCCCTTTTCCACACAGACATTAGAGAAACCACTGTCATTGTAGAATTCAATTTCTAGACTTAGAAGCACTTCCTATATGGGTCTGTGCAGACCACTGATTGTCCCTCCTTGGCATTTTTTATTGTGATCTACTGTAAGCAATCTAATTATAGCCTGTCCAGTATATTCCTCACATGCAGGCACATAAAACTGAAAACAGTTTCATCAACAGTCTCGCCATTGTGTGATGTATGTAATGTTTTCTGGCCTATCCATTCTATTCGATCTTATTAAAACTTACTGGTTATGTTATGGTTTCAATGTGTTCCCCAGTTTATGTGTTGAAAACAGAATCTTCAAATTCACATGTTCATATATTTTACACATTTGGAGGTAGGTCTGTTGGGAGTTAGGACTGTTCTGAACTAGGAGGGTCCTGGCATCGGCACTGAGAAAACAGGGTGGGTAGCATGTCTTCTCTGCTTCACCATGTGATCCACTCTAGACTTTAGAGCCAGTTCCTGTATTCATCTATGGAGACCACTGACCCTTCGGTCCCTCCCTGACATGTTCTGATACACAAGAAGTCTGCACCAGATGCTGGTGGAATGAATGCATCTACAGCATTCTACTCTTCAGAAGCATAAGCCAAGTAAAACACTGATCTTCGCTAGTTACTGAGTCTTGGATATTTTGGTATAGTAACGGAAAATGGACTAAGGTACAATCCAAATTGCCTCCCATTTGAAGGTCATGACTGCTTAAAGAACACCATGGTTCACAGTATTCTGTTTGTCCTATGTTTTTGAGTTAAAGGTCTGTACTGACCTCACGGCCCATGCAGAACACTGATTTGCATCTTCTCTTGGCCTGAATAACTAGAGTGTATCCAAAATGCCCTGTGCCAATGTTCATAAGGGATTCAAATTATCCAATAGCCCTAACCACACAGGGATCTTACCAAGGACAGCCCTAAAGAACTAACTCCACTCGTGTTCACAGAACCATTCATAACAGTCTCTTAAGTTTAGACACTAAAGAGAATATGAGACAGGTCAGAGGACTAAAGATGGGTAAATATTTGCATACTGTTTTGCCAATCTAGATTCTGGGGGCTTCTGACTGGCAGGGGTAAGGGAAGATCACACAAGTGGCTTGTGGCACTTACAGGAAAAAGTAGAAGTCACTAAAGTCGACATGGTCTCTCTTACTAAGTCTCACCAGACTAAAATAATCTCTCTTCTGATGCTGCTACAAAACCAGGAAGGACATCATGGAAAAGATGTTCAGATTTCACAGGGAGGCAGAAAGACCGGGAAATAAACACTGCACTGAAGCAGGCTTGAATAACTTTGAAACTGAACAAAGGTATCTCGGAGGCTGTGGAAATGGCCTCCAAAGAGCTCTGAAGGCTGCATCTTTTGGGAACCTCCTTACAAGGACCCTTTCTGAGTCCAAGTCCAGTCAGCATCTTTTTCAGCAGCCTCTTCAATCCTCTATAGCAACAGCAGGACTAGGGAAAGGCATTGCCAAGAGCGAGTGACCGCTGGATGACAGGCAGGAACTTTATAGTTTTATCAAGTACTTTTACATTCTATCTCGTTTCAGCCTCCCGAGTCAAGAAGCCAGGGGTCATTATGCTTTGTCACAGCTGAGGACACTCAGGCTCGGCCAGCAGTGTCTCAACATGAGCAATCTTGACATTTAGAAACTGGTAATCTGTACTGTTCGGTGTGATGGGTAGCAATATTCCTCCTGGCGTCTCTCTGCTAACAGCCAGTAGTACCATCCTTACATTGTGACAGAATAAATATCTCCATGCACTACCAGACATCCCCTAAAGACACACGTGTGTACACACATGTGCATGCATGAGCACATTGAAAGCCACTAGGTTAATCATTGATTTAATCAAGTGAAGCCACTGAGTTAGTCAAGCTTTGATCTGGTTTATTAAAGGTCAGGGTTAAGAAGTTGCCAGGGGAGAACCTTTCAAAGATCTGGAAGGATAAAACAATAAATCACAAAAAAAAAGAAAAAAAAATATAAAAAAAAAAATGCTAGCAAAATGGCAATAATAAAAAAAGAGCGGGAAGTTCCTTATTTTGATTTTAAGGATATCAGTTGTGCAAAATGAGGCTGACACTGCTTTCATGGCCTGGGGGTAGGGGTTTCCATGAAGCAAAGAACTGTATGACTCTGAAGAGACCAATGTAACCTTGAGCTGCCCTGATGCAGGAAACATCCAGGCATCGTCCCCATATGATAGACTGACCCTCTACAAGCTTCTCACCTCTATCACACAGTTCGGGCATAAAATTAAATGAAAATTAAATTTGTAAGTAAACACAAAATTGTTAATTTACTACATATACATAAAAACAGCACTCAGCACACAGAAAGTACTCACTGGTAGCTAGTATTGGGTACAACATATAACCTTGGCAGGTAGATGGTAGCTATGATTTACTACCTAGAACACAAGGTTCTACCTCTGATAAATAAGCCCAAGGCTTAGAGAGGAAACAGTACAGACTTGAGGATACCAGTTTCTTAAGAACACTGTTTTCTATTGGAGTATTACTAGCATGGAATGGTATGTCACTTCTTAGAGTCAATGGCAGCTAGTAAGATGACTGACATTCCTCTAGCCAAAGAATTCCCACCTGGCATTAAAGTAATAAAAGTGAAACAAATAACAGCACAACATTTTTACATCCAGTTAGGGCTCTGAAGGGTTTGTAAGTGTCTAGTCACTCTTTCTAAAGTCCCAGCATTTTAGAGCAGGGTCCTGTGGTCCAAACCTCCCCAGTCAGGGGGAGAGGGCACTTTGAAGCAGGCACGGCTAGGCATCAGCAACAGGGAACCTGAAACCTCTTAATCTCACTCTTGAAATAACTGGAGGGATTCCGGGAGGAAAGTCATGTCTCTGGGCTTGATTTTCTAACTCCTCCCAGATGGCTGCCCACTTCAACGTAGGAACAGGCTAAGTGTGAGCTCTCCTCACCGGGTTCCGTGTCATTCCAGGCATACTGAAGAACGCTAAAGTCACTTCCCCTTATCTCAACTGTGGGAGCCAGAGAAGGGGAATGATCACAGGTATTCGCCTCATCACCTGCCCCACACAGCATCTGTGCAAGAGAGAAAGCACACCAGTTTCCTGGGTGTGGAACCCAGAATGGTTCCTAGAAGAAGTGCCCCAGGAACAGGATTCTGTGACTTTGCTGGCTGGGTATGCTTTCATTTCTGGGCGTTACAGGAGCCATGCTCTCCTGGGGCTGCCACAGCCGGCTACCTGCAGGCCCTGAGCCACCAGACGTAGAGGTAGGCTCTCCCCCACTGGGCTGTCCAGATAGATGGACACTGCCCAGAGCCCAGTAGCACTGCAGCCTGCAAAGGAGCGATGGCTGATTCTGCCCGACAGGTTCAATCTTGTTTTCTGTCCCCTAAACATCATGGGTTAAACTGTCAAGAGGCCAAGGGGAGTCGCCCAACCTACATGGTTCCTTAGGGCACAAGATCTGCCTGGTTTATCTTTGTTTCCACAGCACCCAGCATGGTGCCGGTGTCTGGCACAGAGCAGGTGTTTAGGAAATTTCTGATGAAATAAAAGATGAGAACATTCACCAATTCCTTAAGATCCCTAAAATGGCAGCTTATTCCCAGATCGATCAGGGCTGACCTCAGAAGTCAAGAGGACGGGACTGGGGAAATGGCTGCACCGCTGTGAGACAGGTCCTAGAAGAGACTGCTGTGAGGATCAGAAGCGGGACTGGAACCCTAAGGGTGGGAAGCACCAATCCCTACGTTTCATTTAGTTTCATTCCTCAGGCTCCACTAAACCTTTCCTGGGAAAGTTGGAGGCCAAGGTGAGAGGTACCGTTACCTCATATTTGAGTGGGTCATTACTAAGTCATCGGAGGCTGGAGGAGGGTGCAAGATCCTTTCAGGAAGTGGTGTACAAAGTAGGCAGCTGCTGCCTGAAGTCAGAAGGAAGGAGACGGATGATCAGCAGAGGTGCTGGCATCCCAGAGGAGTTCCCTGCCCCGCTGGCTGTTCATCCAGCTGGCCTGCTCCCTGAATACCACAGGTGTGCTGGGGTTGCAGGAACAGCCCTGGGGGGGGGCAGTCTGCTCATCTCTCAAGCTGGACCCTCTCCAACCCGTTGTTTCTATTCACTGAACATTAAGAGGGCTGAGCTGGGCATCTCAGGATAGAGAATCAAAAGTCTCTTCCGGACACTAACGACTGCCAGGAAGGCCCAGGAAAGAGCTGCTGGGGAAGGACAATGCTGTACGTTTTTCCCTGATGCCCTGAACTCTCCGTGGCCCTCTGGCCTCCTCTTCCCCCCACCACCCCCCATAAGGAAACAGCCCTGGCTTTCTAACATGTTGATAATAAGGGCCTGTTGGGCCAAAGAGGAGGAGACGGTCTCAGCCAAGAGGAAAGTACTCAGTGGTCATTTGTTTCACTGGCCGAATGGCTGGGGCAGCAGGCCCCTGGCCACAGCCCTCTAACAGAGAGGAAGGGTACAAGTACAAGGATAGAGTCACTGAGACTGTGGCCCACTGAATCACCTCGGGGGTGTCTACAGCAGCTGCCCCCCTCCCCAGGCTGCTGACAACACTGATGCCCTTACCCAGTTGCCTATACCAGAGCCATATGGAGCTACTAAGAGCTCAGCTTGCAGCCAGGCAGCCTGTGTTCACACCAGAATTTTCTCTGACACTCGAGAAGTTACTTAGCCTTTTTGTGTGTCAGTTTCCTCGTCTGCAAAAAAAAAAAAAGAGATATATTAATAAGCACTTACCTCACGGGGGCATTTGAAGGGCAAATAAGCCAAAAACATCCAGAGAATGTGGAATAACACCTGACATATAGAACAGCCATTATCATCTCCCTTCCCTGGAAGTCTTGTGATCATAGGCCTCAGTGGGAAATTCTCCACTGACATCTGCCATACATGCAAGGCCACTTAAATCACCCGGTCCCCACATGAACCCAACATGGCAAGAATTTTTACAGAAGATAAGTATCTTGCCTAAAATGCTATTACTGATTGGCCAGACTGGGGTGGAAACTTGGCCTGTGACCTGAGCCTCCTTCTTCCCATAAATGCACTGCTAATCTGTAGCTCGGCTCCACTGCCCTGAGCCACGCAAGATTGGAGCAGTAAGAGAATGCAGGAGAGACATGGGCACCTTGCCGTGGCCCGTGGGTCTCTATCTCTTGCCGCTTTCCTCTAACTTTAGATTACAGGTAAACTTGTGCAATGAGAAACCAGCAAAACAGGCCATCCCAAACAGTCCACGTGGTCCTAAGCCTGAACAAAACTGCTCCCTAAGCTCCACTGTCTAATAACAGACTGCTCATGTTAGCCCATGCTCAAGATCCTCAAATGCTTTTGGCACGCTAATCAGAAGCCAGCTACACAGGCTGTGTACCCTGTGGTGAGACTCCACGTTGTATAAGCCAGAACTCCTGTTTCTAAAAGGAGTATCGTGTCTACAAAACCCCAAGTAAAACCCCCAACAGAAGCACTCCTGTAAGGTTCTGCCTGTTTTAGCTTATTGCTAACAGCCTCGCTTCAAAAACTTGACTTTCCATTTTTCTCCAAAGACCACCTCAACTCTCACACTCCAAAGATCCACAGAGCTCAGTAACCTATCAGCAAGCCACTGGGAAAAGTGTTCTCAAAGCCCACTGCTGACCAGGCTCACAAAGAGCACAGCGCAGGGACACTCACTCATCCACCTGCACGAGGGGAGGGTCTATGCCACAGAACAAATGAATCCTTTTTTAAAAAATTTTTATTTAGTTTTGTATGTGTATGAATGTACTGTCTGCAAGTAGGTTTGTGCACCCGTGTCATGCAATGCTGCGGAGGTCAGAAAAGGGTGTCAGATTCCCCTGAAACTGGAGTTCAAGACGGTTCTCAGCCGCCATGTGGGTGCTGGGGATCGAACCTCAGTCCTCTGGAAGAGCAGTCGGTGCTCTGAACTGCTAGGCCGTCTCTCCAGCCCACAAGCAAATCCTTTGACTCACCACATCAGCACACCCTAATTCTACAGAACAGTCGGTATCAACAGCCATTTCCTGCTCACCAATGGCTCTCTGATCAAGGGGACCCCTTCCTTCCTCCCTCCTTCAAGCCCTGTGCACACACAGAGAGGGGACCAGGGAAGGCAGACAATGCTTGGTTAAAATCAGAACAGAGACAAGGAGACAGCATTTGCTCAGTGCTGAACGACGGGGTGAGTACACTCCCAAGAGGAAGGTCAGCTTGACTGATGGCTGCCACCACTACTGTAAGGTACAAAAATGATTCCTTCCTGCTGGTCTGACTGACCTTACTCTTTGTAGAACCTCATTATGGCCTGTTACAAAACAGCTGGCTCTATGCCTTGAGAGGTGACTGGGTTGGCTAACTGTGTTATAGTTAGGGCCTAGATTTAATTCAATCACTTAATCAATCATGCAATTTAACCTAGTCATCCAGCTCTATGAAATCATTGACCGAATTTGGTAGGTGGTACTGAGGAACCATCACATGTGCCTCCTCCACTTTGTCTGCCTAGAACCTTCCAAGACCAGTCAGAGCTGGAAAATCTGATGAGAGTGTACCAAGACTAAAAAAGTTTAAAGAATGTCTATCAAGGGCTGGAAAAGCTGGCTCAGCGGTTGGGAGCACTGGCTGCTCTTGCAGGGACTTGGAGTTCCAATCTCAGCACCAGAGGAATGGCTAACAACATCTCTTAACTCCAGTTCCAGGAGATTCAACACACCCTCTTCTAACCTAAGTGAACAATGCACGACAGGGGTACACTTATATACATGCAGGCAATACACTCATACACATAAAAATAATAAATAAGACATGCTGCCCCGGCAGAGCTTTCTCCGCCTCTCTTCTATTTTCTGGACTCGACCTTTGGTTCTTGCCCCAACTTCAGGGAACTAGGAATTAGAATTTTATTCTTTCTCCTCTCTTCTATTTTCTGGACTCGACCTTTGGTTCTTGCCCCAACTTCAGGGAACTAGGAATTAGAATTTTATTCTTTCTAAGTATTTCCCCACAATAGAAAATCTATACTGTTTGTATGGAGGAAAACTCTGAGCTAGTGTAACCGCAGGAGGTGATTTATTTTCGTAACAGTAAAATATCTAAACCAAATATGCAGCGCGTTTCAGCAGCTTAAACACTGAGGTCTAACAAGGACTTGGGATTCCACATTGCTTGCCAAAGGCTAAGTGTGTATGTTTAAATGAGAGAAAGTGATTATGAGAGAAAATGGGGAATGTCTGAGTGGGTGAAGAGGGAAAAAAGAAAGTACAGATATTGCTAGAAAATCTGATAGCACTCAGGGTCCTGGTGCCCACGCATGACAAAGGCAGAGTGCCAGCATCCTGGGGTGAAGTGCTGAGCTTCTCCAAACCAGAAGGTCCTGCATTTGAGAATAGGCTCCCCTGAATCCCTCTCTCTCTCTCTGGATATTTACAATTTGTAAGCACATGAGCCTGTAGATCTGAGGTCCTTTGGACAGAGCGAACCGGGACCCTTCGATCTGCAGAGCTCGGGGACCAGGGAGTCAAGGCTGAGGACTCCACCCCATTAACCTCCCTGACCGCTGGTGACAGAGCTGGCAGCGCCTACAGGTCCCGCAGGCCTGGGCACAGGAGGGGCGGGGGTACTGCCTCCTAGCATGCTTGATGGCGGCAGTCACATGACATGGAGGCAGCCCTGTTACCCCAGCAACAGGGGGCCGGACCCTCTCCCAGGCACCCTGGGCGCCTGCTCTTTTCGTGAGCAGAACATAGCATTTTCCTTGCACCATGTTGTGGGAACGATCTATGCCACCGCCACTGCTTCGGCTACTGTTGGAAGAATGGATGTGCTTATTTATTAACGGGTATAATACTTCTGTATGGCTTTTGTTTCGTTTGTAAGGGACTAGGGGTTGAACCAAGGGCCATGTGCATGCTAGGCAAGAGCTCTAACATGGAACCACAAGCTGGTTCTTGTTTAGTTTTCCTGAGACAGCCTCTTGATGTGTAGCACCAGCTGGCTTCAAACTAGCCAGACTCCTGCCTCAGTCTCCCAAGGGCTGGGGTGGATTACAGATGTGTACCATCATGGCCAATTCTCTTCCTTGTATTGGAGAACTCAGTAACTCCATCTTAAATTGAATTCAGTTCACCTTCTTAGTATGAAAATGGGGCCACAATACTAATTAGTAATAAGCATTAATAGCTACAAGCACTTCTAAATGTTTAGCATGTCATAAAATACCTATTACAAATGATTAACTTATTAAATTAAATCTCCAGTGTAATTACACATGACCACGAAAGCACTAACATGACTTATCTTTTAAAACATTATATAATCTAGACTAGCCACAGCCAATCTAACTGGTCACTGACGTCTTGTATACAGTGTAAAGAGAATTTCCGGTATAAAGTGTGTGTGTGTGTGTGTGTGTGTGTGTGTGCACACGCGCTGATGACAAGAACGTAGTTCACCCCTTTCCTGATTCACTATGAAAAATTGGGGGCTGGAGAGATGGCCTAGTGATTAAGAGCGCTGACTGCTCTTGCAGAGGACCTGGGTTCAATTCCCAGCACCCACATGGCAGCTAAGAACCGTCTTTAACTCCAGTTCCAGGGGAATCCAACACCCTCTTCTGACCTCCACGGCATTGCATGACACGGTGCACCAACCTACATGCAGACAGTACACTCATACACATAAAAAATAATAAAAAAATTAAAAAAAAAAAAGAAAAGTTGAACATTCCAGGCGTGGTAGCAGAGGCAGGGGCAGGGGGATTCCTGTAAGATTGAGGCCAGCACAATCTATACAGTGAGTTCCAGGCCAGTTGTGCCTACAGGGAGATCCTGTCTCAAAAAGGCCAAAAAGTAAAAATAAAAACTAACACCAAGTAACTATGAAGACTGTCTTTCTGGGGTGTGCCATTTCCTCACTAGGGGAATGAGCAGAACGATGCAACAAAAACTCTGGCGATAAAAAGAACAAGAGAAAGAGGCTTGAGACAAAGCCGAGCATCATTCTGGTGGGCTGACAACCAAGTCTTTTCAGAGATCGCCAGCTACTTAACCAGTAAGTGTAGGGCAGTTCACACTCCAGTACTAGGAGTAGAGTCTTCCATGAAAGGAAGCCTGTAAACTTCACCTGACTTCAGGTTCATTTAACAAACTCCTGATACAACTCAGCCTTTGGAAAGAGAATCACTAGCACAAATATGCCAGAAATTAAAAAAAGAAAAGAAAAATCACACTGTTGCTCTTGCTTGGCCTTCAAAGTATTAAATGTTCAGAGCTGAATTCCCAAATAGGTAACAAATAAAGACAATCTTGGTAATTGTGGTCAAACAGAGAATCTAAAGAAAGTTCAAGGCTGAAAGTCTCTTCATATTTGAAGCCACTCTCTTTTTTTTTTTTTTTTTAATTTTTTATTTATTTCTGTATGTGTACGAATGTATTGTCTGCATGCAAGTCTGTGCACCCGTGTCGTGCAATGCCACGGAGGTCAGAAGTGGGCGTCGGATTCCCCTGGAGCTGGAGTTCTCCTGGAGTTGGAGTTTCAGACGGTTCTCAGCCGCCATGTGGGTGCTGGGGATCGAACCCGGGTCCTCTGCAAGAGCGGTCGGCGCTCTTAACCGCTAGGCCATCTCTCCAGCCCGAAGCCACTCTCTTATATAGCAAAATCAACCCAGAATTTTATAAGTATTGAGGAGCTAATTCTCTTATCGCAAAGCCCACATTTTTCCAGAAACATTCTTGTGGCCAGAGGGAGGGAAGAGATTCCAGAAACCTAAAACTGGAGTTGAAGGTTCTGATTCTCTCTGCTCCATGCCCTACCAACTTTCTGGGTTATATAAAATGCCTGTGTACACTTACAGGAACACATCCCTTCAATATCCATCAGAAAGACTCCTGTTTGTAACTGCCTCTCTCCTGCTCCAGGAGGCTGGCTGGTCTTCCACAGCTGCAGGTTAGGGCCATCTGCCCTGCTATGGTCCAGTTTACACTGGTGGGAGTTTCCTCTCTATCCCTGAGAGCAGATTTTTGTCCTGGAAGTTAAGCAAAAGGACTACCTGACAGACAAGTCGCTTGAGGAATTACAGACACCAAGTCCCTAGGATCTGAAGCATAGGGTCTTAAACCAGCAAGCCCAGAGTGCTGGGAACACAGTGGTGGAACAATTGAAAGGAATTTGTCTTGGTTCTTCCAACTCCCAAGCACTCATCTGCTCACACAAAAAGCAGCCCAACCAGCCTGATCCCTCTTAGTCCAAGCTGCTAAGTGGCTTTAAAGAGGAAGCTAAAAGTCAGCCGCAGACCTTGTTGATGAAGGGACCTGAGATATGTTTTTCCATGAAGCGAAGGAGGGAGAGGTCACCAAGTCCACCTCCACCTCACAAACCTAGCAGATTTCAGTGAAAAGCAGCACAAAGTTTCAAAAAAGTAACTTGAAGCAAAAGAATATAGTATCACAAAATTGAAATTAATATACATGCCAAAAATAAACTGCTAATAACAATAAATGATAAGCCCATAGATAAAAGTACCTGATAGTACGACCCCTTGGACTGGGCAGTGGTCTTTTCCCAGTTCAGAACAGGGGATTTGCCCACTTCCATCTCTGGGTTCCTTGACAGGAAGCCTTGACACAAAGCCCAGAGGGATGTCACAGACTAGGATGGAGAGAATGTTCTAGTTATAAATATCCTGGAAATGCACCTTGCTTTACAGGAACAGCCTGTGAGGTACACCTTTCTGCAGAAGAGGCTGTTGGGTTTTCAGTGACATTCCAAAATGGCACCAGATCCAAAGGCATTCAAATCACTGACCTGGTCCGGCTGTTAGATTTCACAGATAACGCCCTGAAAACTCAATTGAGTGCTTCAGGTGACAAGTTAAATTATATGTCACCTTCTAAAGCTGGTTGGAGCTCGTGGGAGGAGGAAGACACCACAGAAGCCAGCGGGCCCTTTCCATTTCTAATTACAAGGATTCTCTGAAGTCTTCAGCCGCCACTCTGTCTGGCTTTCTGAGCCTGGGTGTGTCAGTCACCACTCTGTGCTGAGATGGACAGATGGCCAGGGGACTAGAGGGGCTGGATAGGGCCATCAGCAGCCAGCTGGCACTCAGGTACCAGCTCTCAGTCAAATTGCCACTGGGGTGGGGAGTCAAACAGAGTACTAAAAAGTCCAGTCTTCACAAGGTAAGGCACAGGTCCATGCCCCATAGACCCATCACAAAGGCTGGTTACATATGAAAAGACAGTCAGTAAAAAACTTTGCCCAGATGTTCTCCATTTCCAGACCAGACTAATTAAGAACAATTTCCCATGAGAAAAAAGAGGGGTGTCGGTGGAACCTCTTAGTCAAATTCAGAATAAAACTGTGTTGCAAAGTATAATTTTCGGAGATTGCCATGGGGTCAAAAAATATCTGTAAATAACGTAACTGATAGCTTGGTGCATAAATACACTGTGAACATGTGGTCAGCGGCTGCTGAGACAGTTTGAATGTGAGTAATCAAAGGCCCCAGGCACAAGGAACATGAAGAGTCCCTCTTGAAACTCAATGGATTCTGACTATATTAAACATAATATGGGAGAAACAAGCAATTCCAGACTACAGGTAAAACTCAATGGCAGAGGGGCTGGGAGATGGCTCACTTACAACCGCCTACAGCTCTAGTTCCAGAGGATCCAACGCCCTCCTCTGGCCTCTATGCGCATCTACACTCATGTGCACCCCATCCAGCAAACACTTAAATTTAAAATAAAATAAACCTTTAAAAACATCCAGACCTCAGTGGGAGAATCAAATACAACAGTGCATGCCTATAATCCCAGAATTTGGGAGGCCGAGGCAGGAGGATTAAGAGGTCAAGGCCAGACATCAGGAGACCCTGTCTCAAAAGCAATAATGAAAAAAACAAAAACAAAAAACCAAAAAAAAACCAAACCCTGTGGTAGGGAAAAGGTAGTATTTAGACCTTGTAGTTGGTTCCTAGTCAGCAGTGTGGGAAACTGAAGCCAATTTCTTTTGCCTTTGACTCCATGCTATCCACAAGGGAACAGTGCTCAAGGAAGAAACTAAAACAAAAGGAAAGGGGAATTTTTACAAATATTCTCCTGTATATATTACGACCACTGCCACCATGGCTGGAAGCTACCTACAAGTTTAAAAAATAAGTGGGGGCTGGAAAGGTGCTCAGCGGTTAAGAGCACCGACTGCTCTTGCAGAGGACCCGGGTTCGATTCCCAGCACCCGCATGGCGGCTAAGAACTGTCTTTAACTCCAGTTGCAGGGGAATCTGACACCCTCTTCTGACAGCATTGCACGACATGGGTGCACCAACCTACATGCAGACAGTACACTCATACACATAAAAAAATAATAAAAAAATATTTTTTTTTAATTTTTTTATTTTATTTTATTTTTTGAGACAGGGTCTCCCTGTAGCTCCAGCTGTCCTGGAACTCACTCTGTAGACCAGGCTGGCCTTGAACTCACAGAGATCCACCTGCCTCTGCCTCCCAAGTGCTAGGATTAAAGGCGTGTGCCACCACACCCGGCAAAAATATATATATTTTTAAAAAGTGATGCCAGTGGTTCAAAGCTGAGGCCCAGGGACCAGGGAGATGCTCAGTGGTAAAAGCACTGTAGCATTTAAGCCTGACAGCCCAAGTTTAGATCCCTAGAGCCCACAAAGAAGCCTGACGCCACGGTATCCGTCTCTGGTCCCAGCACTCGTACAGCAAGACGGGAGCCAGAGACAAAAGAACTGCCCAGAAGCTCACAGCAGCTGGCCTGGAGTACGCAGCTTAGCGACAAAGGAGAACCCACCTTAAACAAGGTAGAGGTGAGAACCAAATCCCCAAAGTTGTGTTCTGACCTCTACATGAGCACTGTAGCATGCACATGCCTGTACACACGCATACACACGCATACACACACACACACACACACACACACACACACACACACACACACATTACAACATTCATTTAAAAAAAGCTGAACCTCAGACATAGGCTTGCGGTTCCTCACCACGGCCTTGGAGTTACTAAGCATGAGGAGTGTGTCTCTTGTGAAAATGGGCTGCCATGAGGGTTAAAGGAGAAAATCTACAGAAGAAATTGATAACTGCATCTAGCACATCAGAACTTGACCAAAGTTGTTTGTGACTACTATTCTAGATTCATTTAAATTGGCAGGCAGATGACTTATGTCAAAATGTGAAAATGTAAAATGGTATTAAAATGATAAAGTACGTGCTTGCTTCGGCAGCACATGTACTAAAATTGGAACGATACAGAGAAGATAACCATGGCCCCTGCATAAGGATGACATGCAAATTTGTGAAGCATTCCATATTTTTGAGGGACTGGAGAGAGGGCCTAGTGGTTAAGAGCGCAGAGCACTCTTGCAGAGGACCTGGGTTCAATCCCCAGCACCCACATGGTGTCTTTGACTCCAATCCCAGGGGAATCCGACGCCCTCTCTGACCTCTGTAGCATTGCACAACACAGGTGCACAGACCTACATGCAGACAGTACATACACATAAATAAATTAATAAATAATAAATACAAATAAAATAAATGATACTAAGCACAAGATAAGCCAAGTACTGTGGCCCACACCTATAATCCCAGCACTCAGAGGAAGACCCAGGAAGATCACCACAAGCTGGAGTCCAGTCTGGTTTAGGTAATGAGTTGAGGCCAGTCAAAGACTACATTATGAGACCCTGTCTCAAAATGCCCAAAATAAAGAACAAAGAGAAAAACAAAACTACTAAAATCAGATTACAATTGCATTAAACAAAATCAGGCAGTTTAATCATAGACCAAAATGTTATTAAAATGAGTTAAATCTTTCTTCAGCTTGTGGTTCTCATTAGCATCTTTCTCTGTAAGGCTTAAGATTTTATAAAAAAAAACAAACAAACACAGAAGAATGAATAAAACATGTCTCCAAGTCTTTGTAGAGTGAGGTAGGGACTGGCAGGAAGGATCTGACAGCATTTGGGGGTTTACTTCTCTCTACCAGGCACTCGGGGAGCCACTCTAGCAATAAACATCGATCTGTAACAGGCCACTACGCCACTGACGGGCACAAGGGTGTGACTCATTCTGCTCAGTGATCTACAAAGTAGCTGTCTACTGGGAATTCCTGAGAAAAATGTCCTAGGCTTAAAAACTGGGAAGAGCCACCTGTTCTTCTTCCTCCGTAGGACGCAGCCAAGCCTTTACTGACACCGGGCCTTGCGGCGGCCACCCTGTGGCCCCTGGAAAACCTACCACAATGCTGTGTGTACTGGCTGGAGAGGCAAAGGATGCCACTCTGAGTAACTGTCTTTACTAAAGAATTAGCCAATACTGGAGTTGCCTTATTCTGGGAGCAATTAAGATGAAATGATATATTTTCTACATTGTTTGAGGCAGAAAAGTTGTAATTTGCCAGTAACCAAGCAGGAAAATGGAGCAGCCTTCTGATGGAGTCTGATGGGCCCACCATTCAGCCCTGAACCAAGGCTGTGCCAGCACCCTCCTGTGTCCCATCCCAGGGGAAAGCCTGGGGGAGAAGAGGAAGACAAAGCACTGGTGAATCTATCCCAGTATACAAAGGAGCTATGCCCACACCTGGGGACATCACCACACACTAAAGCGAGCAGGTAACAGCACTAGCAGCAGAGTCCCTATGCCTGGCCCCTTCCCAGGGGACCTCCAGAGGCCTCTGGGCCACCAGCTCTGTCATTTCTGTATTTGCCCATTTCATAAAAGTACCCTCTAAAGGTAGGCCTGCCAAGAAAGTACAGGATGCCCAGTTACACTTGAATTTCAGATAAGTGAGGAATGGCTCTCTAGCGATGGTATGTTCCCTATGAAATACTTCAGCCACACACCAGGCTAGGGACAGAGACCCCCGCCCTGCCACACACCAGGCACAGAGATGCCCTCCCCAGCCCCGTGGCTGTCTGGGCTGCTTTGGTTGTGTCTAGCCTGGCTGTCGGAGGATAGCCTGTGTCTGGCCTCTTGAGGTCTTTCATAGGCCTGGGAATGTCTGGTGTGTATTTTATAGTAACAGACAAAAAGCAGCACACTTAAAATGTATGAGTGGGGAGGGCATCACCGTGGTCGTGAATGGTCTCGAGAGGTCTGGAAACTATGTGGCAGGTTGTGAGAGGGACCTGCGGGTGAGGCAGTGTCTCCTGTTGTCCTTCCCCCTCCCATGAGAATGTCTTACAATGAACCAGAAGAAATGCATATTCCCTAACCTGGCTCTATTTATAATTCTGGACCAAGGATGGAAGTGACAGTGAGCGGAGCCTCGTGATGGCAATGGCTGTCTATAGACTTGCCTCATCTGTGGTCATGCTATCCTCAGTCCTTCTGCACCAGGCCATGTTCTACAGCATGATCGCCTTGGGGCCAGGGACAATGTTTAACTTACTTGGTGCTTGTCCTGTCACCCTGTGCTTGTAAGCAATCCCTTAATAAAGCTGACTACTGAACACAGAGCCTCATTTCCTGGAACTTTGCTTTATAGTTCCTGTCTTGCATCTCTAATAGGTCCTGCTCAGGGCCAACACTAGCCCAGAACTGGCAACATAGTGTCTGCAAAGAAATACCTCCCTGGCAGGAAGATTCACAACCAACTAGTCACAAAACCAAGTCACACCCCAGTGAAAGATGAATCTGTCTCTTCCCCCCTGACTTTCTAACTTCTAAACTTTGGGGTGGAATTGGTCACAGTGACTTTCAGAAGAACAGAAAGGAGACAACAGATGCAGGTGTCCATGATCTCAGCAATATCTTTAAAGTACTTCCTTTTTCTTCCCAGAAGGAGGGTAAAGAAGTCAGTGGTAAGAAGGAAGGAAGCTGGGAGGACTCTCATTTGCAGGGCTCAGGGGTGTTAATCAAGAAGCAGGACACAGTGCTGTGAGAGGTTCTGTAATGTCAGGCTGTCTCCTTTCTCCCACAGTCTCTCTCGACTTCATGTGTGATTTCTTGTTTGACTGTCATAGTCCCTGGGATACCAGGATGCTCTCCAATGAGCACAGATCCTTATCGGACCTGAGTAGAGAAAGAACTTGCCAGAGGATGGCTGGCACTCCAAGCCTTTGTACCTCCATGCCTAGATATGCTAGGTATCTGGACATTGAGTGAGCGGGAGATTCGACCCCACTGAATTGCCCTTGTGGCTCTGCCAGCCCAGGGAGGGGCTGGCCACCACACCCTACCTTGGTATACCAAGGGCACTGACCATGTCCCTCCTTGACCCCTTGTCCAGTCCTCTGATAAGGTCAGGATCTCAGCAGTTACCAAAGTGGGGAGACAGGAGACAGGTTAAGTCACCAGCTGAAGGGGCTCATGTGTCATTGCCCTTCAAGACTTCGCCGACAAGTACAAACTCAAAGATTTTTAAGATGTTCCTGACAGCGACTGCCGAGCATTCAGCCCCACAGGTGAGGCTCCCATGAGCATGGAGCCTGGGCAGCGTCACCAGCACACACCCACGAAGGCCATGCAAAGGAATAATGCTTGTTAAGATGAGCACAGAATAGAAACAAAATAAAACAAGCAAGAGATTCTCCAATTCACTGAGGATGAAAAAAAAATGAAACTATTACTTTAAAAATGAAGCCAATACCCTGTGCAAACACCCAAGACATTTCAGGGCCTATCCTTGGCTTGTTTCCTTCCCCATCCAGCTTCTAGCCTTTTGGGTTTTCACCAGAGTTAATTCCTGTCAGTGGGTGCTAACCAGATGCACTACGTGCCCCAAGCTCTAGAAGGACGTATGATAAAGAGAGAAAGAGGAGGGAGGGAGGGAGAGAGGGAGGGAGAGAACACAAACTGAGAGGGTTACTCAAGGGCCAAAGACACAGAGCACACGATGAGACCTGTCCTACTTAAAATTCCACTCATGTTCTACTTAGTAAAACCAAGGAACCTCAAGTAAAGGAAGCTTAACTGTTAACCTGCGCATCTGGCCCGTCCATCCTGTGCCATGGAGGTACCAAATGCTGGGCAGAATTCCTCAGGAGTCCTGCCATGCCCTCCTCAAAGGTCCACTGCTCTGTGTCACAGCTTTCTGATGGGAGGTAGGCTTCATTCTCCTCAACTCCTGTTCTCCCGTTTCTTAGGCCACCTCCACAGGGGCCTCCTTGGGGGAAGGTTCCCCCCTCACAGAACACATCCCTGCTTTGTCCCCCAAACTCCAAGAGAGACTCAGGAAACCTCCTACCCAGCACCATGCAGTGAGCCAGAGGGTGGAAATGGAAACTTTGCAAGGCAGAGGTAACTGCGGTTTTATATATAGCACCTGTGTCTTCCGGAAACCTCAGGGCATGAGCAACAGAAGCCTAACCACCTCCCCTCCCACCACAGGGAGGCTCACTTAGAAGGCAGCCCCCTCTCTGAGCTTTCTCTGGGTCTGTCAGGACCCTGCCAAGCCCACAGCCTTCTGGCCTCTTGTCTTTTTAGTCACACAATCCCAATCTGGAATAGAGGGGAAGAGAAACAGGTGTTGGCAGCCACTCCTAGGACAGGCAGGTGAAAAGGAAAATCAAACAACAAAAATCCTAGCTGTCTGCCCACCAGGACTCCAAGGCTCAAATCCCTAGAGCCCAGACATTTGCAAATACTGACTGCTAAGCAGAATGCAGCATGCCTATTTCACCAGTGAGAAAACCCAAATGTGGAGGGCAAACTGGTCTTGAAGCAGGGCACGCCTTCTGGGAGGAGGGAAACTGGTGCTTGGCCTGGTACCATACTCCCAGACTGAGCCCTGAGCAAGCTCACCTGTCTGTTCTGGGCCCTGGGCTTCTCTGGCTCCTCTCAGCCATGGATTACCGGGGCAGGGGTGCCTGCTAAGGAAAGCTTGCTCCCAGAGGGCAGCATCAGCCCTGGCACCCTCTAGGTGAGGAAAGGACAATGCAGGCTAAGGTATGGAAATGCCAGAGGGCCACAGTCAGTACTGAATGCTCAGGAGCATCTGCCAGAGGAGGGAGGAAATGCGGTAACCCATTAGGCGGCTGTCACTCAGGACAGTGAGCGGCACTTGCTCAACTCGCAGGACTCATCACCCTCCCTTGGGTGCATAAGTGAACACACCCCACGCCTACACATGTATACACAGAGCTAAATGCACATAGCTACACATATGAGCATATATATACAACCCCCATAGACACCCATCTGAGCACACATATGTACACAGCCACATGCACACATAAACACAGTCAGATCACATGTATATACACATATGCTCTTGTGTGATTTTTCCTGGGGAGAAGTGAACATCTACGTATCCCAGACAGGGAAGGGAGAAAAGACCGATGTAATGATTCCATCCAAGGCAGCAGGCTCGCTTATGGAGCACGGGTGACTCAAGCAGCTGCATCACTGACAAGTCTCATCTGGGCACAGATAGGTGACAACCTCACCAAAGCCACGTGACTGGAGCCCCCCATTCAGTTCACCTCACAGCGCCTGCCCCCAAGTCCATGTGTGGCTGGGTTGCAGGAAGGAGTGGTGGCTGGACCTGGACTCCCTCTTCCCTCCTTCTGTGACTGTTAACAGTCCCCTTGCCAGCACCTTTCCTTCACTGCCATGACTACAGCCACAGACCAAGCATTCTGGAAGTTTACCACAGTAACCTCTGCTCCATGGTGGGTGATGGTCATACTGTACCCAAAGCAAAAAAGCTATCTATAACATACACACAAAACACGCATGAACATATGTATATATACCATATATAAACACACACTCATTTATACATATGTGGACACCCATACATGACACATATACACATACAAATGACACACACTATACATATATACATACACATACATATACACACATGCACAGAAACACATACATACCTGCTACATATATTCGTTTTTGCACACACAAACATACATGCACATCCCACACATAGATAAATGTTAGTTGTATATACACCCACTCACACACACAGAGGCTCTGATGAGACTCGGGTGAGGAGACCCTGGACCCAGCTGGCTCTTTTGGTCTTTCCCAACTCTGCCCTGTCCTTGCTCCAATCTCCAGACTGCCTGCTTTTGTCTCCTGGTTAGTGGGCGCCAGTGCCTGCCCCAACCCCACACTTAAATGTCCTCCTCACAGTTCAGAAACAGAGTGGAATCCGTGTGGAGAGAAGCTTCGGGAGGGAAGTGGCAAATGACAGCTATTTTTATCTGTTTTTCTAAGACCTCCATAACCCTCTGTTAGGGGTGACAAGGACTTCGCCTTGGCCACAGGTTTCCGGTCTCATCCCATTTTAGATCCATTTCAGCGGCTTCCTATCTCCTTCCCCAGAGCCTGGAGCAGAGCTGGGTCCAATGGAGCTTCTAGTAAGGAGAACATGCCTGGGTTCAGGGGGAATCATCTGTCACTGCTGTGCTCCCCTTCTAAGACACAGCGCCATAGAGCTATCATTCGCAAAGGCCAGCACTCCCATGGCACTTGGCTCAGGCTTTCAGACTACTCTTTCTACACAGTAAGAGCTGGAGAACACATCCTGAATGTTCAGTTAACTACCAGTGTCCTGAACAACTACCCGCCTCATCAAATAATCTACCACCTAAATATAGGCTGTATTTACTTGGGGGGGAAAAAAAAAACTCCTGAATGCTCTCCCCAAAGTCCTAATTGCAAAAATGAGGCCAATGACAGTTCAAACACACAAGGCCTTGACTAGTTTTTGGACTCTTAACAATATATACATATGTTTTAGTTTTGCTTAAGAATTTCTTGGCAAGCTTAGCAAAAGAACACTCTTGAAAGCCAAACGAGGAGCTGCTTGAAGGAGACAAGGAGTCGTGCTTCCTTACTCATGCCAGGCATGGGTCTTTTACATCCTGGGAAACACTCACATGGACAAATATTTTCAGTTCTTCTCCTGGGCCCACTGTAAGCTTCTACTCCTCGGTCCCTCACAGGGACCTGATTTTAAGCTTGCATAGCTGCTGAGGAAAGCAAACAAGAAAGTGGCAGTAAATGGGAAAAGAAGGCTCCAGAGCGAACTCCCGGTCATCCCCCAAGCCTGTCATGGTTTTTCACCGCTGCAATGCTTTCCTGCATGTGAGTCCTTCTATTCTGAACATCTATCCCTCTTTCTATGACCAGGTCAGTGACTTCAAATTTCAACTCAACACCATCTCTGAAAATGTTTCTTTCTCATGGCCGCTTATCTGTCCTTTCTCGTCTGTCCTGTCCACCAGAAATCTGGACTTAACCGCTACAGACACACTTATGCTATGTGTTTTCCCTTCTCTGAGAAGACTGGATAGCATAGTGGTTCTACAAGTTTTAAAACAGTGTCTCCCGCCAGGCATGGTGGTGTACGCCTTTAATCCTAGCACTTGGGAGGCAGAGGCAGGAAGATCTTTGAGAGTTCAAGGCCAGCCTGGTCTACAGAGTGAGTTCCAGGACAGCTGGGGATACAGGGAGACCCTGTCTCAAAAAGACCAAAATCAATCAATCAATCAATCAATCAATCAATCAATCAATCAATCAATCAGTGTCTCCTGTCCGGAGCATTACATCTGGGATCTCCAGCAATGTCTGGAGCCGTTGCTGCTGCTCCTGCTCCTGTTGACACAGTCTGGTTGTGTTACCCGAGGTGAACTCGTGACCTCAAGCAATCCTCCTGCTTCAGCCTCCTGAGTCACTTGGATGACAGGTGAGTACCATGGCACCCAGCTCCGGAGAGACCTTTTTGATTGGCAAAAGGCTCCTGACCAGAAGAGCTGCTAAATATCTTACAGTGTCTCCCATAATAAAAATATTAACTGACCCCAAATGTAGCAGTGTCAAGGTTGAGAAAGTTTGCTCTGGACTGAGAGTCTCTGAGGTTGTGTCTTGACTCCTGTCTTACAGCAGTTCCAGGCATGTCGCCCCTCATGCACCACCTTCCACGTGATAAACGCATAATCGGTATCAAGTATTGTAATTTGCGTCCTGCACTGACATGCACATTCCTGTGTAACTATCTCTATCTGCATGATATAACAAATCTAGGCTCCTGTGGGTCAAGTGTTACTTCACCACCTTCTGGAAGCTAGCTAGCTGCAAGGCATAGATAAAACCCTCTGCCCAGCACCAAAAAGTCAAAGGCTGCATCCCATTTAGCAAACCCTCTGCTTGTTTTGTTGGATTTCTTCTTATAGTTCTTTGTAAAGTACTAATCTGAGTACCAGAATACTCGGCTAGAATATTTAAGAAATTAGAATTCAGGGCTGGCCTGGCAGGTACGAGTCCCTGGGCTGGATCCCTGGGAAAAGCAGAAGATAAACACACCCCGCAGTCCTGGACGAATGCAAGCTCACTGTAAATACCAAAACTATCTGGAGAAGTGATGTGAATCAAAATGTACTACATGCTGATAGCCATAATGCACCTTATGGATTCAAACTCAAATCAGGCACAAACATCAAAGTTTAATATGAATCACAAAGCAAGAGGGTTTTTTTTTTACCTAAAAAAAAAAAAATCTGTTGGGGCTGGAGAGATGGCCTAGGAGCACTGACCGCTCTTGCAGAGGACCCGGGTTCGATCCCCAGCACCCACATGGCGGCCGAGAGCCGTCTGAAACTCCAATTCCAGGAGAACTCCAGTTCCAGGGGAGTCCGACACCCTCTTCTGACCTCTGCGGCATTGCACGTCACAGGTGCACAGACCTGCATGCAGACAGTACATTCATACATATACGGAAATAAATAAAAAATTAAAAATAAAAAATCTGTTGAGCAACCTCAAACCAACATCTCGAAGTAGCTCTTCAAGATGCACTGAACCAGAAAACTGTTCAGAACCAAACCCTCATTTGCTTCAGTTACACACTTGGTCTTGGACCCGATCCCCTGACCACCAAAGCACACTGGACAATCCTTCTATACCTAGGTGCATGGAAGGCCAGTGGGCATGTCTTCCTGAGACTCTGCCCACTTTCCAGGCTTTGAGGATGCAGGTGAGAACCCTCCACGCAGCTTCCAAAAAGCCTTCGAAGCCCACTTAGAAAACAAACAAGCTTTTCTTTGTAAAAAACTATTTTCTCAAACCCCCCAAAGGAGATTTCCCAAATATTATATCAAGGAACAAACAACTCACCTTCTCACTTCTTAGGACTTGCTGAAATCGGGACTGAGGACATTCACTTTATTCTAGACCCTCAAAGCCCCATGAACATCATTCAGCAGAAACACAAACATCGACGCATCCTTGAGCACATGGCACCTCCCATGCTTTCACAGAGGCAAACCCTCTAGCTGATGCTCAGGCTGGCAGAATCCCAAGATGCTTTCCCACAGCCCAAGGCCCAAGAGGAAATCCTGAAATTCACTGCTGGTTTTAAAGAGAACTACTTTAGCTACCAACCGCTGTGATTAACACTTGTAAATTATACTCAAATTTTCTTATTTCATCAAAATAAAAAGAGAGAAGCATTTCTGGGGCCTTTAGCACAATTCTGTGGCAAGACTGAATCCAGGGAACAGGCTCAAGCTGTAGAGACGCAAAGGAAAGGGTCATGAGCAGAAATAAGCTTCTCCATGAGTGGGGCCTGCTTCTCCATGAGTGATCTGGCTGTGGACGGGACTCACCTAGGCAGAATAAGGGAAATAGCTGTGCGAAGAAGAGCTGACACACAGAACAGGAAGGTGTGTGGGGCAGACGGCAGAGGAACACATGGCAGGGACTTGGCTCTGGGGCCTGTGTCTCCCTTTCCTTTGCTGTTTTCTTTCAGAGAGACCCAGAGGGAGCCCAAGAAGGGGCGAGGAGGATTCTACACCTGTTTCTTTGTTTTCTTTTTATTTTCAGGCTCAACAATCCATAGACAACTTTCCTTATATACAACACCTGAGTCAGCCTGGAAGGGGTCTGTGGAGACAGGGCAGGGAGGGGAAGGATTTGTGGACTGGACCACCACCCTCGTTGCCTACACCTAGCGGGTTGGCCAACAGTGCCCACCAAGCAGTATTATTCTAGTCAGAAGATGGTGAGGGCAGGAAGGTACCTCGGAGATGACCACGCACCCTCACTATCACCTGAAAGGCAGAACTCACATGGGGCCCAAGGCTTTGGGCACCTTGATCTGTTTCCACAGTACTTCTGTGCATTTTTTTTTTTCGTGCTGGGGATAAAGCCCAGGGCCTCACACATACTAGGGAAGCATTCTACCATTGAGCTAAATCCCTTGTCCTGAAAAAAAAGAAAGTTTCAAACTGGATCGTTCAATAGAAGGACACAGTAAATAAATAGTTAAAATATATTTACCATCATAAGCCATTAAGGAAAAACAAAAAAAAACACAATGAAAAGCTATTAATGAAGCTCAGTGGTAGAGCACTTGCCTAGCATGCGTGAGTCCTAGATTCAATCTCTAGTACCCCCAAATTAAAGTAATACTGCCAAATGCTGGCAAGGAGGTGGAGAAGCTGGATTACTCATCCAGTGCTGAGTGGATGTAAAATGGGATGGCCATTCTGGAATGTCGTCTGACAAGTTCTTAAAAACAAGTAAAATACATACATACATACATACATACATACATACATACATACATAAATCATAAATGCACACCTACCATATGTAGACCCCTAGGCAGTTGCACTCTGAGGCGTTTATCACAGATATACAAAAGCATGCACAAATGTTCACAGCAGCTTTGTTTTAAGCAGTTCAATCCTGGAGAGAGTACAGGCACGCCCTCCTAAAACCTCAGTAGCTTTAAGGTAGGGATTGGTAGACCAGCTTCTAGCTCGGGAATCACAGACGCTGCTGTCATCCCCCCACACTACTGCACCCCACAGCTGGGAACTCCCTATCCCACATGTCCTTTGCAATGCTCCACAGAGGCAACTGCTATGCTCATTTCTAAGGAGGAGCCACACCATCCCCAGTGTTTACACCCTCAGTCCAAGTATCTCTTCTTGTAAATAGAGAACCCTAAGATGATCAGTGAGGGCCTCTATCCACTGGCCCCTCAAAAATAAACCTTTCTCCCTTTTCTTACTCAAGTCTCCTAATTTAGGGGAGCTGTACAGGCCAGCAGCCTACCTTGACTGCCTTCCATTACAAATGAGGTGCTAATCTGCTACAAAGCCCAGCAGCTTTCACCCACATCACTCAAAAGGGTCAGTGGACTTTCACGGGCCACCTTGCTCCAGAATGCCTGGGTGTTAAGTGGTTGACAGTGTCCAGGAAGCCTTGTGCAATAAAGATGCACCAGGCTATACAGGTCTCTGTTCTATTCTTGAAGAGATCACCAACACAGACCCCCCCCCACACACACACCTCCCCCCACCCCAGGCTGTGAAGTTTTGAGGACAGAGCTGCCTGCCTTCTGACCTTTCCCTCTGCAGGCAATGTCCAGATGCCCCTTATCAACTGCTTGCTGCCCTGCTCCATCTGAGCTGGGCAGGAGTTATGATCTACTCCTGCCATCCTTCCCCCAGTCTGGGGGCTGTGAGGCAGTGCCACAAGTTCACATTTGCTACAGTTGCAATCACTGAATTCATGTTATTAAACAAAGACACATTCATTTAGAAGGAAAAGAATCCTCTCTCAATTCTACCTCTGGGAATAGAAAACTGATCTTGAACCAGACTCAAACGCTGCTGGGGGCAGCTATGTGAACACACTTTTTCTTTCTCTAGATATAGTATGCCCAGAGCAGCAAACAGCTCCAGTTCCACCCTTCTCCCCTGCATCCAATACGCTTAAGACCCCCAGGCCCCAAAGCCCAAGACCCAGAGATTAACTCCGGGTTCCTCTGTACAGGGCCCTACTAGCTTCTCCAGTCTCCAAGTAACTGCTGGACACCAGGCACCCATATACTTTTCTTTTCAAGGCAGGGTTTTTCACTGGGCCTAGAACTTGCCTATTTGGCTAGACTGACAGGGCAACAAGCCCCAAGGATCTACCTACCTCCCCAGCCAGGGATTACAAGCATGTACCACCATACCTACACTGCTGCGAATCAAACTCTGGTACTCAAGTTTGCAAGTCAAGCACATTATAAGCAACTGAGCTATCTCCCCAACCCAGTGTCACATGTTTCCAAATCAGCTGCCAGACTACTGGTCCCCAGCAACCTACCACCTGGACCATTCAGGGCACTACCCTTTCAAGCTAACCCACATGGGTCCTTAGGGTTCCTTGTCACCTAAGCTCCCAGGAGACCTTCTTTCCATCCCCAAGGATTACAGTATTTGAGGTCAACAGTAACAGGCCAGAAAATCTAGGCCAGACTAGAACACCAGAAGGACTGTTTTCCCTCAAGGTTAGGGATGAACCCAGAGCCTCACGAATGCTAGGCAGGCACTCTCCTACCGAGCCACATTCCACCCCCAGCCCTATGGGACTTAGGGTAGCTACTCAGAGTAACCAGCAAACTGTAGTAGGCGGGAGATAGCTTTCAGGAGAGAGCAGGCTGACTTTTAATATACGATGTGATACCACAAGGTAAACAGTATCCCAGACGCTGCTCCATATGGCTGTCACCTGAAATCAAAATTAATTACCATCTTGTGTACATTTCCAGGTTCCACAATAAGGGAGCTACTACTGTTCAGCACCCTCACTGTCAGACCACCTGAGGTCCATGCCGCCACATGCTAACCAGCTTTTTCGTGGTCTCCTTTCCCTAGAATGTCGGCCCTTCCATCCTCTCCATGGCAGAAGGAGCATGGGAACTGGGGACACATCCATGCAAGCCAGGCTTGAGGCATACGGCCCCCAAGCAGTGTGTTCAGAGCCTTCTGGACAGACAGATGTCTGGCAAGCCTTTAGAAGGCTTTCTCAAGTAGACTGTGGGCAGGAAAGGCAGACATCCTAAGGGTTAACACCACAGGTGTCTGCCCCACATCACACCAAGAGGAAGAGGGATTTCCACACCACACGTCCCAGATGTGGCAGGGGTGCTCAGGACTACGGTGACATGGGCCTGTGCTACTACTGGGGCAGAACTTACCACTTCGAGACCTGGGTTCCTGTGTTGTCTCCAGGGGTCCCTCCAGGCCTGCATGGGACTCAGAAGTGAGCCAGTGGACCTGAGGCTCTTCAGTTTTGTCCAGTCACCCAGCTGGGTTTCCATTCTACTCTACCATCCCAGCCCACAGCTAATGGCAAAGAGTAGCCCAGGACTTGGGGGGTCCTGGTGAGAGCAGAGGCCAGAGGGGTGCCAAGTGGGCTACACAGACCCCACAGCCTCCTGGTCCTAAGTCCTTATGAAACATATAGATGTTGGGCTTCATCAGTCAAATAGAGAATCTACAACTCATAAGGGCTTGTTTAAATAAATATATGATGAAGCCAGTTAATTGGTACGCATGTGCACACCTGTGTGCACCCACAACACACACACACACACACACACACACACACACACACACACACACGCATCCCAAGCATTTGTTCTGATGAGCTACAGAGATTCTAAAAGACACTTGAAGAAGGCAGAGGAGAAAGGGGAGAGGAGAGGAGGCTCTAGACCTCCCATGCCCCTAAAATGCTGGACTTTCTGTGCCTGGGTGACCTAAGCCACTTCCCACCTCTAAGTCAGAATAAAGAGAGGCTGGTCTCCAGGGTCTTAACAGGATACCCTGTGCCAGCAGCTCAGTACAGAGGTCTGTTTTTGAACCTTCATATTCTAAGCCCTAGCAATAAAGTAAGGTCTCTCCTACAAGTCAGGGACTTCCCTAACAAAATAAACCTGCTGGGTATTTTGTCTTGCACTTATGATGACTGGTTGTGACACTTGGTGATGGGAACTTACAGACACACTTAAAAGCACTGGTGGGTAATGGGAGTGAAAGAAGAAGAGATGGCCTCTATTCCCAGGCCTGGTCTGTATCCAGTCCTTGAGTCACATTATCTCACTTCATTTGCACAGCAGCCTGTGAGAGAAGGCCAGGATCCTCACGTTGACAGTGAGGAACAAGAATCGGAAAAGTTTCTGCAAGGTTTAAGACAGAGCAAGAGTATGAATTCAGGTTTGGCTGCTTCAAGCTCTGTCAACCATTCGACTTCTCTCCTCCAGAGATCCACCTGCTTCTTCACAGACCTCTTGGGAATTTCTGCATCGGAGTCCCTGCAACCCTCTGTTTCTTAGAGAGGAAGAAATGTCCAAGTCAGAAATACTCCCTGGATATCCTGCTTGATTTTCAAAGGAGAGAAAATGGTGGAGGTTGCAAAGGCCGCCGTCGAAGACTGAGGACCAAGCAGCACAGTTAACCTCAGGCACGCAGTCAGCACACTGACTGAGCGTTTTGTATGTCTAGATGCTCTGCTAAGACACATCACACATTCTCTTACTTAAGACTCAAAAACCTTATGTAAGAATCATCCATCCCATTTTACAGATGATGAAACTGAGTCACAGAAAGGTGAAGGCATTTTGGATGTGTGGGAAACCTGGGGCTTCATTCAGCCTCCCACAGTTCAGGGCAACTACCCAAAGGCTTCTGTCAGCTCAGTTCACCACACTGGACCAGGGCTGGGCTAGGGAACGCCGCCCTCTTTCATTCCAACCTCACAGAGACTTTGAATCCTGCGCAGTGCCCTTTACCCTGTGCTCTGTACCTAATAGCTGCAGCCCAAATCCAGCTCCTCTACTCCCTTCTCCACACCAAGCACTAAGGCTTCCTGAGTTTCACACGCCCACGCCGATTCATTATTTATTAACTCATACTTAATGAATGTGCTTGGCCAATGGCAATACAACTTGTTCTTGAGGTCTGCAAATCTCAGGCATGTCTATTGGCATCGGCTGTGTGTCAGAGGGCAGATCCCTGTGGATGGGGGCAGCATCAACTGAACCGCTCTCTTCAGTGCAGGCCTGCAGGCAGGAATGCTACTTTCAGGCAGCCATGGAGTTCACTGTGCACTTGTCAACATGGACAGCCTCTGGAAGGGAGACCCAGAAGTTGCCAGATCCAGCCTAAGGCTGGGCTAGTATAAAAGAGGCATCCAGTATAGCACCTAATACCCACTGTGAAAACAGTACTGACTATCTCTCAGTTCCCAGGACACAACTGAGTCAGCCATGACATGGTGTTGGAAACATGATACGTTTATGCACCTTCAAATCCTACAGAGTGCAGTCCCACCTCCATCACTCAAGAGGTCACAGTCCTGTCCTGGGAACCACAGACCCCTGCTTTGTGGCTACTCCTCATTTGCTGCAGCCTTCTTTTGTGTCCCTCACGTCCATGCCCCACTGATGAGCAGAGCACAGTCTGGGGAGGTAGTGCTCCCCGTCCATTCTGGCCAGGGTTGCCACTCAGACAGGAGACTATATTCCAGCTGAGGAGGATGCAGGGAGTCGCCCAGAATCTCAACTCAGGCCTGTTCCTTGTTTTTAGAATGTCAGTCTATCTTGTTTCTCACACCCTATTATGTCCATTTTAGAACCACCTCTGCCATGGACAAAGATTATCTCTAACACAGCCTTGTAATTTCTCTTTAAACAAGATGGAGGTGAGAATACTTCACACTAGCTCAGCACTTGCCCTGCCTGGTCCTCCATCCTCTCTCCATAAAGCTTTAAAATCAGAAACCTAGTACTCAAATTAAAATTGACTTAGGCAAGAAAGAATACACACTCTTCCAGGATACATGATCTCATTTGAAACTCTCAAAGACCTGTGAGGTAGGAGGACTATCAACATACCCACTCTACAGATGGAAGCCAAAGATGGTCAGGGGCTCAAAGAGCCCATATACTGAAGCAAAGAGTCACTGATCTTTCCAGCAAGTACTCTGCACCCCTAGGGCACATTTAGGAAAGTTCTTTAGAAGACCACAGACAAGGGTCTTCTAAATTGCTTGGAATTAGTAATTTAGAACTGGGAAGTGGTTCCTGCTCAGAGAACTGTGATGACAAATGAGAAAGGTCAAGAGAGATAAGTTCAGCCCAGGCCTGGTCACCCCAGCACTCAAGACTAGAGGAGGAGGATCCAAAGTTCAAGGTCATCCCCAGCTACTTAGAAGCCAGCCTGGGCTATGAGAGACCATCGCAGGTGTGGTGCTGCACATATTTAACGCCAGCACTTGGAGGGAGAGGCAGGCAGATCTCTGTGAGATAGAGCACCCTCGTCTACATAGTGCGTTCCAGGCCAGCTGGGGCTACAAAATAAAACAAAAAATAAAAAAAGAATCAAGAAGATGGGAAGGTTTCAGTCACCTCCTATAGACTAAACTACCATAGACCTTAATATTCAGAGTGTTTCTATACCACGCTGGGTACCTCCTAGAGCCCTTTAATAGTCTCTCACATCCTAACAGCACCCTCCTGTCGAACTTTAACACACAGTCTGCAGTGATCTGCGTCTCAGGATATTTGTCCCTGACAAAATCTCCTAGCCATTTCTTTTTTTTTTTGGTCCTTTTGAAACAGGGTCTCCCTTTAGTTCCAGCTGGCCTGGAGCTCGCTATGTAGACCAGGCTGGCCTTGAACTCAAAGAGATCTGCCTGCCTCTGCCTCCCAAGTGCTGGGATTAAAGGCATGTGCCACCACGGCCAACTCTCCTCACCATTTCTTAAGCCACTGGCAAACTATTGGATTTTCCACTTGGCATTGTCAAGAGATTAAACTGTGTGTCACTGTTCCACGCAGGCCTTTTTCCAGCTTCCTGTTAACAATTCAGGTAAGATAAGGACTAGAGATGTGGTACTCCCATATTCCTCTCCACACTAACTGGTGCCCTGTCCCCACAGCTGAGCGTACCCACAGCTGAGCGTACCTGTGTTACTAAATTTACCACTTAAATGGATAATTTACAGAGTCCTATCCATGTGTGTGTATGCATCAGCAGGGGGTTAGACAAATACCAGCTTCTACAAAACTGGGGAAGAAACACTTAGAGGAGATCCTGTTCAATTATACATTTCACAACCCGGTCATCAATCGCCATAGCAAGGAGGAAAACAAATTTAACTGAGCCTGGAAAGAATGTCAGCAGAAATTGGAAAAACACTTGCTGGGAACTGCCTGGGGGGTGCACTGACCTCCCCTGTAATTGCCCAGGTCTCACTGGCTAGACCACAGCGTTCAAAAGAGACTGCAGATAGAGCTGGGTGGACGGCCTGGCACCAGAAAATATGGACTCGCTCCCCCGATACACCCCCTCCCATATCCACACCTACACACCTGTACACCCACATACACCCACCACCACTGGAGCAGGCCAGATACTCCTCACAGTGCATGAAAACATTAAGCACCAGCCACATACAATGAATTCTAACTTCTTGGAAAACAGTACAATTTGCTTATTCACTCTGAATAAATGGGTTGGGGAAGAGGAGGCAGAAGACAGGCAGTGAAAGAGAACTGCACTCAAGACCCCAAAGTCAAGGCAAAAAGCACCTCCTTCCCGCTCCCCCAGGCTGCCTTAAGAACAATTTAACAAAGCAAGGAAGTGCAGCACCCTTTTGAGGAGGTCCTGGCCTAGGTCGGGACCCTCGCACAGCATCGACTCCTAACATCTCTGCGTTAGGCCAACTCTAATCTTGGTGACAGGTCATCAGAAAGAATCTCATTGTCTGCCCTTGTCATTCTGTATTTCATTTTCTCTTTCCATTTGAATCTTACCACAAAAGTAAAATGTAAGATTAACAGGCAAGGGGCTGGAGAGCTGGCTCAGCAGTTAAAAGCACTGGGTATTTTTGCAGAAGGCCTGGGTTCGAATCCCTGCACCCACACAGTAGCTAACAACTCTCCTTAACTCCAGTTTCAGGCGATCCAACACCCCCTTTTGACCTGCTTGGGTATTACATGACAAGGGTATTGCATGACAAGACTTATATACATTCAGGCAATACACTCCTACACATAAAATAAAAATAAAAATGATTCACAGGTAAAAGAACTGTGAACTCCCTGAGTTTCTAGGAGAGTGATGACAGTAAACCTCTACTTCCTATCATGCCTGAGCCAGTTCCCACTGACTCAGAGAGGGGAAAATAAAAGCATATCCACATGAAATCACACACAAGAATAAACTGTAACTAGGTCTCACTAGCACAGCCATGTACAACATGTTATAGCTATAATACAATGTGTCGCAAAGCAAGCCTACAATCCCATCTACTCAGGAGGCTGAGACAAGTGGGTCTCAAGGCCTACCTGGGCTACAGAGTGAGTTCAAAGCCAGCTCAGGCAAGACCTTGCCTAAAGATATATAGCTCATGTTGTGTGTGGCTTTAATTCTAGCACTGGAGAGGCAAAGGCAGGTGGATCTCTGTGAGATCAGGGCCAGCCTGGTCTACATAGCGAATTCTAGCTGGGGCTACAGGTTTCAAAACAAAACAAAAAAGATATAGCTCAGTAGTACAGTATTGTTAGCCAGGTATGGTGACACATGCCTTTAATTCCAGCATAGGGAGGAAGAGACAAGGTCATTGCCTTCACTGAGCTTATTTTCCCTTCATCATCTTTCAGACCGTTCAGCATTTTTCTTATGGGTAGATTGTGTGAGACGTTTTATCCCTTATCCATTCGCTCCTTTAACAAATATTTTATCTTATTATTATTGTGTGTGTGATACATATGTGTGGGCATGTGTGTCCTAGCATGTGTGTGGAGGTCAGAAGCTAACTTTATCGGGGCTGGAGAGATGGCCTAGCGGTTAAGAGCGCCGACTGCTCTTGCAGAGGACCCAGGTTTGATTCCCAGCACCCACATGGCGGCTGAAAACCATCTTTAACTCCAGTTCCAGGGGGATCTGATGCCCTCTTCTGACCTCCGTGGCATTGCACGACATGGGTGCACAGACCTACATGCAGACAGTACATTCATACACATATGAAAATAAATTAAAAAAAAAAAGATAACTTTATGTAGTTAGTTTTCTCCTTCCACCTTAATATGGATTCCAGGAATTCAACTTAGGTAACCAGGTTTGTGCAGCAACTATCTACCTGTGACACCATCTCAACTGCCCTTAACAAATATTTTTAAAGCTAAGTTTAAAGCAAGTTGGATCCTCAAAGGTGAGTTATGGAACTTTTGAGTTACTGGTCTAGTGATGGTATTGAATATGTATTGGTCACACTTTCTTCATCTATAAGATGTGACTATTGGAGAATAAGAAGCCACTGCTTCCCCAACTCTACAATGTTCTGGCCAATGTTTATTATGGAAACAGAGAAAATATTTTGCTATTTTTTTTAACATCAAGTCCCAATTTCTTTTTTTTTTTTTTTTTTTGGTCTTTTCGAGACAGGGTCTCCCTGTAGCCCCAGCTGTCCTGGAACTCACATTGTAGACCAGGCTGGCCTTGAACTCACAAAGATCCGCCTGCCTCTGCCTCCCAAGTGCTAGGATTAAAGGCGTGCGCCACCACGCCCGGCAAGTCCCAATTTCTTAATGAGATCACAGATGTTTATGTGTCTTGTCTTCCAGCTAAGCAGATGGAGCTGTCTATAAACGATCAGTTCACTTCCGGAAAACGGGTCAGGACTGCTGCGTCCATCAGAAGGACAGGACAGAGGAAGGAGGCTCAGAGAGAAGAAAAAAGGTGCCTGGGAAGACGTCTGCATGAAGCCAGTGACTAAGCTACAAGTCAAGCCTGACCATCAGGCCATGGTTAGCCCCAAGGTGGCAGAATCTTCCAGACCTCCAAGATGGCACTCCACAGTCAGATGGGCCAGCCCTATGGTTCTTAATGAAACACTGAGTGTTTCTGCTCCATGCTGTTAAAAACACTTGTAGAATAGGGTGTGGTGGTGCAAAGCTTTAGTCCCAGCACTGGGGAGACTGAGACAGGTGGGTCTCTGTGAGATAGAGGAAAACATGGTCTGCATAGTGAGTTCCAACAGGAGCTACAGGGAGACACTGTAAAAAAACAAAACAAAACAAAACAAAAACCTGCAACCTGTAACACCTATAGTACCAGTATTACTTGGGTCAATCAGTAAATTAAGAGCATATGGCCTCCAGGCGTGGTGGTGCGCTCCTTTAATCCCAGCACTTGGGAGGCAGAGGCAGGCGGATCTCTATGAATTCAAGGCCAGCCTGGTCTACATAGCAAGTGAGCTCCAAGCCAGCTGGGACTAAAGGGAGACTCTGTCTCAAAAAGACCAAAAAAAAAAGGTATGGCCATATGATACTTATGGTGACATACAGTCATATGACACATGTTATATGACAACTAATCTTGGAAAATCTCAAAGGGTCAACTTGGTACTTAAAAAGACTTTTCGTGGTGCTGGAGAGATGGCTCAGTGGTTAAGAGGACACTTGCTGCTATTGCAGAGGACCTGAGTTCAATTCCCAGCACCCACATGGAGGCTAACAACCATCCACAACTCCAATTTCAGAGGATCCAATGCCCTCTTCTGACTCTGTGGGCACTGCAGAACACGGGTGCATCTAGCTACATGGGGACATCTACATACACTTAAAATAAAAATTACAAATAAAATATTTTAAAATACTTTTCATATAACTAAAGAGCTTAAGGTTGGTATGATTCTGGAAGCAGGGAGCGCTCCTGATTCATGGGGGGAGAGGGGGGAGTATGATTTACAGTGCGAGTTATGATGGAGCTTAGAGCACAGCGTACAGACTCCAACACCAAAGTCTCGTCTTCCATTAAAATCCAGAGACTCCTCCGCAATGGAAAATGTGACCACACAATACAATTTATTTATGTGTTCATATTTGAAGTAAGGGCTTGTTGTTGTGGTCTAGGCTGGCTTCAAACACCCACTCCTCCTGCATCAGCCTCTGGGATACTGGGATTACAAGCGTGCACCACCACGCCTGGCTTCCCAAGGCAACTTAGAAGAATTCCTGAATTAATTCTGAATTGCTTGTTGATTATCTGAAATCTACAAAGGTTTTTCCACCAAGATAAAATTCTTTCCATTAGTTTCTTTAAAATTCTTTTTTTTTTAATTCTACATTTAAGTAACTAAGTTGGAACCAGAAAAAAAATAAGACTAAACAATGTTATCAATATTCCTAGGAATATAAATAAACTATATACAACTAATCTAATCTGTAACTACATTCAGCAATCATGTGCCAAAAAAGTTAGAAAAGTGACTTGGTAACAATTAAACACTTCCAAACAAAATGTCTGAAGATGAATTATGTCATATCTGAACTTCATTTCTCTGAAAACAGGGTTTGACTGGTTTATTACATTTTCTCATAAAACCTAAAGGCAAGGTATGTCTGGAAGAATATTTTTGCAGAGCTTAAACATTCTCATGAAAAGTAAGTTGAGATTCAGCTTTTTTTACTCCTTATTTATTTAAGCTAGCTGAATGCTTTCATCTCTGATAAGACAAGGCTTTGAAGTGACATTTTTGGCTCTGTGTCAGCAAAGCCTTGGTTCCCAAACTTAGAGATCCGAGGGGAACAAAGATCCCCTTTTAATTTGTCAACAGAATACATCCTTTGGGGTTAATATTCTGACATTCTACCAGCACAGGCCCTAAGATCAGAGTGATTGCTAATAAAAACCTTTCTTCTGATGCTACGTTTTCAATGTGAAGATACAAAGAAGCAATCTCCTGGCAAAGAGATGGAAGACAAGGCTCAGTAAATACTCTGAAGGCACACATTTAAAGGTACCTAGTTTTGGCCTCAGACCAAAGAATCTTTGCCATATTTCAAGGATCCTGACACAGACTTCATACCCACCAAGCTTGGAGTCAAGTGTCTGGAAGTAAATAGTCATAGAAAATTGGAAGGAGGTGGACCCACCCCCTGAATCACCCTCCCTCCCTCATTATGCACAATATAGAAAGAAAAAATTGAGTCAGAACCACAGTCCCTCAGTGTGTGTCCTGGGCTTCTGCTGCCCTCCGCATCTTGGTTCTCAACATCAGAATAAATGACTCAGGGAACCCCAGATCTGGAAGACTCTGTCCCTGAGACCCATCTTCAGAAAACAAAGTGCCACATTAATTCATTAATTGCATAAACATAGGTCTTCAACATCTTCATCCATTGAGGAAGTTTCCAGAGTCTGGAGGGGGCTTAAGAGTGCCTGCTGCTTGTTCAGAGGACTGAAGTTCAGTTCCCAGCACCCTCATGGCAGCTCACAACTGGGTATAATTCCAGCTCCAGGAGAATCAAACACACTCTTCTGGCCACTGCAAATGCTCACACACATGTGCACATACACAAACACAGACACATACAGACATGCACAAGCACATAAATACTTGAATTTTTTAAAAAAGTATCCAATTAAAAATGCTTACCACTAGAGATGTCTTTTTAAAGTACCCCCTAAAGTTTAGTTTAGTTTATCCAAACAAAATCTTTACACACTTTACTAAACCACATATAACCATCTTAAACAGCTTGAATTTTTTGCTAAGGATGCAAGTTCATTTTTTACTAAAAAAATAAAATAAAACAGCAAAATTACTCAATACAAAAGAAAAAAGTCCAAAGAAACAACATTCTAGTGGCCCTTAAAAAGCAGTAAATCCCAAGAAAGTGGAGACTTCATACTTTTCTCCTTCTTTATATAACTTCCAAGTAAATAGGCCGGTGTTTGGAGTTTTTTAATAATATTTTAAGTATTTATGTATTTATTTATGTTTATGTGTGTGTGTGTGTGTGTGTGTATGACATGTTGTGTGCACAGAGGTGAAATGACAATTTTTAGAAGTCATTTCTCTTTTTCTTTCCACCACGTGGGTCCCAGGGATCAAACTCAGTTCCTCAGCTTAGGGGCAAGCCACTGCTACCTGGTGAGCCATCTTTCTTATACACATTGTTAGTACAGTGTTAGAGCAAATCAATCAGATCTATTTCCTAAGGTAGGATGGTTCTGTATCATAATGTACTTCATTTTCTGGGAATCCTCGTGTCCCAGACACTCTTTTTTTTTATGTGTATGAGTGTACTGTCTGCATGTAGGTTTGCGCACCCGTGTCGTGTAATGCCACAGAGGTCAGAAGAGGGCATCGGATTCCCCTGGAACTGGAGTTGAAGATGGCTCTCAGCCGCCATGTGGGAATCGAACCCAGGTCCTCTGCAAGGGCAGTCAGTGCTCTTACCCGCTGAGCCATCTCTCCAGACCCCCCCCCCCACACACACTCTTAAATGGAATGATACAGCAGCTGATGAGGACCTATCCTTGCTCAAGGCAATTTAGTTCTGTTTACAGCTCAGGGTACAGAAAGTGTGAATGGACCTAAATTTAAGCCACTGCAAATAGACACAGGATACAATTACCTCCAAGCAAATGCCAAGCATCTGATTTTTCAGAGGCAGATATGCTGACAGACCCTGCCTGCACCCCCCAGCATCACTCACGATCCTGCCTGAGCAGTAGAGGGCATATGTAAAAGGTTTAGCTGTGGAAGATAGCACAGCCATAAAAATCCTTCATGTAGCGTGGGTCTGAGCACTGGCATTGGTTGTTCCAACCAGCCATTTCAAACCTACATGTATGAGTGAAAGGGTGAAGGTGAGGGTGAACATGTGTGAGCTTATGTGAGGGAGTGTGGGCAAGTGTGAGCATGTATAGAAGGAAACCACCAGGAAGAATTTGGAGGGGATGAAGAAACAGACAGGGCCTGTTTAGGCTTCATCTACCAAACACCAAAAGTCCAGCCCACAGGCTGGCCAAGTCAATCAAGATGTTCAGCCTTCTGCAGAGAAAAATCACAGTCCTGGGTAATAAGGAATTTTTGACTCAATGATCTGGTGTGACACATACAAGAACTCTGCTTGTAGTACAAGCGTTCAACCAAAGTGCAAAAGTCCCTAGGATCCCATAATTTCCAGTTTTATACACACACACACACACACACACACACACACACACACACGAATACACTCTCCCCATCAACCTCATGCAGAGAGTGAAGCTGGCAGAGGATTCAACCCTCCCCTCCTCCCCCAGCTCCACTCTGTAGTCAGACAGCACCTCATTTCTACCTCTGGGCCTCTTACTGTTCTGGTTTCTCATTCAGCATAACTCTGACAAAAGAAAAGAAAAAAAAAAAAAGATTACCTGTCAGTATTTAGCTCCCCTTTAACTCATTTCCAGACAAGACTTCTTTTCAAACCTGGAATCGTACAAACTGTTTTGATAACCAGCCGGTAAGAGCTGCTAATCCACCACAAGAAAGAGCAAATGGAAACTTGGAGAACAAGTTAAAGCTACCTAGGGTGTGCCAGCCACGCTTCAGGGTTTCAAAGCAAATGGGGGGAAAAGGTAGAGGACCGTCTCTAGTCCCGAGCCCCCTAACTGCTGAGCAAAGAGGGAGAATGGTTGGGCCTCATCTTCTCAGAAGAAGCATTTCACACCTGTCCTGTTACCACCACCTCCTCCGGGTGGACCGTACCCCTTCTAAAGGTGGTGTGCCCATTCCTGACAGCACAGGAATGGGCACACCACCTTTAGATGGGGCTCAGTCCTAGCCACAAAATGCCAGACTGATTAGGACCAAACTTTGCATGCATATTTGCCTCTAGATTGCCAGCAGAAAGCAGAGTTTCAGGGAAAGAAATTGCTGATCTTCAAACTAGACTGTGATTTCTAAAGTGGAAGCCGAAAAGAAACATGCTTTAGAGTCCACAACCCCTTAGAAAGGCATGTTCATAGTAGAACTTTATTAAAAGCACCCAGTAGGGACATGTTTATAGTAGAACTTTATTAAAGCACCCAGTAGGGACAGAGAAAGTTACTGAGGCATAATGGATGCCATCTGGCAATTCAGGTTGAAACCAGAAGGGCCTGCTATAATAATAACAGATTTTCCCCAAGGTAGCCCTTTGCCCCTTCCAGCCAGGTAAGATCCCCCATCCTCCCTGGAGAAGTTTAAGAAAGGCTAGCCATAGCCGGGCGCATGGTGGTGCTCACCTTTAATCCCAGCACTCGGGGTGGGGGGGGCAGGGGCAGAGGCAGGTGTTCAAGGCTAGCCTGGTCTACATAGTGAGCTCTAGGCTAGCCGGGACTAAAGACCCTACCTCGAAAAGACCGCCCCCCCCCAAAAGAAGGCTAGCCTGTTTTACAAGTGCTAGCTTTAATGCTTCTGTCTCCTGAAAGGGACTGATTTCAGCCCAGAGCTGAGACCAACCACGGGGCTGGAATTAACGTCTGCACCATCACAGCCAGAGCAAGATGTCAGTGTGAAAACCCCCGAACACACACATGAAAGCGCACCTGAAATGGAACTGCCCCAACCGTATCCCTTAGGAGACACTCCAACCCATGTGCCTAACACAGACCACTCATCCGAATGAAGCATCTCGTTACCAAAAATATATCTACTTGGCTCAAAGGATAGTTTTCCCTCACTCATCAAACTGCACATTACTTATGCTGACCCCACTAATATTCCCAAGTCCTACTTAAATGATTGAGGCTTAGTGGTTGGTCATCACATAGACCAACCACAACCACATCTGCAGGGCTCAGGGCCCTGTCAGAGAATCACAGCACTCACTTTCCTGCCTAGTAGTAGAGGCTTAAGTTGATGATATCCTTGTTAGCCTGAATGAATCACAAAACCGTTTCAATTGCTCAAAGCCACAGTGGGCAGCTCTGTTCACTCTGGGAATTAGAAAGTTCTTTTTAAGCCAGGCGTGGTGGTGCACGCCTTTAATCCCAGCACTCAGGAGGCAGAGACAGGCGGATCTCTGTGAGTTCAAGGCCAGCCTGGTCTACATAGCAAGTTCCAGGACAGCTGGGACTACAGGGAGACCCTGTCTCGAAAAAGAACTACAACAACAACAAAAAAAAAGTTATTTTTGTTGACATTCCTGCATATTGTGTTTCAGAGTGGAATTCTGCAAGAAGTACCTTCAAACCTTGTTTTTAAAGATGTATATACATGGGAGTGACTCCAATTCACTGCCCAGCCTAAGTGCATCCCACAGCAAACACACCTGTAAAGAAACATTAGTTCTGACCACTCCAGGACCCCTCAACAGAAAGAAAACTAGGGAGACACACAGGCCATCCAGGGTCAGGTGAAAGCAGCATGAATTCTAGAAAGCTCTCAACCAACACTCACCACTCTGGGCTTCTGCTGGTCCAGGGTATGCAAGAAGGCTGAGTTGGGGTCCAGGGTGCGCTCGGGATCACTGGAGATGTCCTCCTCTGAATCCTCATAGGAAGAGGAGAAGCCAGTGGAAGAGGCCGAAGAGGAAGACAGCTTCCTGAGAGGCAGGGGCCCCCGAGGGGCCTGCTCCTCTAAGCCCCCATCCTCCTGGCCACCCATGTCTGTGATGATGACAGCAGGGATAGCAGGGATGGCAGGGACGGTGCTGGGGCTGCAGGTCTCGAATTTCAGGGAGGCCTTGTCCTCGGGATCTGGGAGTGGCTGCTGGCAGCTGAGGTGAGCATCTCTGTGCTGCAGCTGGCTTTCCCAAGTCCCCTCTGATTGTACCCCTGTGTCACACGTCCAGATCAGGCCAGCTTCTTCCATGGTGCTCAGCCAAGCCCTGGAACTCCCAGGCTGCATACCCATCCTGTCCCCAGAGAGGCACCGAGGGCCTCCCAGATCTTTTACCACTTCCCAAGAGGGTAAAGGTTCCAGCATTCTGCCAGGAGGAGGAATTCCTGCCTCCACCTCCCTGGTCCCTGGCTGTGCTGCCAGGCTGCCTCCAAGCAAGCCCAGTGTTGGAGGCACTTCCCCCACGATGCCGAGGGTCTGCTGGGGTTCTTGAGTCCCGAGAACCCCTCTTCCTAACTCCTCAGGCTGTACTGAGCCCAAATCTCCTGGCCCTCCAAACCATCTCAGGGCCTCGGAGAACTCTGAGCTTTGGGTACTCAGAGTCTTTTCTGACCTATTGCTGACTTCAGGTGTCCGAGATCCGCAGTCGCCACCATAATGAACTCCTCTCACCACCTTCCCAGGGGGCTCTCTAACACGGAGCTGGACGCCCTCTGGAGCTAAGCCCACCTCCCCACCCAGCAACTGCTCTGGTCTCTCCATCTGGGCCTCCCTGGGGTGCAGGCCCTGACGCTCACAGGCAAACTCCAAGAGGGCAGAATCGTGTCCAGGGTGTGGCCCTGGGGATGTGGTTGAGGCTGCCACTTTGGTGGCCAATGTTAAGCTCGTTCCAAAGGGCTCCAGTGAAGATGAGACCCTCTTGTCAATTTCCATAGCTGTGGGTGAGCCACAGGGGGAACTGGTAGGTCGGCCTCTCTCCAGCCTTATTGAAGTGGCTGGCCTCTGAGCCCCTAATCTTGTCCTCGTTGGGCTGGCTGGACCTGCGAGAGGGACCACTCCTTCCTTGTCCTTGCAGGGGCGTGGGCTGAGTCCTCCTCTCCTCTCCAAGTCGGCATCTGGGGTCTCTGTACATTGTTCGCCCCAAGACTTTGTCCTCCGCTCCTCACTCTGGGAGCACTGGGCCAGGACCTTTCCAGGGGGCTGGCTGCTGCTTCGAAAGGGACACGGGGACGGCGAACGAGCTCTGCCCAAACGCGGGCTGCGGGGCGCTTGGACAGCAGAGCTCTGGGCCTGGATGTGCGCTTCGAACATGCCCACTTTCTGGTTCACCTGCACATTTTGCAATTCACGCTGCAGAATCCGCAGCTTCCTCTGGGCTTCCTCCGGCCCGGGTGGGGAGAGGGTGCTAGCGGCCACCACTTGCTGCGTGTCCCCTCGCAGGTGGCCAGCCCAACTCGGGCTGCCCACGCCGCTGCTGCAGCTGCTGCTGCCACTGCTGCTGCTACTGCCGCCGCCGCCGCCGCTGCTGCTATCCAACCGGCGCCGGCCGCTGCGCCAACCCCCGGGGCTCCGGGGCTCCTCCGGCGACAGCGACTCGGCCGGGGGGAACAGGAAGGAGGCGCCTCTCGCCGGGCTGAAGACGCTGCCGGGGCTCAGCGCGGCGCTCCCCGAGGGCTGGGGCGTCTCGCTGCCGCTGGGCCGGGGGCCGCCGCCGCTCTGCACTTGGTTGGCGCTGTTCATGACCACCAGGCTATTGAGGGCATAGCAATACACGGCCATAGTACTGGGTCGGCCGCGCTGCCCGCCGCCTCGGCTGGCGATCGCGCTCCGCCGCCGGCGCCTCCTCCTCCCGCGGCTCGGGGCTCAGTCCCTCCGGCCCTGCGGCCGCGGCTCGGCGCGCGCACGGAGCAGCATGGCCTCGGCGGGCTGGGGGCACGACCGCGGGCTCGGCCCCCGCCCAAAGCTCCATAAACGACCGCGCCGCTGTGGAGACACAAGGAGAAAAGTCAGAACCCCCGAGGGCACGGAGGAGATGGGGGTGGCGGCGCGCGCTCTCTCTGGGGAGCCCCGGGACCCCAACCTGCTGGGCCCAGGGCGCCCCTGGACGCCCCCCCTCCCGCGACTGCGATGCTCCGCGAGGACACTCGCCTGGGCGGCCGCGGTGGCCGCGCTTCCCGGGTGTGCTGCACGCCCCGCCCCACCTCCAGGCCTGGGATGCGCTATGGGCACCTTTCGAACCCCAAGTTCCAAGACTGCGCTCTGGAGCCACGCGGACCGCCGTAGGAGGAGGAGGCGCAACTCGGACCCTGAGCGCGCCGCGTGCGGGGCGAGGCTGGCCAGGTGGGCCGGGCCGGAGCACGGGCCGGCTGTCAGGGAGGACCAACAGCCGTGCTCCACCCTCTCGGGACATCCGAGCCGGAGCCACAGGGAACCTGACCCGGACCCGCCTTCCCCCAGCGCGGCCAGCGCACACACCTGGGACGGCGCTTAGGTGCCGGCCGCTTGCTCTCCTGGACCCCCGACTTGGGGCTGTGTCGCTCGGCCTGGAAGGCCTGGGAGGGGTAGTGGGCGCAGCAGGAGCACTGCTCGGCGCTGGCCTTGTCGCCTGTCCCCAAACAAGTGTGTGGTGCGCGCGCCCGGAACCAAAACTCTACAGTACCCGGTGCGGGAACCAACAGCGAGGGCCCCTGCTGCGTGTGTGTCTGTGTGTGCGAGTATGTGCGTGTGTGAGTGTGAGTGTGTGAGTGTGTGTGTGTGCGTGCGCGCGCGCGTGTGTGCTGGGTGCATGCTCGCAGCCACTCGGTCCTGCACGCACCCAGTTAGCGAGGACCCAGCGGCCCCTGTGGGTTCCGGGACTCGCCCGGCTCGGAGGAACTCGGGGCTTGCGCCGCTGCAGCCCCGAGGCCTTCTAGGTGCGCAGGCCTGATATGCAAGCCTCCCGGGCGGGCAGACGAAGCCGAGCGCAGCCAGGCGGAGGGCAGGGCCTCCCTCCGCGCATCCCGGGCCAGCCTCGCCTGGCGCCAGCGGAGCTCCCCGGAGCCCGGAGCCTCGGACGCCCGCAGCGCGCCGGGGAGGAGCAGCCTCCCGGAAGGCGCTGGGAGAAGCGCCGACAACGCTTCTGCGCCCGGCCGGTCACCGGCGCCACTCCACGCCACCCTCCCGGATCACACCCCGGGTTCCGTCTCCGCAGCTCGGCCCTCGGCGCGGCGTCCGGACCCCGGAACGCGCAGAGGGGCTCCAGCCCGGACGGAGCGGAAAGAGGCTGGCCGGGCCGGGAAGAGCCGCCACGCTTACCTGCAACGGCTCAGAGGCCCGAGTCCTGTGCAGGCGACACGTTCCGGGGACGCAGGGCTGCTGGAGACCAGGTGGCTTAAAAGTAAAATGCTCCCGCAGGGTTTCCTCGACAATTTATGGAAGACAAAAAAAAAAAAAAAAAGGAATGAAAAGAAGGATGTGAAAGAGCGCAGGAGCCAGGGGATCCCGGCGGGGGCAACGCCAGGCCGACCCTGCGATCCTTCTCGGTGGAGACACTACCCCTTGTCAGCGTCTGCTCCCGCGCTACTTCAGTGTTTGTTCAATGTAAGATTAAAAAAAAAAAAAAAAAAAAAAAAAAAAAAAAAAAAAAAAAGCTTGGGGCGGGGGAGGGAGGAAGGGCCGAGAAGGCGGTGGGCTTTGGGGGAGGAAAGCAGGAAGGAAGTTGTGAGCCTGTCTGGGGTTGAACTCAGCGGAACAAGTTTTTCTTTTCTTCTTTTTTTTTTTTTTTTCTATTGCTTGGCAAGACCGAGGGAGGGAAACACTTAAAAAAAAAGTTTCCATTGTTAGCTAACAACAAAAAAAAAGAGCCTTTTTAACTTCTGCGGGTTAAAGATATACGATTTATTTTCCACCCCTCGACCACGGTTTGCTGATGGCTAGTTTTATGAAACTACTTTTGAAAATGTTTTTAATAAAGTTTTGAGTGTTTGTTCTAAACAAACCAGCTTGTGGAGAGCTTTTTAGCTTTCGAAATGGGATAAAATTCTGCATAAATGGCCTACACAAATAGGCAAATTCTAAGAAGGTACATTGTAGACACCTCCTTGCAAAGTCACAGGTTTTAAGTCCATCACGGTAGTATTTGGGGAGACTGGCTGGGCTGTGAGCCTCTGAACTGTTTGGGTGTGATTGCTAGCTGTGTAAACGTGCTCACAGCAACTATGTCATGCACATAGGAACTGAGGCCTGATCAGTTGGACCGAGTTCTTTTCAAAAGATTTCTCAGAGAGAGAGAGAGAGAGAGAGAGAGAGAGAGAGAGAGAGAGAGAGAGAGAGAACCTGTCAACATTACAGGGCAGGGGAGTCCTTCTCCCAACTTAAGCCCTGGCACAGCAAGTGTGCTTTGCATAATTCCTTAAATCTTAACCTCTAGCATTTGGTGGAAAGAGGGAAACACAGCTGCAAGGCTTAGGAGATTTAAAAATCCAAAGCTTGAATCAGTCCTTCTCTCCTGATTAGCCAAAATTCAGATGGAAATTTTGACTTTGCTTGTAGCAAACAGATTTCTTACTTGTTTATGTAACAATACTGAAGTGAGGAGAGCAACCTGCTGTTCAGTCAGAAAGGGCCTGGAACCAGGAGCTCAGGCAGCCAAGAATCCCTGGAGTCAGACGATCTCCAGTCCTTTCAGAATTCTTTGAAACTTGCCCTGAAAGGATTGGACCTAATTCCCCTCCCACCGTAAATGGGGCTGAATAAAAAGACCCCAAAGTTTGTTCAAGTGTTAACTCAGCTCTAGGTGGTTCCTGAGACAGAGAAGCTGCCTCTACCTGAACTCTTCCTTCCACTCCCTAATGACAAGAGAGAAGAGCTGCCAGCCCCAAAAGACTCAGGTCCTAGAGTTTAGTCTGAGAGGCCATGGCCCTTGGAGAGGCCAAGAACCCTGACAGGTGTCATGGTAGAAGCTACTGACGGCAGGGTGTGGTGGCGCATGCCTTTAATCCCAGCACTTGGAAGGCAGAGGCAGACGGATCTCTGTGAGTTCAAAGCCAGCCTGGTCTACAGAGCGAGCTCCAGGCCAGCTGAGACTAAACGGAGACCCTGTCTCAAAAAGACCAAGAAAAAAAAAAAAAAAAAAAGCAACTGAAGAGTATGGCAAAGCTCACACAAAGCACAGACCTTTCCAAAGCTGTTTCCCAGGAGCAGTCGCTTCACACAGGCAGACATCATCACCCTTCCCCTAGCTGAGAAACCAAGACTAAGCTGAATGCACACTTAGTCTGAGCAATCATTGCTCAACCGCCAGCTGTCAACTATAGCAAGTAGAAGGGACTCCTGGTTGAATGCAGGGAGGACTAGGTGATGGTCTAGTTGAAAATTCTGTGACACAGAGTTCCAGAGGTTTCATAGGGTGAAAGTCTTGAATTTGGAAGCCAACATGGTAGGCTTTACATCCTTCCATAGATTCTAGCTGTTCTTCCATGATTTTAAATAAATGGTAATATTTTTGTTTTATGTAGTATTTATTATTTGCCAGGCACTATTTGAGATACATTTTGAGCATTTATACAGGGCTGGAGATGTAACTTAGGTGGTAGAGTGCTTTCCTAACATGCACTCTTAACAAACATGACGGAGTTTGATACCCAGCATCACATAAAAGAGGCACACAAGTAATCCCAGCAATTCTGGAGGCAGAAGCAGGCAGATTTCTGTGAGATTAAGGCTAGCTGATCTATGTAGAGTTCCAGGCCAGCTGGGGCTGCAGAGAGGCCATATATACACATGTAATCCTTAGGGGGCTGGAGAGATAGCTCAGTGATTAAGAGCACTGGCTACTCTTGAAGAGGACCTGGGTTCAGTTTCCAGCACCAACATGGCAGCCAACAACCTTCAGTTCCGGGAGATCCTATTCCCCCTTCTGGTCTCCAAAGGCATTGCATGCATGTGGTACATTTAAATGCATGCAGGCAAAACACCCATACACATAAAATAAAAATAAACAAAATCATTAGATGCAAGTGTACCTCTCACCGCTCATCAAAGAAGCTTCTTTTTGCAACAGATGGAGACTTTTACAAAGTTCCACAGCTGGTCAAAATACAGAGAAGAAGTGACTGTGAGGTGCCCACACAGCCCTAAGTGATATGTCTATAATGCAATCTCTACACCTAAGGCTCGGGGAACGTCATGGAAGAGGGGGTAAAAAAATTGTAAAGGCCAGAGGGACAAGACACCTGCTGCTGGTTAATGCATTCTAGACATGGTGGGGAAGTTATACCAATGAACTCTCTCCACAATATGGTAGTCTAACAAGAGCTAAATAATGATGAAAACAGGTGACATGCCAAGGTGGATGGAGGACATTTCACAGCAATCGACAGATGCTGAAGGAAAGACGAGAATCAGTTTTCTCCAGGGATTAGCTCTCTGAGAGCTTATTTAATCTCAAATGGGCAGCCCTAAACACAGGTACACACAAACACAACTATGGACTCAGTGCATTATGTATGTATGTATGTACATAGTGTATATACTTATAAATATATGTATATATGTAAGAATAATCAAAGAGGACAAGAAATTGTGAGGGAAAGGGATATGGAGGACTTGGAGGGGACTTGGCGGGGTAGAAATAATGCAAATGCAATACTCTCATATGATATTCTCAAAAAAAATAATTTTTTAATCCTACTAAGGGCTGGAGAGATGGCTCATTGGTTAAAGGCACTGGCAGAAGGCCCGTGTTCAATTCCCAGCACCCACATGGCAGCTAACAACCATCTATAACTCCAGTTCCAGACGATCCAAACCCTCTTCTGACCTCCTCGGGCATTGTACAACATGAGTGCACCTACCTACATGCAGGCAATAGACTCATAAACATAAAATTTTAAAAATAAATAAACAGCCGGGCGTGGTGGCACACGCCTTTAATCCTAGCACGTGGGAGGCAGAGGCAGGCGGATCTTTGTGAGTTCAAGGCCAGCCTGGTCTACAGAGTGAGTTCCAGGACAGCTGGGACTACAGGGAGACCCTGTCTCGAAAAGACCAAAAAACATAAATAAATGGGGCTGGAGAGATGGCCTAGCGGTTAAGAGCGCCGACCGCTCTTACAGAGGACCCGGGTTCGATCCCCAGCACCCACATGGCGGCCGAGAACCGTCTGAAACTCCAATTCCAGGAGAACTCCAGTTCCAGGGGAA